>CM046447.1:22035018-22487518 GCA_025506515.1 Flaveria trinervia | reverse complement strand
GTTGTAGTCTCAAAATGTTTTTAAATGTGATAGATTAAAAGATATACCTACAATATTAAGAATATTAATTTTTTTTTGTTTATGGGTAAATAATATAAATTTTATATAAGTGTTAGTAAGTGTAAGATTATTTTGTAACTAATTATAAGATTAATTTATAAATAATGTAATAAATACTATTATACTCTTAAAAATCATATGCATTTAATATTATAAGTGTTTTTAATTTTATTATATTTTTAAATACTATTCTCATATATAGTATAGATAAAATAATATCATAAAATATATGTTCTACTTTAGATATGTATATTGTAAAGAATAATAAATCGTCTTAAAATTTTTAAATATGTTTAACGGGTCTAAATATGGCGTATTATTATTAAAATTAAAATTAAAATAATATAATAAAATATATGTTCTACTTTAGATATGTATATTGTAAATGACTATAAGTCGTCTTAAAATTTTAAATATGTTTAAAGGGTCTAAACATGGCGTATTATTATTAAAATTAAATTTAAAATAATATAATAAAATATATATAATATATTAGTTTTAGGCTCCCAGCCAACCAACCCCCAATCAAAGCAAGAGTCAACCGCACCATGCCTTTTACCAGCTCAGTGGTCTGCTAAATAAAGAAAGAGAGAGAGAGGAGAGAGAGAGAGAGAGAGAAAAAGAGAAAGAGAAAGAGAAAGAGAAAGAGAAAAAGAAGTCTGATCGTGGCGATCCTACGGTCACGACAATTAAGTGGGTGATCATCCTCCAGTGTCGGCGCCTCATTTGACTACCCTCTCTCTTTATACCCCGATCCAATCCCAATTTCACAGCCAGATACATACAAACATATTCTCTCATCATTCATCAATGGCGGAAAAGTCCTTCAAGTATCTCATCCTCGGCGGTGGCGTCTCTGCCGTGAGTTTCATCGCCTTAAATTGATTCATTCATTCATTCATTCATTCATTCATTCAAGATCTTTGGTTCTGTCTTTGTGTGTGTGTGTGTTTTTTAATCATTTTGTATGCATCTCCTGTTGATGTATGTATGCTGGCAGAATTCACATCTTAACACTGCTCTACATGGAGCTTATTTTCATCAGGGATTTCTTTTCCCAATTCCTGATCATATCTCATCCAGGAAAGGGTCAATTTTTACAATTTCATTATAGGCTAGCTTTAGGGCCACAGGAATTTATTCACGTTCAGGGTTTCACACTTAGATTTTTCAGAGGATAAGATGCTACCACCCCTAGCTCCTTCGGAAGAAAGGGATTTACGCTTTACGATACAATTGTTCAGTTTCTATATGTCACGATCCCTCAAGTGGTTTTGTTCTGCTAACTTTTAGTTCATTCTTTAAGTGATACACAGCCACAATTTTAACAAGCAGACTACTTACAATGTTCAATTATCAATCAAAGCAACAGTAACACAACTATATACTCCAAACTTCAATTCTATTACTTGCTAATATTATGCGTACACTCTTGTCCTCCCACACAGATTACAGTGCTATAAATACAAAGACAATGGAAACCACTACAACCCACTAACTCTATAGCAGTTGTAAACGAAAGACTAATGTTAACTTCTCCTAACTTTTAGCCATGATTACAATCATGAATCAACTAAGTACATATCTAACTGTATGAAAACATGAATCAACTAACACATGAGGACACATTCAGTAACAGTCCTGACTTGCCAACATTCTTCAGCACCAATATTGTCTCTCAGTAGTAACAGATTAATCATTAGTAACTTGTCCTTCGGTGGTATTAATGCCTCGGTAGTATTAATGATCTTCAGTAGTAACTCACAGCGCTACTAACTTTGATCTTTAACTTTGTCTCTTCAGCACAAACTCTTGACCTGGTATCAACTTTATCATCAGCAGTAAAGTTTGGTCTTCAGCGTCAACATCTTATCTGTAGTAACATTGGCTTTCAGCATCAACATCAGTCGGTAGCAAAACACTTAGATATATGGTCATCAGCCCCTCATAATCCAACACTGCTCCTTGTTGTAATCACTAATCAGGACCTGGAGTTGCAAGTCATAAAGTAACTTGCTTGACATCCAACTACTAAAGAGTGCTTTTTCCTTTTAGATTGGTCGGCCTTTGTATTACTACCTTAGTTTTACATGAATATGATTCTGTATTACAATTATGTAACTGAGGACACACACAGTCACACACACTTGTAAAGTAGTTAGTTTGGTGAGAAGTAAACTGAAAAATTGGAATTGACTTTTTGTATCCCATTTAGGATGAAAGTGGTGTCTTAGTTAAGCCTTTAGTATTGGAATTTCGGCTTGAAAATCCAACAATAGAGAATCATGTTTCGTGTATGCCAGCTGAATGTTGTATAACGACTATTTTGTGCGCAATTGTAGATTCCTATGAAATTCATGTAAAGTTTGCTGTTGTACTTGCAGGGTTATGCTGCCAGGGAGTTTGCAAAGCAAGGAGTCCAACCAGGCGAGCTAGCAATCATTCTAAGGAGGCGGTATGGTCATCAGTTTTTGTGTCTCTTTGTTAATTCTAAAATACTGGTGGATATACTTAAACTATGTGTGCTGAATCATTGAATTTTGAATGTATTATTACATTCAAGCTTGAAGATATTGTCAGCAGTATATTTTATTTAGTACGTTGTCTTCTTGCCCACCTTATCGATATGAATGTCACCATGTCTTGGATAATTCAAACTAAAATGAAAAAGAAAAAAACTGTTGCTTTGGCCATCAATAAATAGCTAAATAGTTTGCTATCTTTACCAGAATTGTCAGAAGAACTCAATGTTAGGATTGACAAGTAATATCATTGTGGTTGACGAGTGAGGAGTCTTTGTGAATTCTGTTTTGTAAAGCCGAATAGTGAGAGTATTGAATAAAGGAGGATTCCTAATCGCCAAAGTCAAGCGTTTACCACCCAAGTTCATTTATTAAATTTCCATAGGTTTCCCATACATGGTTCAACAAATTACCTATATCCATGGCGCATCTGGAACTTTTTAATAAGATTGGTGAGTTATGCCGAATTTCAAAGATAAAGACAAATAACCTTCTATAATGTCCTAATGAGATCTTGTACCTTCTACTTTTCAAAGTTGTCTAATCTAATAGATTACTTGAGGTGGCAATTTTGCTTCCAGCAGGATCCTGTACTATCGCTCTTTCTATTATCAGTTATTTTAATTCTAATTAGAGGATTGGCCTCTTTTGTTTTTATTGTATTAATAATCTTTGCTTATTATGTACAACTAGTTATATGATTTTGCTAAGCTTATTCTCTTTGGCTCTTGTAGGTGGCCCCATATGAACGCCCTGCACTAAGTAAAGCTTATTTGTTTCCTGAAGGTAAGTCAAGGTCTGATAGTAGTTCTGTTATAAAAGCTTTAGATATATCATATATGTTGTGTTCTAACTATTGTTTTTCTTGATCTATTGTTTTGCTTCAGGAGCTGCTAGACTCCAGGGTTTCATGTCTGTGTTGGAAGTGGAGGAGAGAAACTATTACCAGAGTGGTACACAGAGAAAGGTACATTTGGTGTCTCTATGGGCTTATATAAAATAAAAGATGAGATATTTTATATATATTATATATATATATATATATATATAATATATATATATATTATATATATATATATATATATATATATATATATTCTTGTCTAAAACCACGTAATGCTTCTACAACAGGGATTGAGTGATTCTTAACACGGAAATAGTGAAAGCAGATCTTGCTTCAAAATCTCTTACTAGTGCAGCCGGTGAAACCTTCAAATATAAAATTCTAATCATCGCCACTGGCTCCACAGTAAGCTCTGAAATAGTAACCAACATCTCTTCTTCTTCTTCTTCTTCACATCTTTAACTCTTTCTACTTTCAGGTTCTCAAACTGACAGACTTCAAAGTGGAAGGGGCTGATGCCAAAAACATTCTTTATTTGAGAGAAATTGATGATGCTGATAGACTTGTAGAAGCTATCAAAGCAAAGAAAAATGGCAAGGCTGTTGTTGTTGGGGGAGGATACATTGGTCTTGAGCTTAGTGCTGTATTGAGAATCAACAACTTTGATGTTAAAATGGTTTACCCAGAACCATGGTGCAGTAAGTCCATACAGCTCTTTGTTTAATTTTATTTCATATGTTGAAAATTAGGCCCTTGATCGAGCACACCAACCAAGAATCATGAACAATGATGAGAAACAAGATCAAACAACATCATGATTCTTTTTGTGGAATCCCTCTCACGTCTCTTGCATTAATATATCAATGTAACACACCATTACAGTAAACCAAAGACATCTATTATTAATAATCTAGACCCTTAAAGAACAAGAAACCTAATTAGACTCAACTTAGGAAAGTAAATCAAACTCAATCTCTCTTTACCAAATACTATACAATACCAATTAAATGACTATTACCAGAACTAATAAAAACCCTTAAGTGACTTCACACTTAATTTTTTATAAAAAATATAATATCTGATAATAAACAATTAATAATCTAACTATGAACATTTTTTAATATAATAATTAATTAACTTCTTATGTTTTCTAGATTAGATGTGGATTATATATATAAGATTAACTAGTATACTCCTGTCCTATTTGAAGTGTACAGACTGTACAATTCCTACTGTTCTTAAATAGTGTTCTATCCCGTCAAAAGTTTTTACATTCAGGCTTCTTTTTGTCTAATTCTGGCAAGTGCAGGTCGGCTGTTGGCCGATCCAAACCACATTTGGGCGGTTCAGGCATGTTTTTGGCCGATTCAGGTATATTCTGACCTCTTCAAGCTTGTTTTTTCAGACGATGGCACCAGAATTTGTGCCTGATTCTGGCCGGAATCGTTGTCCGAGCACCATGACAAACACAAGGAGTTATTGCCTTGCCTTGCCTGAGCGCCTTTTGTGCCTTTGACAACATAGGATCTAGCACACCTAACCAAGAATCACAAACTATTTTGAGAAACAAGAAAAAGAATATGTTAATATTCTACGTGGAATCTCTCTCACGTCTCTTTATTGATATATCAATGAAAACATAGTATTACAATAAATCAAAGACCCCTATTTATAATTACTCTAGACTCTTAAAGAACAAGAAACCTACTTAGACTCAAGTCACTCAACTGAGGAAAGTAAATCAAATTACCAACTTCTAAACAATACCGATTATAATAATAACCCTAAACCGACTCCACACTAGACCAACCACAAACATTGACTCGTGACCCATTCGGTTACATGCCAACAAACCCAATTAAGTCCAACATTATATAACCAATATAAACCCATTTTTAGTTGGAAATCAGCTCTCAGCAATTCTGTAAGTTGTTTAGCGTCATGTATAAACAGTGCCTCGTCTATTCACTGCTGATATCGCTGCTTTCTATGAGGGTATTATGAGAAAAAGGGAGTAAGTATCATCAAGGGTACAGTTGCTTCCGGCTTTACCAAGAATGACAACGGAGAGGTTTGTACTAATGAAACTGAAATCCTTAGGATTTACACTTGGTGTGCCTTGTATAAGAACCGCAGTTTCAACATCTCAGGTGAAACAAGTAAAACTTAAGGATGGAAGGGTGCTGGAAGCAGATATTGTGGTAGTTGGTGTTGGTGCCAGACCCCTTACAAATCTATTCAAAGGACAGGTTGAAGAGGACAAAGGTGGAATTAAGGTTTGTGTATAATCTTTTAATCAATTCCATTTCCCCTCATTCTTTTCTTTTCTATATTTTTATCTTAGGTTACATTCATCATTCATGTGTGATTTGGCAAAACATGTTAATACAAATATTACTCATTTTGAATAACTAAAAGTGTTACTTTTGATCTCTCTAGAATGGATCAATTCAGGTTAATCCGTGTAATTTACTCTTAAGAAAGTTTTAAAAAAGAGAGAATTGGATAAAATTGGTTTCGGGACAACATAATCTGGGACCCAATTCAATTCAAACTGTACCAGGAAAGTACTTGTTTTGACCTGCCCATTCTCACTGTACAAGTATACTATTGTAAGGACTTTTCAGGACTAGGAACATTTCCTAGTTACATATTTTGGATTGATGGCCATCACTAATCAAATTTGCTTGTTATTTTGTTTGGACACTAACCACTAATCAATAATAATATCAAGCATCTCATGCCTAGAATGAAAAAAATCACCATTCCTCATTTTCTTGTTAATTACAGACCGATGCATATTTCAAAACAAGCATTCCTGATGTGTATGCTGTTGGCGATGTTGCTACTTTCCCAATGAAAATGTATGGTGACATTAGAAGAGTCGAGCATGTTGACCATTCCCGTAAATCTGCAGAACAAGCTGTCAAGGTAATCGGTCCTATAGGATTTTGCATTACTTTTTTGCATGTGAAACCAACAAAAATAAACGAAATAAATTGTTAACATTTACATGTTTATGCAGGCTATATTTGCTAGTGAGCAAGGGAAGGATATTGAAGCTTATGATTACCTTCCATACTTCTATTCGCGTTCATTTGATCTATCATGGCAGTTTTATGGCGATAATGTTGGTGATGCTGTTATCTTTGGTGACCATGATCCAGCATCAGCAAAAGCCAAGTTTGGGTCGTACTGGATCAAGGATGGCAAGGTTGTGGGTGCGTTTCTTGAAGGTGGTGCACCCGAAGAGAACCAAGCCATAGCCAAAGTTGCCAAAGCCCAACCTGCTGCCTCTAGCTTGGACATACTCGCTAAGGAGGGCCTTGAATTTGCCAGTAAGATCTAAGAGAGTTTGGTTTTGCTTCCATTACATTAAACACAATGATGAATAACAATGTATTTGAGCATTTATGATTGTTCTAGTGTGTCTTCTGCTTGTTGCATTTGCTTGTAAACTCTTCCTATAAAAACATTAAAAAAGTTGTTCCTTTTATTTAACCTACTACCTTAATTATGATAGGTTTTTACTGACACAGCTAGAAGTTAATTGAACAATTCGAGTTATAAGCCTCCAAACTTCCAAGGTGGTGGGATCCATGGGACAACACCTTTGGTGGGGGTTGAGTTGATAAATTAGTAAAAGTTCTTTCGGATTTCCATGAATGATGAAAATTTGTTGAAGTTGATAATCAAAAGAAACTTATAAATTAGTAGTAAATTGCTATTGATACATCGAAACTATGATCAGTGACAACTTAACCTTTTGTAGAAACTGATGATTAGTAATAACTAATAATATGCCCTAAAGAGACTTATTTTATAAAAGGATAAGTTTGTGGATCCCTTTACAAAAGGTTTAAGCAAAGAGTTACGGTTTTTTTAGAAAAAACTCTTCTTGACCTCTTTTGTTTACGTCACACCAACCATACATAGACGTTAAGGTTTACATAGTATTTGTTTTTTTGGAAAACTTTTCATTAAAAAAGGTATGTGTAAGGTCTGCATGGTAGAGACGTGGCACAACCACTTCTAAACCATCTTCCACCACCACCCATGTCCACCACCATCGTCTACCACCACCACCGTCCGCCTCCACTAGCGTTCGCGTCCACCACTATTCGCCACCACCACCGTTCGCCACCACCACCATTCGCCTCCACCACCGTCCGCCTCCACCACCGTCCGCACCACCACCGTCCGCCACCACCACCGTCCGCCACCACCACCGTCCGCTTCCACTCACCGTCCCACTCCACCACTGTTTGGCGTCCACTACTGTTTGGCGTCCACCACCACCACCCACCATCTACCATCACCACCACAGTCCAGCCCCATTCTATACAAGCACCAGTTGATTTTAGCAATCACCACACGTTAAAAATCAGACACTCTTCTTGTTGTAGACTGTAGAGGTTTGCTCCACCTCTTCTCTTAGAGATGTTTGCAGATATGATCCACAGACGACAAATATTGCTATAGAAAAAACCAATATCACCTTAGTTTACAAATCATCATGTGAAATGAGACTAAAGCATGTGAAGTAAGGTAATAGAAATAAAACCTACCTTAAGAGATTGGATATCCCACGATCTAGGTTTTATAGAAAAACCTAGTTGTATAAACTAAGTGAAAGGTCAGACAATACTAACTAAGTCGCTAGAATGGAATTGATAGGGTGCGTCAGATATGATCTCAAGAGGTGGCTTAAAGGAGATCAAAGTTTGTTTACAATTAGGTCAGGTTCAAATAAAAAAAGTTCTAAATCCAAAAAGGTAAGTAAGACTCTCAGTAATTGTTATATTAATCATTGAAATTAAATTATAGAAAAAGATTTGTTTGTGATGCATTTTAGGCATGATTATTTTTGTTGACTGTTGTAAGGATTAAATATAAAGGCTGATGCAACCCAAACACCAAAAGTCTCTCCTGCATGCATGCACAAGGGTACTAGAGTAGAATGTTTTGGAAAATTCACAACAGCATCAGAAATGTTCTAAGTGTGAAATCTTTCGAATCCAAGATCAATATCTTCCGAAGCCAAAGATGAGTCTTCTGAAGCTTTAAAGACAGTCTTTCGAAGCTAACACTTGAAGACAAATTTCTTCTGAAGACTTTTGAACACATGCTTTATCTGATGTACTTTTCCATAAAGCTGGACCCATTTCCGCCGCAACTCTGTAAAGTCACCAACTTTCATAAGTTGGTGAAAAGGTCCATGCTTTTGGTAACTGTACATTAAGGTCTTGAGTCTATAACTTTCTACTTTATGTCCTTTATCATTTTTGTAATATATTAGGATGCGAGCTATGCCATGTCATAGTCACTAGTCAAAAGGCAATCTGCCTTTTGACTCTACATTTGATTTTGTTTGTTGTCTAGTCATTTGTATCTAGTTGACCTTCAAAGTATGACCGGCTGTAGGATGAAGTATATGTATCTCAAGTACTTGTAACTTTCTGGTATGCTTTGTAATATTTGTAATAGAACTTGAGAAAGCAATATACTACAATCTTGAAAACCAACTTCTTGTGTGTTTTTCTATCTTGTTCTGTCTCATACTTACTTGTGTTCTTAGTATCATTACAAAGATTACCAGTTCCCTATTTGATCTGTTAAGTATTCTTAGCAACTCTTCTCATTATGTTGTTGTGTTGTAATTGCACCATTCACCGGTCCTTCATTTGGTATCAAAGCATTCCTGGCTCTTGATATAAGATCTCACCATCTTAAGATCCATCACACACCTAAAATACTTAACATCTCAAATGGTATCCATTTCAAATCTGATATGGAAACTGGAACCATGACAAAGTCCCCACTGATCACTCTTGATGACTTTGACACCTGGTGCCAAAGAATGGAAGGATTCATCAGGTTTCTAGACTCAAGAATGTGGGAGTCTGTTAAAAATGGACCTTACATACCAAGCTCCTCTTCAGCAACTAAGGTGGTATGATCCCCAAGGCTGTGGTTGCCTACTCAGATGAAGATAGAAAGAGAGTAGAGATTGACTAGAAGGCCCTGACAGCCCTTTAGACTACTCTTCCAAACTCTGTATACAGAGGTTTCAAGAAATACAAAACAACTAAACAACTATAGGATGCATTGAAACTAATGTATGAGGGTTCCTCTAAAGGCAAGGAGAACAAGAAGGATCTCCTGAAGTAGCAGTTTGAAAATTTCACCTTTAAAGCAGGTGAGGCCATGACTCAACAATACTTCAGGTATGTTGAGATTGGATACCCTAGTGGATGGTGGAGTAGCTCTTGAAAACAGAGATATTGTAAGGAAGTTCATGTCCTCACTTCCTAGGCAATGGACACACTACTGTGTGGTTATCAAGAGAACTGAGAACCTGAAAACTCTCACTTTGATAGGGTTGTATGGGATTCTCAATGGCTACCTGATGGAGATAAACATGCAAGGTTCATCTGGCAACTCCAACAATCAAATGGGTTCAGCCCTTCATGTGGTTGAAAGGGATAGCATAGAACCCCAACATCATCTCATATGTTACCTTGACAACTCACAAAAGGGTCATTTCATCACCTTCCCTGAGACACCAATGGAGAACTATACTCAAGGAAGCTCATTCCAAGAGACAAGTTCTTCTCAAGCCTTTGTGTCTTCTAAAGAAAGTAGTAACAACTTTCTATTCATCCTTAAAGACCTGGACTGTATCCATCCAGATGATCTTGTAACACCTGGTTATTTTAAAGTCAAAGAAAAGAATGAATAAAGTGAAAGAAAAGCAGAAAAAGGAATAAAACCCAAGTCTAGGGGTAAAAAGTGTCCAAAATGACAAAATGTTTGAAAAGTGGGTGTAAAAGACGGTATGGCCGCCCATATGTCACATGCACCTCTGATTTTCGGGTTTTAGAGAAAGAAAGAGCAGCAAGTTCTCGGTTTTGAAGAAAGAACAAGGAAGAGTTCAAATTCAAGGTAACAATTCATGCTTTTATGGCGTTCTTGACTGGTCTTATCCTTGGGTTTATGCTTATGTGTGTTTGCATGTGTCTGGGGTATGTTTTTAGTGGGTTTCTAGCAAGTGAATTCATTTGCAAACGAGTTTGGAGGAAGCCATACTCAAAAGCTGCAAAGGTGAGTTCTAGGACCCCTCTTTTGCTGGTTTTTAACTGATTTTGGGGCTGGAAATGCATGAACGTATGTTTTCATTGAACTGGGTTTCGGACCCGTATGTTTGAATGCGTGTATGAAGATGTTATGATGTGATGTGTGACTATGTTCATGCTTGATGATGTATGATTATGTTTCTAAGGCTTAGAGGGTAAGAATTAAACTTAGAACATGATGAATGATGTATGGAAATGTTGAAAATGATGTTTTAGATCCACTTGATAAGTTTCTAAATCCGCCTAAGTATGAGGAAGTAAATACGGATGAGCAAGTAAGTCAATGCGGATGAGCATTTGACTAAGTGTTGCAAATACGGATGAGCAAGTGAGTCAATGCGGATAAGCATTTGACTAAGTGCTGAAAATGAGGATGAGCAAGGAAGTCAATGCGGATGAGCATTTGACTAAGTAGGGAAATGCGGATGAGCAAGTAAGTCAAGGCGGATGAGCATTTGACTAAGTATGGAAATGCGGATGACTAAAGTAAGTCAATGCGGAAGAAGTGAGTCAATGCGGATGAACTATAGTAAATGCGGATGAACACTTAGAAAAATTCAGACTTTTTGAGAAATGAGGTAATGCAGGCTTTGACCTAGGAGATTCCTAGGAGTTATGAATGTTGACTTATGGGGTCATAGATGGTATGATGGACATGTAATGTTGTGCTTATATGCATGATGATGATGTTGCATGGTTATACATGATGTATGTTATGTATGTATGATGACCTGCATGATGATGTATGAGTGATATGTTTATGTTCCTTGTGATGATGTATGATTATCTTTCCTATGGCTTTACGTGTTATGATAACGAATGAATGAATGAACGAAGTATTATGTAATGTAAGGTGAAAGATAATGAAAAGGAACATGATGAATGAATGCATGCAGTAATGAATGAATGTAAGAAAGCCTTGCAAGCAAATGTATGGAGGTTCACACCAGTGAAGGGTGTTAGCTCAACTATGTGCGGGTTAGCCAACCCAGAAGGATGCACATTGGGGTCTAATCTTTGTGATTGACCATACGAATGGGATCCTTGCCGCTTGCCTTAGGACTGGAGTCAGCTTCGTGCACAATGTTCGGGGTCTATGAGAGACCTCAGGCCCAGTTACCCGCTTCGTGCACAATGTTCGGGGTATAGCTTATGGCATTGATCCAAAATGAAAGAAAAAAGATGAATGGTGAATGTACTTGCCCTAGGTACTGGAGTCAGCTTCGTGCACAATGTTCGAGGTTGTTGGACCAAAGGAACCAATGAGCCAGATCAGAAAAACTTTTAAGTCCCACAAACATCAAAACAACTGAAGTGATCTACAACAGCTGAAGACAAAGTCTGTAGACAAAGTATGAAGACAACTGCTGAAGACAAAGTCTGAAGACAACAGTTGAAGACAAAGTCTGAAGACAAAGTCTGAAGACAACAGCTGAAGACAAGTCTGAAGACAAAGTCTGAAGACAAGGTCTGAAGACAACTGCTGAAGACAAAGTCTGAAGATCAAGTTCTCAGAAGTTGTCACAACAGCTAAAGTAGTTCTCTTCAGCAGTTGTGATGGTTTACATTTCAGTAGTTTGTAATCAGTAGTTTGTAATCTGTAGTTTTATATTATGTAAAACATCTGAAGTTCTTATACTTCAGTAGTTGTAATGTCAGCTTATACTTAGCTTTTAATAAAGGTGTCCTCAGTTGTTGTGGACATCTTCAGTAGTTTTGTTTAATTTCAGTTGTTTGTATAAATCAGTTAGATGTCACTATCATGTGACGTCAGCTGATGTCACATTCCTTATAAAAGGAATGTTGACCTAATTTCCCTCTACGGAAGCTTGTGCATGAATGAAAACATTCTTTTTGCAGAAAACTCTCTCTCTATAACTGTTACTGTTTGATTGAATATTCATATTATTCTTGCTAGAATTTCGTCTAATTCATGTGCTATTCCGCTGCAAATTCTAATCTAATTGATCAAACTAGATCTCGATCCCTTCAAATGGTATCAGGCCCAGTTACCCGCTTCGTGCATAATGTTCGGGGTAATGTACATGTCACTAGAAGTAATGATGAATGAATGAAAGTATGAACGAAGAATGATGAAGATAATAATGTTATTATCTGTATGTACGTACGATGTATGATCACGAACGAATGTAAAGTATAATATGATTTTAAAAGAAAGGATGGTTTTATGATAGAAAAGTATATTTTGCTATAAAACTAGAACTCGCTCAACAACGCTGACTTTTATGCATTTTCCAGTTGGCAAGTAAGGTTGCTGAGGATGGCACGAGGCAGCTGCTCAGCTCTTTTGGATGGCATCCATTTATTTAAAGCTTTTGTGATGTAATACAACAATAAAATTTTGTAACCGACAAACGATGCATTATTTTGCAAAAGTTTTTACGATGAAATGAAATGCCATTTGTTTTATGTTTCCGTTGCAATGTTTTGATGATTAAATGCAAAGTATATTTATATGTGCTATGAATTACCAGCTGTAAGTGTCCTGGGAACGGGGCCTTACAAGTTGGTATCAGAGCCAAAGTTAAGTGAAATGGGTAAATTTTCAAAATAAACCTTAACTTAAACTGAGAATGGACGGAATGGGAATGGGATGCCAATATGAGTAGCTGCGTGCCATCAGGTATTTTTGTAATGATAACTGGCATTATGTGCGCATGGTATGTGGTTATGTGTTGTATATAGATTTAAATGCTGATGTAGTCAGGACAGGTAATGCTTGGGATGTGAAGAGTAAAGTAAGTGGCTAATCATAACTGGCCACTGTAATTAGAGACTTGCTATACTTGCCATAAACTAAGCCGTTTCCTTAAATGACTGTATTAGTGTTTAATCTTTCAGTGTGAGTTAGAGGATGGCCGGTGGTAGATCATCTAAAGCGTCACGTGGTGGCGGACGTGGTGCTGAACCACGGGTTACGAGAGGAAGGCCTAGGGCTGAAAAGGTGGTTCATGAAGAACCAGAAACCCCTCTTCCGGAGGCGGAGAGCCTCAGTGAAGGAGGCAGTTGTGGAAGAAGTGCATCAAGTCATGAAGACAATCCTACCGTCTGTGGTGACCGAAGTGATAAAGTCAGTTAAAGAAGGGGAGAGAAGGGAAAGGAGTAGACCTATGGGCGAAAGAAGACAGCCAGAGACTGAGACGGTTCCGTCTGATGACAAACAAGAAGAAGAAGAAGCAGAGCCTGTGCAGGAGATGGTACGAGGCTGTAACTACGGGGTGTTTGTGAGATGCAAGCCCCTTACTTTTGATGGTAACGGCACTGCTGCTGTTGCTCACCGGTGGGTGAGGGAAATGGAGGCTGTACTTGATATCAACGAGTGCCGAGAAGACCAAAAAGTTAAGTTCGCTACCCATTCTTTTGTGGACTCGGCTCTGTGCTGGTGGGACAATATAGTCCAAGCCGAGGGTAGTCGTCGATCGAGAGAATGAGATGGTCGGAGTTGAAGAAGTTGGTGATTGAGGAGTTTTGTCCTTACCGGGAAATGGATAAGGTCGAGAGGGAATTTCTGCAACTGGAGGCAGGAATGATGACACACCAAGAATACACCACAAAGTTCAATGAAATGGCACGTCTGGTGCCGGATCAGGTGACACCTCTATCTCGGAAGATCAAGAGGTACATTCAGGGTTTGCCGACAGACATTCACAGGCACATGATCACCGCCCGACCAAGCACGTTTAGGTCAGTGGTGGATCTAGCAGGGAGATTGTATGATGAGAGGACTGCGGTGGTGGTGACTGAAAGTAATCGGAAGGGTAGAGGTGATAGAAACTGGAATGGGAAGAGGTTTGGTCGGGGTGGTGCCTCGAAAAGTAGCAAGAAGGCTCGAGTGGATGACCGCCGTGTGGTCACATCAAGTGCGGGGTTGAAAAAGTGTGGCAAGTATGGGAAGGAGCACGGTGGCGAGTGTAAATAGGGGTTGAATGTTTGTTTAAAGTGTGGGAAGCCTGGTCATATGGCTAGAGACTGTGGAGGTGTGAAGTGTTTCAACTACGGGGGAAGTGGTCATATGAGCAGGGAGTGTAAGAAGCCAAGAGTTGAGGGTTCCGGGGCAAAGAAAATGGGAGGTGAAGGACCAAGATTCACGATGACACAGGAGGAGGCTAGAACGGACCCTGATGTTGTGTCCGGTACGTTTCCGGTGAACCAAACTTTAGCTTCTGTGTTATTTGATTCGGGTGCCAGTAAAAGTTTTATTTTTGCTGCTTTCTGTGCTAAGCTGCCTGTTAGTAGTAGACGAGTTGATGCGCCCTTTGATATAGAAACTGCCATAGGTAAGTCTACAGGATTTCTGAGATGTTGGAGGGTTGTGATGTGGAGCTAGAAGGTCATAAGTTTCCTGTTAGACCGTTCGTGATGACCTTGGGTGGTTTTGATTTGGTTCTTGGGATGGATTGGTTAGCAGACTTCGAGGCGAACATTGTGTGTCATAAGAAGATGATTCGTTTGATAACGCCTAACGGTAGTTCGGTGACGGTTTATGGTGATCGGGTGACTACGATTCCGAAGGTGACCTCAATGGCGGTGGCGGGGAAGTGTATGAGGCGCGGATGTAGTGCCTACTTGGCCTATGTAAAGGATGTGGATACGCCAACACCACAACTATCCGATGTACCCGTTGTGTGCAACTTTCCAGACGTATTCCCAGAAGACTTATCAGGAGTCCCACTTGATCGTGAGATCGAGTTCCAAATTGACTTGATACCGGGTGCCCAACCTGTTGCCAAGGCATCGTATCGTTTGGCTCCGACAGAGATGAAAGAGTTGATGGAGCAATTGCAAGAGCTACTTGATAAGGGGTTCATTAGACCGAGTATCTCGCCTTGGGGTGCTCCGCTCCTATTTGTAAGAAGAAGGGCGTTGTATGAGGATGTGTATTGACTACCGTGAGCTGAATAAGTTGACAGTGAAGAACCGCTACCCCTTACCGAGAATAGATGATTTGTTCGATCAGCTTCAGGGTGCCAGTTGGTTTTCAAGGATAGACCTTCGATCAGGTTATCATCAGCTTAAAGTGAAGGAGTCGGATATTCCAAAAACAGCTTTTCGCACGCGCTATGGTCACTACGAGTTTCTTGTCATGTCCTTCGGTTTGACCAATGCGCCAGCTGCTTTTATGGATCTGATGAACCGGTGTGTCGGCCGATGCTGGATAAATCAGTGATTGTGTTCATTGATGATATCCTGATTTATTCGAAGAACGAGATTGAGCATGCCGTCACATTCGGGAGGTTCTGGAGATGTTGAGAAAGGAGAAGCTGTACGCCAAATTCTCCAAGTGCGCATTTTGGTTGCGTGAGGTTCAATTCTTGGGTTATGTGGTGAATTCCGACGGGATTAAGGTGGATCCGGGAAAGGTTGAGGCGGTTATGCAATGGAAGTCACCAAAGGCGCCATCCGAGATTCGTAGCTTCTTGGGTTTGGCGGGCTACTATAGAAGGTTCATTCAAGACTTTTCCAAGATCGCTTCTCCACTAACTAAGTTGACCCGAAAAGATGTGAAGTTCGCATGAGGTCAAGCTCAAGGGAAGGCATTCGAAGAATTGAAGGCGAGATTGACTCAAGCTCCTGTTCTGTCATTACCCGATGGGAGTGAATATCTGGTGGTTTATTCTGATGCTTCCTACTCGGGTTTGGGGTGCGTGTTAATACAGAGAGGGAAGGTTATAGCCTATGTGTCTTGACAGTTGAAGGTTCATGAGGTCAATTACCCTACTCATGACTTGGAGCTAGCAGCCGTGGTCTTTGCATTAAAGATTTGGAGGCACTATCTTTACGGTACGAAGTGCACCATTTTCACTGACCACAAGAGCTTGAAGTACTTCTTTGAGCAGAAGGATCTGAACATGAGGCAGAGAAGATGGTTGGAGCTCATAAAGGATTACGATTGTGAGATCCATTACCATCCGGGCAAGGCCAATGTGGTGGCGGATGCCCTTAGCCGGAAAGAGAGGCCCGAGCCAATTCGGGTGAAAACATATCAACTGATCATGACCTCGGATATGATGAAGCAAGCCAAAGAGTTTCAGGATGAAGCACTGAAAGAAGATCATCTTAACTCTGAAAGAATGAGAGGTCTGGTTGGGGAATTGGGTGAAAACACACTTGGTGTTAAAACTTGATTTGGTCGTGCGTGGATTCCTCGTTTTGGGGATCTACGGGTAAAGATAATGGATGAAGCTCACAAGACTCGATACTCCATTCATCCAGGTGCGACAAAAATGTATCAGGATATGAAGAAAGATTATTGGTGGCCGGGTATGAAGCGCGATGTGGTGGAGTATGTGGGTAAGTGCCTTACTTGCTTGGAAGTGAAGGCCAAGCATCAAAAGCCGTATAGGAAGATCCAACCTTTTGATATACGGAATGGAAGTGGGAGCACATCACCATGGATTTCATTACGAAGCTGCCACGTACTCCGAATGGGTACGATGCCATATGGGTGATGGTGGACCGACTGACGAAGAGTGCTCACTTCCTACCGATTCGCGAGACATATTCATCCGAGAGGCTGGCTACCCTATTGATCAAGGAGATTGTAACCCGTCATGGTGTGTCGGTTTCCATTGTGTCTGATCATGACACCCGGTTTACATCTAAATTCTGGAAGAAATTCCACGATGCCATGGGGACGAAGTTACATATTAGTACGGCTTATCATCCCCAAACTGATGGTCAGTCAAAGAGGACCATTTAGATGTTGGAAGACATGCTTTGGGCATGTGTGATTTATTTTGGAGGAAGTTAGGATGACCATTTACCGTTAGCTGAATTCTCGTACAACAATAGTTATCATGTCAGCATTGGCATGCCACCATATGAGATGCTATACGGTAGGAGATGTAGAACACCCGTTTGTTGGGTGACATTGTCAGAAGGAGTTGGGAAGCATCGAGGTAATCGAGGCTACGACTGAGAAACTTGAAAAGATCAAAGCCTTCATGAAGATAGCCAAAGATAGACAAAAGTTGTATGCCGATAAACGACGTAAACCGATTGAGTTCCAGGTGGGTGACCGGGTTATGTTGAAGGTGTCACCTTGGAAGGGTATTATTTGTTTCCGAAAGCGGGGCAAGTTGAGCCCAAGATACATAGGCCCTTTTCGAATCATTGCTCAGGTAGGAGAGGTGGCCTATAGATTAGAGTTGCCCGATGAGTTAAGTGGAATTCATCCGACGTTCCATGTATCTCATCTAAGAAAATGCTTAGAAGATGAAGGCATGATTGTTCCATTGCAGGATATCGAAGTAGACGAACGGCTCAATTATGTGGAGCAACCAGTGGCAATCATTGATCGAAAGGAAAAGAGGCTGAGGAATAAAGTGGTTCCCCTTGTGCGTGTACAGTGGAAGCACAGGAAGGGATCTGAGTCTACGTGGGAGACCGAAGAAGAGATGAGACAGCACTACCTACAATTCTTTGAGAATAACAGGTTTTAGGGACGAAACCTATATAAGCGGGGTGGACTTGTAACACCCGATTATTTTAAAGTCAAAGAAAAGAATGAATAAAGAGAAAGAAAAGCAGAAAAAAAGGAACAAAACCCAAGTCTAGGGGTAAAAAGTGTCCAAAAGGACAAAATGTTTGAAAAGTGGGTGTAAAAGGCGGCATGGCCGCCCATATGTCACATGCACCTCTGATTTTCGGGTTTTAGAGAAAGAAAGAACAGCAAGTTCTCGGTTTTGAAGAAAGAACAAGGAAGAGTTCGAATTCAAGGTAAGAATTCATGCTTTTATGGTGTTCTTGACTGGTCTTATCCTTGGGTTTATGCTTATGTGTGTTTGCATGTGTCTGGGGTATGTTTTAGTGGGTTTCTAGCAGTTGAATTCAATTTGCAAACGAGTTTGGAGGAAGCCATACTCAAAAGCTGCAAAGGTGAGTTCTAGGACCCCTCTTTTACTGGTTTTTAACTGATTTTGGGGCTGGAAATGCATGAACGTATGTTTTCATTGAACTGGGTTTCGGACCCGTATGTTTGAATGCGTGTATGATGATGTTATGATGTGATGTGTGACTATGTTCATGCTTGATGATGTATGATTGTGTTTCTAAGGCTTAGAGGGTAAGATTTAAGCTTAGAACATGATGAATGATGTATGGAAATTGAAAATGATGTTTTAGATCCACTTGAAAAGTTTCTAAATCTGCCTAAGTGTGAGGAAGTAAATGCGGATGAGCAAGTAAGTCAATGCGGATGAGCATTTGACTAAGTGCAGCAAATGCGGATGAGCAAGTAAGTCAATGCGGATGAGCATTTGACTAAGTGCTGCAAATGCGGATGAACAAGTGAGTCAATGCAGATGAGCATTTGACTAAGTGCTGAAAATGCGGATGAGCAAGTAAGTCAATGCGGATGAGCATTTGACTAAGTAGGGAAATGCGGATGAGCAAGTAAGTCAATACGGATGAGCATTTGACTAAGTATGGAAATGCGGATGACTAAAGTAAGTCAATGCGGAAGAAGTGGGTCAATGCCGATGAACTATAGTAAATGCGGATGAACACTTAGAAAAATTCAGACTTTTTGAGAAATGAGGTAATGCAGGCTTTGACCTAGGAGATTCCTAGGAGTTATGAATGTTGACTTATGGGGTCATAGATGGTATGATGGGCATGTAATGTTGTGCGCTTATGCATGATGATGATGTTGCATGGTTATGCATGATGTATGTTATGTATGTATGATGCCCTACATGATGATGTATGAATGATATGTTTATGTTCCTTGTGATGATGTATGATTATCTTTCCTATGGCTTTACGTGTTATGATAACGAATGAATGAATGAACGAAGTATTATGTAACGTAAGGTGAAAGATAATAAAAGAGGAACATGATGAATGAATGCATGCATTAATGAATGAATGTAAGAAAGCCTTGCAAGCAAATGTATGGAGGTTCACACCCAATGAAGGGTGTTAGCTCAACTGTGTGCGGGTTAGCCACCCCCGAAGGATGCACACTGGGGTCTAATCTTTGTGATTGACCAGATGAATGGGATCCTTGCCGCTTGCCCTAGGTACTAGAGTCAGCTTCGTGCATAATGTTCGAGGTCTATGAGAGACCTCAGGCCCAGTTACCCGCTTCGTGCACAATGTTCGGGGTAACGTACATGTCACTAGAAGTAATGATGAATGAATGAAAGTATGAACGAAAGAATGATGAAGATAATAATGTTATTATCTGTATGTACGTACGAGATATGATCAGGAACGAATGTAAAGTATAATATGATCTTAAAAGAAAGGATGGTTTTATGATAGAAAAGTAGGTTTTGCTATAAAACTAGAACTCGCTCGGCAACACTGACTTTTATGCATTTTCCAGTTGGCAGGTAAGGTTGCTGAGGATGGCACGAGGCAGCTGCTCAGCTCTTTTGGATGACATCCATTTATTTAAAGCTTTTGTGATGTAATACAACAATAAAATTTTGTAACCGACAAAAGATGCATTATTTTGCAAAAGTTTTTACGATGAAATGAAATGCTATTTGTTTTATGTTTCTGCTGCAATGTTTTGATGATTAAAAGCAAAGTATATGTTTTATGTGCTATGAATTACCAGTTGTAAACATCCCGGGAACGGGGCCTTACAGATCTGGAGTATATGGAGATAGTCCAGCAAATGGCTCTTCTCACTCACATAGCCAAGTGGAAAGTTTGGACTGGACAAGAGCAAAGTCAAATGTTAAAACTGTAACTTGATGAGCCACTTTGCCAGGGAGTGCAAGGCACCAAGAACAAATGGTGGCCAAGCACAGTCCAGGCCAAACTACATTGTTAAAGCTACCCATAATGACAAGCTAAAGCAGCAAACTACAGTTGCTATTGAAGAAAGAGGCTTTGATTGGAGCTTTCAGGTGGAAGATACTTCTCCAAACCAAGCACTGATGGCAAATCATGATGAAGTCAAGGTATTGGAACATCTCTGTACCCGTGAATGTATTGCTAAAGTAAACATATACAGGTCCTACAACTCAGAAATGAAATCTGATATTGAGTCCTTAAACATCTTAAAAGCTGATTTTAGAAAGTCTGAAAGTGATTATAAACTAAAGATAAAGGATTTAGAGAAAACCATTTTTAGTTCTAAAACATAAGCACACTAATTATAGGACTTAGATCAAGGATCTCATATCTAAGCTGACTGAATGCGTGTGTTCTTGAAGAAGAGACATTCAAGAACATGATATCCTCATCCCTGCACAACAAGGTGTGTTATCAAAACAAGCAGGGACTGGGATCTAATGAGATAGCTCCTCCACACACAATCTTGTCTGTAAGATCACCCAGGTGTGAAACTTGTGAAGATGAGCTTCCTCTCATAGACCCTTTGAGTGAAGAAGATGGAGAAGTGATAGTGAAGAATTTCTCTGGGAAGAGTGAAGAAGAGGATTCTAAGAAGGGTCACTATCCTTATGAGGAAAAGAAGAAGACGGTGATTACCAAGTCTATGAGGAAAAACTTGATCAGAAAGAGCAAAAGAAAAGCTAGGAAGGCTCAAGAGATCAAGGCCACTTTTGATTCTAGGCAGAAACAAGTTTTTATCTCTACTGGGTTTGAAGTGGTGAAGACTGAAGACATCAACCTAAACTCTTCCACTAAGAGTTGTGGTTCTTGTTCAAATCATCTCAACACCAAGAAGAAGATTGATCTGTTGTGTATCACTGCTACACAGCTTGGACCATCCAACTCCAAGAACAGTTCTCAGCCCAAAAGAACTGTCTCAGCATCTGCAAAGATGAAGGTGGAGAAGGGATGTGATCAAGATCAATCTTGTTCTCAGAAGAAGGCTCTTGGGAAGAAGAAAATAGAATGTGTTATGTGTGAAAGTATCTCTAATATTGCTAAGGATTGTCCATACAATCCAAGAGGTACTCTCCATATAACCAAGAAAATGATTTCCAAGAGTTCAAAGAAAGTTTCTATTTCAGAAGGAAAATTTGTTTCCTTCGGAAGCTCTAAATCAAAGCAGAAGGCAAGTGGAAAATTGACTTCGGAAGAAAATTTGGTCTCAGTAGAAAGAAACACTTCCGAAGCACTAAAGTCTGCTGCAGTGTCTGCAGAATCTTCCGAAGGTCCAATCATCAAAACTTCTGAAGTCTCAAAAGCTTCCAAGGTGTTGAAGGTCAAGTCCAAGTTTCCAAAGGTGGTGTGGAAGTCGAAGAAAGACCAAGTGACTGAATGTTCCTCATTAACAACAACATAAGATCCTCAAAGCACAACTATAGGATCTATTACTGTTGTATACCTTCTACTTCTTTTAATGAGCCCAAGTCCATAAGGCTTGGGTTTCCAAATGTAACTAATCACTCTCTTTGTGCAGGGACATCTCAAGACAAACAAGAATGTCTGGATCATTGATTTGGCTGTTCTAGGCACATGACAGGCAGTAGGTCACTACTCTAGAACTTTGAAAGGATTAATAGAGGGCCAGTTTCTTTTGGAGGAGATGAAGGTGGTTACATTTCTGGAAGGGGCAAGGTCATAGATGGTAAGCTCAACATTGAAAAGGTAAACTTTGTCAAGGATCTTAGGTACAATCTTTAGAGTGTATCCCAATTTTGTGATCAGAGTCATAACATGCTCTTTACTGAGCATGAGTGCATTGTTCTCAAGCCCAGGGTGGTCATTCCTCATGAACATATCTTCCTCAGAGCCCCTAGGAAATGGAACATGTACAAGATGGACTTTCAAGAGACATCTCCCTTTGGAGAAGTTTCATGCTTTCTATCTAAAGCAAATAGTGATGAGTCTTTCCTATGGCATAAAAGATTGTGCCATGTAAACTTTAAGAACATGAATACACTTATTAAGAATGATTTGGTAACTGTAATGCCAAAGAAAGGGTTTACAAGTGATGATCATTATGTTGCATGCCTGAAGGGGAAGAAACATAAGGTATCTCATAAGCCTAAGGAAAGAAACTCCATCACTACACCCCTACATTTGTTACATATGGATCTCTTTGGCCCCACTAGTGTAATGAGTCTAGGAAGGACCTCTTACTATTTAGTGATCACAAATGACTTTACAAGATTCACTTGGGTCTTTTTCCTTATATCTAAGGATGAGACTCCTAAGATTCTGAAGAATTTCATCTTAAAGATTGAGAATCAATATGATCACAAGGTCAAAACCATAAGATGTGATCAGGGAACTGAATTCAAGAACCAGATCCTTGACACATTTTGTGATGAAAAGGATATTACAAGACAATACAATGCTCCCAGGACTCTTTAGCAAAATGGTGTTGCTGAGAGGAGAAATAGGACATTAATTGAATCTAGAAGAACCATGCTGTCTGATTCTAAACTGCCCATCAGCTTCTGGACAGAGGCAGTCAACACTGCGTGCTATGTGCAAAATAGAGTTTTAGTGGTTAAACTCAGGGCAAGAATCCTTATGAACTTTGGCATAAGAGGAAACCTTTTATTGGTTTTCTTAGGTCATTTGGATGTCCTTGTACCATCTTGAATACCAAAGATCAAATTGCCAAATTTGCTGAAAAATCAGATGATGGACACTTCATTGGATACTCTTCTCAGGCTAAGGCTTATAGAGTATACAATCTCAAAACTAGAATTGTTGAGGAGTCAGCTAATGTGACCTTCAATGAACCACACCCTGTGTAGCTGGTTCTGGACCTGATTGGTTATTTGATCTTGATTTAGTTACCAACTGTTTTAACAAATCTTGTGAGAATGTTTCAGGAACTACAGATATCTTACCCACAGGTGATCTTGATCCAAGATTTGAGCTTAGAAGATCTTCAAGCCACACATCTTCAGCTCTAGTTGTACTACTTCTACAAGTGAGATTTCTATCAGCACTATTATGACAAATACAACTGATACATCTGAGATGCCTTCAAATTCTAGCTCAGAGGCTCCACAACCAGATAAATACACTTCAAATGTAGAAGAACATGATGGTGGTGGTGACAGTGATCAGGAATTTCTTGATGCTGATAACACTCCATAGATGACAACATCAATGATGTCACACACTCATTGGATCAAGTCTCTCTTGATAAGTGTGCTGATGTGGTGGGAGAAACATCAATGCCAGATCTAAGTTTCTCTAATTTAGATATCTCTCAGCAACTTGCAATGGTCCCTCAACTAAGTATCCACAAATCTCACCTCACCACAAACATCACTGGAGATGTTGACACAGGAGTAAGAACAAGAGGATAAACCATGAAGCAAATGTTCATCTTCACTCTTGTTTCTTATCTCAGATAGAGCCAAAGAAAATTGATGAGGCTCTAAAGGATGGAAGTTGGGTTGAAGCCATGCAAGAGGAGATGCTTCAATTCAAAAGGCAGAAAGTTTGGAATATTTGTCCTCTTCCTCATGGGAAGACTACCATAGAAACCAAATGGGTGTTTAGAAACAAGAAAGATGATAGAGACATTGTCATCAAAACAAAGCTAGACTAGTTGTTCAAGGATACGCACAAGAAAAAGGAATTGATTATACTGATGTCTTTACTCCTATAGCAAGACTGGAAGCTGTTAGGATATTCTTGGAATTTACTGCATCCAAGAACTTCAAGGTCTATCACTTGATGTCAAGTGTGCTTTTTTATATGGGGTGATTGATGATGATGTGCATGTCAAACAACCTCCTGGTTTTGCAGATCCTGATAATCCTGATTATGTCTTTAAGCTTGACAAAGCTCTTTATGGGCTGTATCAGGCACCCAGGAAATGGTATGAGACCCTATCTCATATCTCTGCAAGGATGGATACAGAAGGGGTACTATAAATGGACTCTCTTCATCAAAGGACATGCTAATAACATAATGCTAGTTCAAGTGTATGTAAATGACATCATCTTTGGATCAACTAATCCAAAGCTCTGCAACGACTTTGAGAAGCTAATGAAGGACAGATTTGAAATGAGTGCCATAGGGGAACTCAATTTCATTCTGGGAATTCAAGTGAAGCAAGTTGAATATGGCATCTTCATTAGTCAGTCAAAGTATGTTAAAGACATACTCAAAAGATTCAACATGACTAGGAACCATAGCTAGGAACCCATAGCTAGGAACCATTCCCTTAGGCCTGATCTTGAGGGGAGTGTGTAGATGAACACCTATATAGGGCTATGATTGGGTCTCTTATGTATCTTATAGCTAGTAGACCTGATATCATGTTTGCCACATATATTTGTGTAAGATATCAAGCCAACCCTAAGATGTCTCACCTTGTCATTGTCAAAGGATTCTAAGATACCTCAAAGGTGCTTCAACACTTGGTCTATCGTATCCTAAGAATTTAGACTTCAATCTGTATGCTTATACAGATAGTGATTATAGTGGTTGCAACATGACTACAAAGTCCATATATGGGGGATGTCAGTTTCTTGGTGGAAGGATTGTCTCATGGCAATGCAAGAAACAATCCTGTGTCTCTGCATCAACTACTGAAGCTGAATACATTGCTGCTGCAAGTTGCTATGCTCAAGTGATTTGGGTTCAGAATCAGATGCTTGACTATGGATTAAACTTCAAGGAGACTCCCATTCATATAGACAACAACAGTGATATCTCTATCACAGAGAATCTTATGCATCATTCAAGGACAAAACACATAAACATTAGGTATCATTTAATTAGAGATAATTTTGAAAAGGGATTAATTAACTAGTCAAAGTTCACACAAATGAACAATATGCTGAACTGTTTACAAAGGCTTTCGATGAATAGAGATTTAAGTATCTTATATCAGCTATTGGGATGATAAACTTTGAGTAGATTTTTCTTAAAACAAATTCTTATTATTTCTAAAATCTGTGTGTCCTAGGTCGTCTAGTTTATCACCTTCATAAGTTCTTGTTTTCTTTGGATGAAAACTTTTTGAAGACTTTCCTTAGAATTCTGAAAATTTTGTTCCTTCCAAAGATATGCTTTTATCTTTGGAAGAAACTTATGCCTTTAAAACAAATAACTGTCTAAGTATTTACCTTCGGAAGAAATTTCTAAAATATCGTCTGAAGCTTAAAACCCTTCTTAGGCACTTATATGTTTTCAAGGACAAATTCCTTCCGAAGTAAATTAACTCTCGGAAGCTTTGTTCCTTTGAACAAAACTTTTAGGTCTTGATTTTTTTTCCGAAGCAAAATTGTCAAAATTCTTAGGAAATTCTTCCAAAGTCATTTTGGCTTCAGAAGCTTTTTCATTAATACTTCGGTTAGGATCAGTGATTTAAGTTTGATTAATTAGAGTAGATTGCAGCGGAATTCGAACAATGAATTAGACAATTTAGCAAGAACTCAATTGATATTCAATGGAATAGTACATGGTTATAGAGAGAGAGAATTTTGCAAAAGGAATATTTCATTCAAATGCTTTCGTGGTGGCTGAAAGTCACACGTTACAATTAGGTCAACATTCCTTATATAAGGAATGTGACGTCTGCTGATGTCACTTGATAGTGACATCTAACAAAATATACAAACAACTGAAACTATGCAAACTACTGAGAATGTTCTCAACAACTGATCACATCTCAGAGAATGCTAAGTACAAGAACATAAAACTACTGAACTAAAACTACTGAAACTATAAACTACTGAAAGGTAAATTACAAGTACTGAAAAGGAAAACCATCATAACTACTGAAGTTAATAACTTCAGCTATTGTGACAACTACTGATCACTCTGGTCTTCAGTCTTTGTCTTCAGTAGAAATGTTCAGATCTTGTCTTCAGACCTTGTAATCAGCTGATGTCTTTAGCTGTTGTGATCTTCTTCAGCAGTTGTAATGTCTGTGGGACTTGGAGGTTTTTCTGATCAGCTCATTGGTTCTTTTGGTCCAACAAACTCCCCCTGAACCAATGCAGCCAAAACCTCTAAGTTATTGATGATCCCACTTATTCTTTGGCAGAAACACCCTCTTGATCAGCTTCAGAGGTAATCATGTAAGCACAAGCCGGGAAAAGTTTTCTGATCTTTTGATTGGCTAAGTGTGGAAGGGAACTCTGTCTTGCGGAAACTGGACACAGAGTCTTGTCCCAACCATGAAACCTAATTCCCATTGATGAGTCTGTAGACTCTCTTGCATAGGCCTCAAGGAGAACAACTTGTTCCTCCTTGGTGAGTTCTTCTGCTTCTCCCTCAAAGAAGAACTCAGGGCCATAATATTCAGATAGATACCTTACTGTCTTCCTATTCTTCAACTCAACAGTTGTGATCTCTCTGTATGCGAATTCATCTGGATGAGAGCCTTCTAGCAACAACTGGAGTTCACTCTTTTGAAGATCTTCAAGTCTCTTGTATAACAGCCCCTTCTTGATCATTTTGTTCTCAAGTAGAGATTGAGGGGTTGTCTTTGAGTTGTGTGCTCTCTTGAATTCTTCTATAATCTCCCAGGGCGAGACTACCATAGCCAACATAATTGCAGCATTCAAAGTCTTTTCCACTTGGCCATCATATCTACTTGGTATGTTCTTCTTGTGTATTCTGGAACTTACCCTGGGGTCTGGCCAAATCCTTACTCTTTCTCTTTGATGTTGGAATGTATGCCTAAGAGTGTACAGCCTCAGAGCTTGTTTCTTCATTGCTTGAATGGATGAGGACTGAGGGAAGTCCTTATCAACCATTTTGAGAAATTGCTCATCATGCTGCTTCTGTTGTTCTACTTCTTCAATCTTATCCTGTTCTACTCATCATGCAAGTCAGGTGTGATCATCTATTGACTTCTGGGCTCAGGTGTTTTAAGTTTGAGAACAACAGAGATTGGCAGACTGTCTTCATTCTTATCCTCTTCTTCTACCCTCAACACCCTTCTCCTCCTTATGGTGTATCACTGGGTGTGGTTTGAGATGGTTTTTGGGGTAATGGAATTGGTTTTGTGAGTTGAGTTATGGGTGGTTTTGGTTTAGGGATAGAATTGGCAGATTTTAGAGATGATTGCTTTGAGGGTTATTTTTGAGTGGGAGTATGAGAAGGCTGATCTAGCAATTTAGTGGTGAGTTTGGCTTTTGAGAGCTTTGCCATCTCAGTTCTCTTCCCAGCACTCGCTTCATCCAGTGCTTCGATGATCAACCCTTTGTTGTAGCTTCCAGCAGAACAAATTTTCTTGGTTATCTCCAAGATACTGTCTCTGGACCAAGACTCCATCTCTATCAATGATCTTCCCAGATATTTGGAAATAAACCTGATCATAATCTCCAACCTTTCCCTATCCATCACACTGTAACTAGCCTTTCTTGCTTGAATTTCATTTATCTCCAGCCTTCTGATCTCAACATCTAAGGTGGCTGTGTCATGACCCTGTCTGAAGAGCTGATCTATTATTTTGTCCGTAGATCTGCTGTGAGCTTCATCAGCTTCTTTGACTAGATCTTCTAAGGACTTTTCTCCATCAGACTTTGACTCAGCACTTCTCTTCCATTCGTAAGTGATCAGCTGATCTTTCTGCTCTTTGTCTGTGCTCAGCTCTTGCATTGTGATCAGCTGTTTCTCTAAGATCAGTTCTTGTTCTTTCTCCAACTCCTTTTCTTTTTCTGGTTCTTTCTCATCTTCTACTCTCTTCCTTTTCCTTTCTTTCACTGCCTTAGACTTAGTAGTCTCCCCTTTTTGGGTGCATTGGGATCAGGGGCTTGAAAGGTAGAAAGTGACTTGTGAACAACATCATCAAGGAGGGTTTGGAGATTTGAGGAGATCCTCTCATCAATGGCTTTATATACTATCTCAGTGATGATGGGAGTGATGAGATGTAAGGAGCTTTGAAAGGTTGCAACCATCTGCTCAGAGGGGTTCTGTCCTTGAGAGGTGGTGCCAAAAGCAGTGGCTGGTGGCTTAGTTAAGTGTATTGGCTATGTGTTTGGTGAACCTTCAAATGAAGGTGCCATCTGTGGGTTTATTAGGGCAGATGGACTTTTATTCTGAGACATTTTGGCTAGCAGTTCTTTGAGTCTGCTCACCTCACTCTCTAGGATTGTGTTATGGGCTAAGACATCAAAGAAAAAGCCCAGGTCATCATCAGTCTTTGCTGAATCATCTGACCTCCTGATTAAATCAGGATGTACATGCCCTGAGTGTAGATTAGTATATGCATGTGCCCCTTGTTCGGTTCTGGGGACTTCCTGCCTCTGGACTTTGTCCTTTATTGGCAGTTGCCTCTGGTGAGGTCTTATATATGTTACCAACTTCATCCTGTTCATTTGCTGAATCAGTAGAAGTGGCAGCCTGACCAGATGTTCTAACCTCCTCTTCTACACTTGGAGATTGAACATTATAACCCCTGTGCTGTGGGTTATTAGCAGCATTTTGGTCCTCCCCCTCAATCGTGAGGTATTCCTAGTGTAATTGGTTTCTGGGGAGGGGGTGAGAAATGCAGTTGACTCAGCACTTTAGCAACTATAAGGGTTGGGCTTTGAGGGGCGGTTGCATTTGGAGATTGGTCAGAAGCAGATTGCACCCGGGGTGAGAGATGCTCTTCAATGGTAACCTTCTCAACTGAGATAGGTTCCAGTAATGTGGTATCCCCAAATTTGGTTGCAACAGGATCCGTGGAGAGGATACCTGTGCGGTTTCAGCTGGTTGAGTCTCTGACATGACTGGGGGGGTTAGAACAAGTATGTGTTTTCTGTATTGGTGGTATAGGGGCATCCTCAAGGGACTCATCTCCCTGAGTAGCCTTTTTGGGCTTTTGGGGTTTGGGTTTGGTGGGGACTTTGGATCTGGAGGTGGAGGCTGTGGGTTCCTTCTGCTTGGGTTTGAGCAGCCGGGCAGCCCCTTTGAGAGTAGGGTCAGAGTTATGCCTGAAAAATTTAGAGTCTGTCGTTCAAAGATAGAGTACAATACCTGTTGCCATCGTGAGGACATCTAATCCCATGAAGATGTATTTGAAGCAAGGCAGACATTCACCATGTGGAAGATAAGTCTTTCAGCATCATGGAAGTGCTTTTTGAGAATGGTTGTAGCACTTAAGTCTCCTTCATACCCATTGTTGATGAAAGACATATCAATGGTCCCTTTCGGGTATTCTATAATACAGGTGGCATCATGCAAATTTAGGGTTTTGCGAATGATGTCAGGGGTGATTACCACCTGTTTCTGGTTGACCAACGACTGGAGAGTGATTTGGCTATCATTTTCACCAGTTGTTACAGAGACGTTGGTCCAGAATTGGTTTAAGGAATCGGGGTATATGGTAGGATTCAAAAGAAAGGCGGTTCTGTATTGGGAATCCACCATAAGATCGATGGCATTATCAAATTTGTTCCAAAAGGCCGATTCGAGAGGTAGGCAACACAGTTGTGTCTGGGTTTGAGTTTCATGGTCGCCATTGTTGAGAGAGAAAAGGATAGGAAATGGCTAATGAAACGTTCGGCTATAAGTGCAGGTATTTATAGGTTAAGAAAAGGCTGAAAAGAAAACAACTGAAAGTGTTGGTGTTGTCATCAGTTGTATGAAAACAACTGAAGACTGGTTTTAACTATCAAACATTTGAAACAACTGAAGACTTGGTTTTGGTCATCAGTAGTTATGAAACTACTGAAAACCTTGGTTTTGGCTTCAGGTGTAGGAAACAACTAAGGACTTGGTGTTAGTCATCAGTAGTTGTGAAACTACTGAAGACATGGTTTTGTCATCAGTTGTTTAAGGTGAAACAACAGTTTGTGGAAACGATTGAAGAGAAAATTCTCATCAGTAGTTTTCATCAATTCTTAGCTTTTCAGCTGTTTCATACTGTCCTCAACACTTACTCATCAGACTTTTTAGCTATTTTCAGTTGTTTCATAGGACATCAGTACTTATCTGTTTTTACTGACATCAGTAGTTGTAACTGCATCAATTTCTTTTAACAAAAAGTATAGTACTTTTTAAGTAATTTAGTCTTCAGTAGTTATGAAACCAACTGAGAATAAAACTTATCAGTACTTATTTGTGACATGTTTACTAATGGTCATGAGTACTTGTTTACTGAGATCATCAGTAGTTGTCACTTATTCTAGCTGCAGCATACCAAGCCTTAACACAAGGTTTTGGAAAGTCGAACTGTCCAAAGGCTTAGTAAATATATCTGCAAGCTAATTAGCACTTGGCACAAACTTTGGATCAATTAGACCTTTTTCAAAACAATCCCTAATAAAATGGTGTCTGATCTCTATATGTTTGGTCCTAGAGTGCTGGACTGGATTCTTGACAATACACAGAGCTGAAGCACTATCCATTAACAATGGAGTCTTAGTCTCTGTAATGCCATAATCCAATAATTGGTTCTGAAGCCAGAGTACCTGAGATGTATAACTTGCAGCAGCAATGTACTCTGCTTCAACAATGGATGTAGCAACAGATGTTTGTTTCTTACTCTGCCAAGAAATCAAACAGTTGCCTAGGAATTGACATCCACCAGAAGTTGACTTTCTGGTTAACTTACACCCTGCATAGTCACTATCAGAAAAAGCAACTAATTTGCAAGAGTGTCCAGTGGAATACCAAAGACCTAGAGATTGTGTACCTTGCAGATATCTAAAGATCCTCTTGACTGCAATCAAATGAGACTCTTTAGGAGCAGCCTGAAATCTAGCACAAACACAAGTTGCAAACATAATATCTGGTCTAGAAGTTGTTAAGTACATCATACATCTGTAAAGTGTTTCATCAACAACTTTACCTTTCTGATCTACATCCAATTGTGTGGTGTTGCACATGGGAGTAGAACATGGCTTATAGTTTTGTAAATCAAACTTATTTAAAAGATTTTTTGTATATTTTGACTGATGAATGAAGGTTCCATCAGCCTTTTGTTTGATTTGCAAGCCGAGAAAGAACTGTAATTCTCCTATTGCCCTCATTTCAAACTTTTGTTTCATTAAACTTGTAAAATCATCACACAACTGGGGATCAGAGGATGCAAAAATTATATCATCAACATAAATTTGAACAAGTAGCTTATGCTGATCCACTTTCTTAATAAACAAAGTTTTATCTATGGATCCTCTAGTGAAATTATTTTGAAGAAGAAAATTTGAAAGTGTTTCATACCAGGCTCTAGGAGCTTGCTTCAACCCATGAAGAGCCTTATCAAGTTTATACACCTAATCAGGATGTTTATTGTCCTCAAAACCTGGTGGTTGACACACATAAACCTCTTCTTTTATTTTTCCATATAAAAAAGCACTTTTGACATCCATTTGAAAAACTTTAAGATTGTGGAATGCAGCATAGGCTAAGAACAATCTAACTGCCTCCAGTTTGGCTACAGGGGCAAAGGTTTCATCATAATCAATACCTTCTTCTTGTGAAAACCCCTGTATAACCAGTCTAGCCTTGTTCTTGACAATAAGCCCATTTACATCAGTTTTATTCCTAAACACCCACTTAGTGCCTATTGCACACTTACCTGGGGGTAGAGGAACCAGTTCCCACACTTGCTGCTTTTTGAACTGAAGTAGCTCAAGCTGCATGGCTTCAACCCATCCATTGTCTCTTAAAGCAACATGATAGTTCTTTGGCTCTAGCTGACTGATGAAGAGAGCATAGAAGCAGAAGTTGGACAATTGACTTCTGGTTGAGACACCAGCATTGATATCACCAATGATTTGAGACATGGGGTGATTCTTCAGCTCTTGGTACACTATAAGATCAGTGCAAGTGTTTGTAGCAGGTTCAACAGCATTAGATGTTGATCTAGACTCTTGAAACCAAGTATGAGATGGCAATTCAAATGATGTAAAGGAGTCAGAAATCTCATCAGCATTTGTTGTGGACGGAGCTACTGAAGCTACAGGAACATCAAGTTTAGCGGACTCAGGCAGTTGATCACTAAACTTGAAAAGGTAAGTACCGATATCATCATCATCTTCAGTACCACCAGGTGGAAGACTTGCTGCAGAAGATGATTATTCACATGATCTGCAACAGCTGGAGGTTGATAAGGAACATATTGCAGTATATCCAGATCAAACAACTCCACAGGGTTTTGTGGAATTTTATCCTTAGGAGATTCATTGAACTTCACATGCAAGGTTTCTTCAACTATCTTTGTTCTGCAGTTGAAGACTCTGTAAGCCTTGCATGTGGATGAATATCCTACAAAATACCCTGTATCCACCTTAGGATCAAATTTGTGGAGTTGATCCTTTGTGTTGAGAATGAAACAAGGACACCCAAAGGCTTTGAAGAATGAAATTAGAGGAGCCAAATGATGTAGAACTTCATATGGAGTCTTCATCAACCTCTGATTTACTGAAACTCTATTGTGCACATAGCAAGCTGTGTTGACAGCTTCAGCCCAAAAGGTCAATGGCAAACCAGAGTTAGTCAACATGGACCTTGCAGCTTCAATTAGGGTCCTGTTCTTTCTCTCCACTACTCCATTTTGTTCTGGAGTCCTTGGGATGCTAAACTGCCTCTTGATTCCCTTTGAGAGATAAAAATCATCAAGTGTATGGTTTCTGAATTCTGTTCCATTATCACTCCTTATACACTTGACTGATAGGGAATACTGCTTCTCAACATATAACACAAAGTTTATAATTGTTTGGGATGACTATGGTACAAACTCATTTGGGATGACTATGGTACAAACTTGGTCTCAAACTCATTTTTCATTTCATCCATCTGCATTTAATGAGCTTATGTCTGTTGAGTTTGGAACCCTTTTTGTACAAACATTCATCAGAAAGATGATTGAATTTACCACATATGTCATATGGCTTATTCTTCATCTTGGATTGATCAACTGCTGAAGTGGAAACTACTGAAGGTGTGATCTTCAGTACTTTCCTCCTTTCAGTACTTGTGTTAAGTACAGAAGGATCTGTAACAACTGAAGACTTGTTCTTCAGCTATTCTCTATCTGTCCTAAAAGACCGTATGATAGATTCCTCAGCAGTTGTTATCCTTTTATTTCAGTTGATTTGAAATGCTTTTCAGATGTTGTGACTTGCCCTTTAGTACTTGAGGTACTTGAGGGACAACATTTGAAGTACTCAGCTTCATGTGCTTATCAGTAGTTAACCCATCAGGCAATTGATTTGCTGAGGTATCAACACTAATTTTATCTTCTGATTTTGGGTGATCTCTTGAGGATGATACACATGATGATGTGGTTTGGAAATTACTTTCACCTTCAGGTTTTACTATTGATTTTGGAGTAAAATATGTAGGTGGTGCAATGTGATTGTAACCTATTCCAAACTTCACATTCGAAGCTGTTTGCTTGCTGAGAAGCATTTCAAATCCCTTGCAGGATGATACCCGGCGGTCACACTCAACTTGGGTAGCTGCAAGTGTTTCTTTGAGATCTCTGTGGTTCTCAAGAATGACCTCAACCTTAGCCTTTTCATCATTTAATTGGCATTTAAGCTTATAAATCTCATCATCTTTATCTTTAAGGACAGACTCATACTCAGCTTTTCTTTTGGAAAGGATTTGCTCAAGCTCAAGATTTTGATTAATTAAAGCTACATTTGCCTCTCTAATAGAGATAAATGCAACTATGCAAGATTCATAACATAGCTTGGCCTTAGCCTCAGAGGATACCTGGGTTACCTGTGATGAATATGCATTGGAGCATGAACCCTCAGTAGACTCCAGGGCCATGAGAGCAAGATTCCCAAAAGGATGTTCACCACCATGTTGACCATCACTAGCAAATAATTGCTCATTACCAGAAAGATCATCTGGTAAACTGCTCCAGTCAACAACACTAGGGGTGAAGAAGCTGTGATGAGGTTGTGATTGAGATGGTTGAGATTGTTGAGGCTCAGGTAAGGCTTGAGGTTGTTGTGCAATAGGAACTTGAACTTGATTTGGCTGTGGCATGTAATAGTAGGGATATGGATATGGCATTGGACCCTAAGGGACAAAATATGCAGGAGATAGAGGTTGTGAGTGATGACCAGAACTAGCAGGATGTTGCCCTCTGTATTGTGAACTATTGCTTGGAAAAGTCACAAAGGGTGCAGAGGAGTTAGATCCAGTTGATCTACACTCTCTTGCAAAGTGCCCAAGCCTATGGTATTTGTGACACCTCAACTTACTCTTGTCAAAACCAACTTTGGTTTTGCCAGAGAGTCCTGGAAATTTCTTACCAGTTCTCTTGTAGAACTTTTGAGATCTGATATTAATCAAGGCCATTTAGCTCAGAATATCCATCTCTTCTAAGTCATCATCAGCAATACCTTTCAAATCATCCATAATGAAGCACAAATTGTGTTGGACCAAAAGAACCAATGAGCCAAGATCAGAAAACCTCTAAGTCCCACATGGTATCACAACTGCTGAAAGCCTCATCAGTAGTTTGACAAGTGCTGAAGACTTCAACAGCTGAAGATCAAGTGCTGAAGACCTTAACAGCTGAAGAACCAAAGTGCTGAAGTACAACAGCTGAAGAACACAAGTGCTGAAGCTGAAAGACCAAAGTACTGAAGCACAACAGCTGAAGAGTTCACAGTGCTGAAGATCAACAACTGATGTACAAAGTCTGAAGACAAAGACTGAAGACATCAGCTGATGATATCTACTGAAGTCATCAGCTGATGAAACGCCTGAAGGTCAAAGTCTGAAGACCAAGTACTGAAGCCTCAGTAGTTGTCACAACTGCTGAAGAGTACTTCTTCAGTAGTTGTGATATCAGTAGTTTTATGTTTTATGTTTCAGTAGTTTTGTAAAACGACTGAAGAGCTTGTTCTTCAGTCGTTGTAGTTTCAGTAGTTTTATATTTTGTACTTAACTTGCTGATATGTTCTCAGTAGTTGTGAACATTTCAGTAGTTTGTTAAGATTTAGTTATTTCTGTATTGATCTGCCAGTTGTCACTTTCCGTGATAACAGCAGTGACTGTTGCACTCTATATAAGGAGTGACAACCATTGTAATTATGGAGCGAGATGAGCAATTGAATGGAATGTTTGATTGATTTGATTAGAAATATTCTCCATCTATAAACATTCCTAGAAATCAGAAATTCATATTCTCTCCCTATAACCGTATGCGATCTTAACGCTTACATATATTGTTTGCTTGCTACAATTTGTCTAATTCGTTTGTGTATTCCGCTGCTTTACATTCTGATAAACATCAAACTTGTGATCACTGATCCTGTCAAATGGTATCAGAGCAGGTTAATCATTGATCGATCTAATAATGATCATTGAACTGCTATTCTAGATCCAAGTTTGATTGAATTAGCTTTTGTTTTTGCAAGAAACGGTTATAGAGATTGAATTTTTCTGTATTTCTGCTCATTCATCCTGAGATCTATTCTTGGTTCTCATTGAGTTTGTTGTGGTTTGTCTAAAACTTCTTTTTAAACTTGAACTAAACTGTTTTTGAACTGAAAATGACCACTCCCTCCAATGATCCTCACAATACTGGTTCCTCAACCAAGCCTCCTATGCTGGTTAGGAATGAGTATAACATATGGCAAAGACGTATGCTCCATCACCTGTCTGTTAACAGCGCAGGGTGTTGGACATCTGTGGTACATGGTCCACACAAGCCTATGGTGAATAATCCGGAAACCAATCAAATGGTTCCGAACAGAAGAGAAAACTGTCTTCATCTGGAAAGCTCACTGAAGACTTTATTCAAGGCAACACTGCCTTGGTGGGTCATGAGTCAGAATATGCTGCATCTGAATGCCAGTATGATGAGCATATTAATTTCTCTTCGAGCACTTCTAATTCTGCATTTGTAAGTGTTGATGGTCAGTTACTGGTGGTAATAATGACAATTTATGCTTCATTATGGATGATCTCAAGGGGATTGCTGATGATGACTTAGAAGAGATGGATTTTGAGCCAAATGGCCTTGATAAATATCAGATCTCAGAAGTTCTACAAAAGAACTGGAAGAAAATTCCCAGGACTCTCTGGCAAAACCAAAGTTGTTTTGACAAGAGCAAGTTGAGGTGTCACAAATGCCAACGGCTTGGACACTTTGCTAGAGAGTGTAGATCAACTGGATCAAACTCTACTGCACCCTTTGTGACTTTTCCTGGCAACAGTCAACAAAACAGAGGGCAACATCCTGTCACATCTAGTCATCATCCTCAACAACAATCTCCGGCATATTTTGTTCCTCAGGGTCAAATGCCTTATCAGTACCCTTGTTATTACATGCCACAGTCAAGTCAAGTTCAAGTTCCTATGACACCACAACCTCATGCACTACCAGAACCTCAGCCTTCTCTATCTCATCAACAACCTTCATCTCAACAACACAGCTTCTTCACCCCAGGAGTTGTTGACTGGAGCAGTTTACCAGATGACTTGTCTGGTCATGATCAACTGTTCTCAGGTGCTGGTCAACATGGTGGTGACAGTCCCTTTGGGAATCTAGCTCTTATGGCTTTGAGTTGTGATACTTCATCTTCCAATGCCTCTACACCTCAGGTATCACAGGTATCCTCTGAGGCAAAAGCCAAATTATGTTCTGAACAATGCATAGCAGCATTTGCTTCCATTATAGAAGCAAATGTAGCTTTAATTAATAAGAACATTGAGTTAGAACAAGTAATTTCCAAAACAAAGCTGAGTTTGAGTTGTGCTCAAAGATAAAAATGATGAGGTTTATAAACTGAATTGCAAAATAATTGATGATAAGGCTAGAGAGATGTACTTTTAGAGAAGTACAAAGATCTCAAAGAAACCCTTGCAGTTACCCAGGTCGAGTGTGATAGATGGGTACAATCATGCAAAGGTTTTGAAATGCTTCTTAGTAAGCAATCTGCTTCAAATGTGAAGTTTGGAATTGGTTACAATCACACTGCTCCACCTACAGATTTTACCCCAAGAGCAGAGGTAGAATCTGATGGTGAGAGTGATAACCAATCCATCAAGTCATGTGATCTACCTTCTGATACAGCACAATCAGAAGTAGCAGTCAGTATCAAGTCCTCTTTGAACCTATCAGCTGATGTTGATGGTCCAAATGCTGACATTCACATGATCAATAAGTTGATCAACTCAGGAGTCAATCCTGAAGGTCCTGAAAGGACTGGAGAGCAGGATTCAACTCCTGAAGTTCAAACTTCAACTGCTGTCAGTACTGAAGAGAAGAAAACTGGCAGTAGAAAGAGTTTGAAGACTACTAAAGATGCTGTCAAGAAAGCAACCAATGCTTCCAAAGCATTGAAGAACAAGTCTTCTGTGCTTCACCATCTTTAGTTGATGATCAACCTAAGATGAAGAAGAAACCATGTGAAGTATGTGGTTTGTTCAATCATCTTACAGATGATTGTTGGTACAAAAGAGGTTCCAAACTCAAACAAAAGGAAGAAATTAATGAGAAAATGGTAAAAATGAAAACTGAGTTTGAGACCACATTTGTATCAGCAACATCAAATCCTGTAACCCTTAAGTCCTTAAAGCAATCCAAAAAGGAAGGAGTTAAACAGGTGACAGCTGAGGGTGCTCAAAAGAAGAAGGTGCAACATAGGACCTTATCTAACTCCACTAGCAATGTGTCTGATGAGCTGAAAGCTTTATCACAAAATCAGACACAGCTGGTGATGATGGTACAACATCTGTGGGTAGAGTTAACCAACTAGATTCTCCTATGTTGAAACCACAGAAAAGGAGGTCTAAGCCAAAGGACTCCTCTTCTGCACCATCTTCTTCCTCTCAGGCTGTTGTTACAAATAAACATGCTAGTTTACCATCTATTGATGAGACCAGGCCCAAAACCAAAAAGGTTTGGGTCTCTAAAACTAACTGATTGTTTATTATTGCAGGGTTCCTCAACATGCCAAAATAGCATCTGGTATGTAGACAGTGGAGGATCTATGCACATGACTGGGAACATCTCTCTTCTTCATGACTACTCTCAAGGAAAGAAGGGGTTGTCTCTTTTGGCAATGATGCTAGGGGTTACATCATCGGTAAGGGCTTTGTCTCCAATGGAGAAATCAAATTTGATGATGTTAATCATGTGGAAAATCTCAAGTACAACCTCTTGAGTGTCAGTCAAATGTGTGATAAAGGCCATGTTGCCCTTTTCACAAGTCAAAACTGTAGGATTCTGTCATCCAAAGTTTTGCCCGTGATTGACAAGGTGTTGGATGATCACACTCTCCTGAAAGCCAACAGGACAGGAAGAGTGTATGCCTTAGATCTCTCTAAGAAGATAGATCTCAAAGGTAATCCTTGCCTATTTTCCAAAGCCTCTTTTCAAGAATCTAAACTATGGCACAGGAGGCTTGGTCATGTTAATCTCAAAAACATGAATCAGCTTAGCCACAATAGTTTAGTCAGAGGCTTACCAATAAAGGAGTTCCACTGTGATGAAACTTGCACTGCTGTTTAAAAGGAAAACAGCACAAGGTCTCATTTCCTCCTATTGAAGTGTCCAAGTCCACTGCCTGCTTGCAATTACTGCATATGGATCTATTTGGTCCTGTGAGAGTAATGAGCATGGGAAAGAAGAAATACTGTCTGGTAATTGTGGATGATTACTCCAGATTTGTATGGACTTTCTTTCTACATTCAAAGGATGAGGCTGCTCAGAAGATTATCCACTTTGTGCTGTACATTGAGAAGCAGTATTCCCTTCCAGTCAAGTGTATTAGGAGTGATAATGGAACTGAGTTCAGAAATCATACACTTGATGACTTCTATCTCTCAAAGGGAATCAAAAGGCAGTTCAGCATTCCAAGGACTCCGGAACAAAATGGAGTAGTGGAGAGAAAGAACAGGACCCTCATTGAAGCTGCAAGGTCCATGCTGGCTGACTCAGGTTTACCATTGACCTTTTGGGCTGAAGCTGTCAACACAGCTTGTTATGTGCAAAATAGAGTGTTAGTAAATCAGAGGTTGATGAAGACTCCATATGAAGTTCTCCATCATTTGGCTCCACTGATTTCATTTTTCAAAGCATTTGGGTGTCCCTGTTTTATTCTCAACACAAAGGATCAACTCCACAAATTTGATCCTAAGGTGGATGCAGGATACTTTGTTGGTTATTCATCTACTTGCAAAGCATACAGAGTCTTCAACTGCAGAACAAAGATGGTTGAAGAAACTCTACATGTTAAGTTTAATGAATCTCCAAAGGACAAGATTCCACAAAGTCCTGTGGAGTTATTTGATCTGGACATACTGCAATATGTTCCTTATCAAACTCCTGCTGTTGCTCCTGTCAACAGTTCACCACCTGGTGGTACTGCTGATGATGATGATGATTGCAGTACTCACCTCTTCAGGTTTAGTGATCAGCTGCCTGATTCAACTAGACCTGATGTTCCTGTAGCACCAGTAGCACCATCCACAACTAATGCTGATGAGATTTCTTCGAATTCAACTTCCTTTGAATTACCATCCACTGATTGGTTTCAAGGAAATGATTCACCATCACCATCTGTTGCTGCTGAACCGGCTACAAACACTTGCACAGATCTCATTGTGTATCAAGATCTGAAGAATCACCCCATGTCTCAAATCATTGGTGATATCACTGCTGGAGTATCAACAAGAAGGCAATTGTCAAACTTCTGCTTCTATGCTCTCTTCATCAGTCAGCAAGAGCCAAAGAATTATCACATTGCTTTAAAGGACAATGGATGGGTTGATGCCATGCAGCTTGAGCTTCTTCAGTTCAAGAAACAGCAAGTGTGGGAACTGGTTCCTCTACCTCCAGGTAAGTGTGCAATAGGCACTAAATGGGTGTTTAGGAACAAAACTGATGAAAATGGGCTTATTGTTAAGAACAAGGCCAGACTGGTTGTTCAGGGGTTTGCACAAGAAGAAGGTATTGATTATGATGAAACCTTTGCCCCTGTAGCCAGACTGGAAGCAATTCGATTGTTTTTAGCTTATGCTGCTTATCAAAAACTTAAAGTCTTTCAAATGGATGTCAAAAGTGCATTTTTGTATGGAAAAGTTAAAGAAGAGGTTTATGTATGTCAACCTCCAGGCTTTGAGGACAACAAACATCCTAATTGGGTGTATAAGCTTGATAAAGCTCTTTATGGGTTAAAACAAGCTCCCAGAGCCTGGTATGAGACATTATCAAACTTTCTTCTGGAAAACAATTTCACTAGAGGCTCCATAGACAAGACTTTATTTATTAAGAAAGCTGGGCAGCATAATCTACTTGTTCAAATTTATGTAGATGATATTATTTTTGCATCCTCTGATCCAAAGTTGTGTGATGCCTTTACAAAGTTGATGCAACAGAAGTTTGAAATGAGTGCCATGGGAGAATTACAGTTCTTTCTGGGGTTGCAAATCAAACAAAAGGCTGATGGAATTTTTTCATCAATCCAATATACAAAGATCTTTTGCAAAAGTTTGATTTACAAAACTGTAAGCCCTGTTCTACTCCCATGAGCAGCACCACACAACTGGACTCAGATCAGAAAGGTAAAGTGGTTGATGAAACACTTTACAGATGTATGATTGGGTCCTTGATGTATTTAACAGCTTCTAGACCAGATTTATGTTTGCTACATGTGTTTGTGCTAGATTTCAGGCTGCACCTAAAGAGTCTCATCTGATTGCAGTCAAGAGGATCTTTAGATATTTGCAAGGCACTCCATCTCTAGGTTTATGGTATTCTACCAACCATTCTGGTAAATTAGTTGCTTTTTCTGACAGTGACTATGCAGGGTGTAAGTTGACCAGGAAATCAACTTCTGGTGGATGTCAATTCCTAGGCAACTGCTTGATTTCTTGGCAGAGCAAGAAACAGACCTCAGTTGCTACATCCACTGCGGAAGCAGAGTACATTGCTGCTGCAAGCTGTACATCTCAGGTACTCTGGCTTCAAAACCAACTTTTGGATTATGGCATTACAGAGACTAAGACTCCATTGTTAATGGATAGTGCTTCAGCTCTTGCATTGTCAAAAATCCAGTCCAGCACTCTAGGACCAAACATATAGAGATCAGACACCATTTTATAAGAGACTGTTTTGAAAAAGGTCTGATTGATCCTAAGTTTGTGCCCAGTGCTGATGAGCTTGCAGACATTTTTACTAAGCCTTTGGATAGTTCAACTTTCCAAAACCTGGTGTTAAGGCTTGGTATGCTGCAGCTAGAATAGGTGACAACTACTGATGATCTCAGTAATTCATATTGATGATCATGAGTGCCTGTCACATATAAGTACTGATGAGATCTTTTAACCTCAGTACTTTTATAACTACTGAAGGCTAAAAGTTCTCACAAGTACTCAAGTACTTCATCTGCTCTAAACTACTGAAGTAGTTACAACTACTGATGTAGTCATAACTACTGAAATCAGTAAAAACATAAGTACTGATGTCCTATGAAACAACTGAAATCAGCCATAAAGACTGATGAATGTGTTGAGGATAGTTTGAAACAGCTGAAAAGCTAAGAATTGACGAAAACAGCTGAAGAGAAATTTCCCTTCAGTCGTTTGTACCACTGCTGTTTCATTTTAAACAACTGAAGCAAAACCACGTCTTCAGTAGTTTTATAACTACTGATGACCAATACCAAGTCTTCAGTTGTTTACAACAGCTGATGACTAAAACCACTGTCTTCAGTAGTTTCATAACTACTGATGACAAACACCATGTCCTCAGTTGTTTCAATCACCTGAAGTCAAAACCACGGTTTCAGTAGTTTTCTAAACTACTGATGCCTAACACCGCGACTTCAGCTGTTTCAACGTCTGAAAGGATAATACCATGTCAACGGTCGTTTAAAACTACTGATGACTAACACCACATCCTTCAGTCATTCCTCACCCGTACCCTATAAATACCCTTAACCTGAGCTCTCCATGCTTCATCTTCTTCAAACCTAACGTTCCTCTCAAAAAAATTCCATGGCGTCTATGCAAATTAAACCGCGACACAACTGTGTTGCCTACCTCACAAAATCGCCGATCTGGACTAAGTTCGATACTGCTATCGATCTTATGGTTCAGTCCCAATACAACAAGGCATTCCTTCTGAATCCGTTTTACATGCCGAATCCTTGAACCAATTTTGGATGAACATTAATGTTACTACTGAGGAGAGCACCACACTATCCCCGGTCTCCGTCGTCAACAACAAGAAGTAGTGATTACTCCTGCAACAATCCGTAAAATTCTTCAACTGAGTGATGCTACCTCTCCTGCTGGATATCCGAAGGGCACTATAGATCTCTCATTTGCTCAGCATGGATATCAAGGTGATCTCAGTGCCACCACCATCATGAAGAAACATTTTAATGACGCTGAGCGCCTGATCTTTCATATGGTCAATGTATGTTTGGCCCCTAAGACATCGTCTTGGGATCAAATGTCCACCAAATGGCAGCAGGTATTGTATTCTATCCTTGAGCAACAACCACTGAACTTTTCCGAATTAATATTTTCAGAGCTCAAAGATATGGCTCAAAAATTAACTGCCAACCGTTGGATACTCTATCCACGGTTCATCATGGCCATTATAATAGACCAGCTTAATGCTGAGGGACTTGTTGGCTTGGGAGTCCCTGCTACGGCTGTTTTGCCAGAAGTATACTCCCGGCACAACTCCGACCGGACACTCAAACTGGCTGCCAAGCTGCGAAAACCCACGCAGCTGGAACCCACAGCCACCACCTCCAAATCCAATGTCCCCACCAAATCCACCAAAAAGAAACCCAAAAAGGCTACTCAGGGAATTGAGTCCCCTGAGGATGCTCCTGCACAACAAACGCAGGATATATCCACTAGTCCAACCCCCTAGTGGATACAATGACTCCTCCAGCTACAGCCGCTCAGGCTTCCTCTCAACAGGAGCCTGCAGCAACCCAAGGGGCAACTACTTATCTGGGATCTTCCTCACTTGAGGAGATTGCCATTGAAGAGCACCATCCACCCCAGGTGCACACTGCTTCTACCCCTGTACCCCACACAACCGCCCCTCACAGCCCAACTTTAATAGTTGCTCAAGTGCTGACTCAATTGCACTCCTCACCCCCTCCCCAGAAACCACTTCTTACTGGGAATGCCTCTACAATTGAGGGGGAGGAACACAGTGTATTTGAGAACCCACAGCACGGGGTTTACCAATTCTATCTCCTGGTGTAGAGAAGGAGATTAGAATATCTAGTGAGGCTGCCACCTCCTCTGACTCAGCACATGACCAGAGTGAGGCTGGTAACATTGCTAAGACCTCCCTAGAGGCAACAGCTGATGATGGACATTGTCCTGAGGCTGGAAGTCCCCAGTACCAAGCACAAGGGGCACATGCACCAACTGGTCTACACCCAGTGCATGTAAATCCTGCACTAAGCAGGAGGTCAGGTGATTCAGTATCAACTGATGATGACCTGAGCTTCTTCTTCGATGTCGTTGCTCACAACACCATTCTAGAGGATGAGGTTAGCAGACTCAAAGAGCTGCTGGCCAAGATGTCTCAGGATGCAAGTCCATCTGCCACCCTCATACACCCACAGATGGCACCTTCCCTTGAAGGTTTCCCAAACACTGAGCCACCCCAAAATCAACCACCCGCCTCTGCTTCAGGCCCTACTTCTCAGGAACAGAACCCTCCTGAGCAAATAGGTGCTATCCTACAAAATCCCTCCCTCTCATCACCCCCATAATCAGATATAGTGATCAAAGCCCTTGATGAGAGGCTTTCCTCAACATTACAGCCACTGGTTGATGCTGCTGTCCACAAGACTCTTTCTGCGGTACCAACCCCTTCCTCCAATGCAACCAAAAAGGGGGAGGGTACTGCAGTGAAAGATAGAAAGAGGAAGAGATCTGAGGAAGAGGAGAAACAAGAAAAGCAACCTCTGCTCACGTACAAAAGAAAGAGAAGTGCTGATGATCATACTGCTGAAGAAAAATCCTTGGAGGAGCTGGTCAAAGAAGCTGACACCACACACAGCCGTCCATGGATAAGATAATTGACCAACTATTCAGGCAGGGGTTTGACACAGCTACACTGGATAGTGAGATCAGAAGGTTAGAGGTACAAGAGATACAAACCCGATGGGCAGGGTACGATGCTCTTGAGAAAGAGAGGTTGGAAATAATGATCCGCTTTATTGCCAAATACTTGGGAAGATCATTAATGGAGATCCGCGCATGGTCCAGGGACAGCATTCTGGCTATAGCCACCAGAATCTGTCTGTCTGAGCAATTCAACAAAGGGATCATTGTGGAAGCCCTTGATGAGGCTGGGGCTGGCAAAAGGTTAGAGATGGCTAAACTTACAAAAGCAAAATTAACTACAAGGATGCTAGATCAACCTTCCCTTCCACTCACTCAAACAGATCCTATCCCTCAAATCTCCCAACCAACCTCAAGCCAAAATCCAAACATCCTCTCTCTTCAAAACCAATCCCTTCACCAACCCAACCATCATCCAGTGATGCACCCCGTAGAAGGAGAAGGGTGCTGAGGATGGAAGAAGAAGCAGAAGAAGAGGATGAAGATGATAGTCTGCCACTCTCTGCTGTTCTGAAGCTACCAAAGCCCCAGAGTCAATCCATGATCACACCCGACTCTCAAAGGGAAATGGTCAGAGTAAAGATAGAAGAAGAAGAACAGCAGAAACAGCACGATGAGCAACTGTTGAAGATGGTTGACAAGGAATTTCCTCAGTCATCATCTATTCAAGCCATGAAAGGGCATGCTCAAAGGCTGTACACTCTCAGACACACCTTTCAGTATCAGAGGGAGAGAGTGAGAGTATGGCCAGACCCTAGGGTGAGTTCTAGAATCCATAAAAGAACTATCCCACACAGATACAACGGCCAAGTACGAAAAACAATAGAATCTACCATCATGCTGGCCGTTGTAGTCTCACCTTGGGAAATCATTGATGAATTCAAGAAAGCTCACCAAGCAAAGAAGACACCTCAAGCCTTACTAGAAAACAAGATGATTAAGAAGGGGTTGTTATACAAAAAGCTTGAAGACATCCAAAAGAATGAGCTCCAGTTACTCCTTGAAGGCAACCATCCGGATGAATTTGTATACAGGGAGGTAACTACGGTGGAGCTGAAGAATGGCAGGACCATGAAGTACTTATCAGAGTACTATGGTCCAGAGTTCTTCTTCGAAGGAGGAGCTGAAGAACTCTCTCAAGAGGAACAAATTGTTCTCCTTGAGGCCTATGTCCGTGAGTCATACAGACTCATTATGGGGAAGTGAATCTCATGAATGGGATAACAACTCTGTGTCCAGTTCCCCAAAACAGAGTTCCCATTCATACTCTGCCAAACAAATATTTGAGGTTCTTCCCAGGCCGGAGCGTACATGGGTCATCTTCTCTACTGATCAAGAAGGAAAAAGACCAACATTTTTGCCATCAATAAGTGGGAGTATAAATAAGTTAGAGGTTTTGGCTGCATTGGTTCAGGGGAGTTTGTTGGACCAAAAGAACCAATGAGCCAAGATCAGAAAACCTCTAAGTCCCACACGGTATCACAACTGCTGAAAGCCTCATCAGTAGTTTGACAAGTGCTGAAGACTTCAACAGCTGAAGATCAAGTGCTGAAGACCTTAACAGCTGAAGAACCAAGTGCTGAAGTACAACAGCTGAAGAACACAAGTGCTGAAGCTGAAAGACCAAGTACTGAAGCACAACAGCTGAAGAGTTCACAAGTGCTGAAGATCAACAACTGATGTACAAAGTCTGAAGACAAAGACTGAAGACATCAGCTGATGATATCTACTGAAGTCATCAGCTGATGAAACGCCTGAAGGTCAAAGTCTGAAGACCAAGTACTGAAGCCTCAGTAGTTTGTCACAACTGCTGAAGAGTACTTCTTCAGTAGTTGTGATATCAGTAGTTTTATGTTTTATGTTTCAGTAGTTTTGTAAAACGACTGAAGAGCTTGTTCTTCAGTCGTTGTAGTTTCAGTAGTTTTATATTTTGTACTTAACTTGCTGATATGTTCTCAGTAGTTGTGAACATTTCAGTAGTTTGTTAAGATTTAGTTATTTCTGTATTGGATCTGCCAGTTGTCACTTTCCGTGATAACAGCAGTGACTGTTGCACTCTATATAAGGAGTGACAACCCATTGTAATTATGAGCGAGATGAGCAATTGAATGGAATGTTTGATTGATTTGATTAGAAATATTCTCCATCTATAAACATTCCTAGAAATCAGAAATTCATATTCTCTCCCTATAACCGTATGCGATCTTAACGCTTACATATATTGTTTGCTTGCTACAATTTGTCTAATTCGTTTGTGTATTCCGCTGCTTTACATTCTGATAAACATCAAACTGTGATCACTGATCCTGTCAAATGTCACTATTACAGCTGACTGACTATCAACACTAACAAATGCATGATCAGAACTGTTGAAGAGAATCTATATGCTCATCATAATGGTTTTGATGCAACATATCTGACTCTGACCAACAAGGCAATGTTCCCTGGTATAAAGTCATCAGTGAGCTTTCCTGATGATGCCAGTTTTCTTTTCTGCTTATCTCTCTTTCAATTGTAAGCAGTTCCCATGGAGTTGGGTGAGAGATAGGCTATTGATTTGCACTGGAGCGTAGGACAATGGTATATGTGCCATCTCTCAGGCAGTGATCTGAGGAATCTGTTGTTCATCTGGCTATTAGTGTATTCATGTTTGACCATTTTCAGCTAAGAGATCAAACAGAAAAACGCTCAAACTGTTGAGTCAGTGTCTCACCCTTTATGAGAGAATGTCTCATATTGTTAGGAAAGGATTTCTCTGTTGTTTGCTAAGACCTCATCTGTTCCACCAAATTGTTCTTTCAATGCATTCCAGAGGTCATGAGCAGTTTCATGATGCATAAGCCCAGAATAGATTTCATTCGACAATGCCATGGCCAGAATTCCATGGGCTTAGCATCAATCTCAAAAAGTTTTCGATCCTCAACTGAGTATTGTTCCTTCTTCTTCGGAACCATTTGGTTTGTTTCCGGATTGTTCACCATAGGCTTGTGTGGACCATGTACCACAGATGTCCAACAACCTGAACTGTTAATAGACAGGTGATGGAGCATTCTTCGTTGCCATATGTTATACTAAGTCCTAACCAGCATCGGAGGCTTGGTTGAGGAGCCAGTATTGTGAGGGTCATTAGAAGGAGTAGTCATTCTTAGATTCAATCAAATTCAATTAAGTTTTAACCGATTTAGTGCATAACACAACAAACTCAATACGAACCAAGAGAAATCTCAAAGCAAATAACCGAAAGCAGCAGAAATTCAATCTCTATAACCAATTCTTGCAAATATGCTAATCCGATCAAACTTAGATATCGAAATAGCAGTTTCAATGATCAATTGTTAGATCGATCAATGATTCACCAGCTCTGATACCATTTGTTAGGATCAGTGATTTAATTTTGATTAATTAGAGTAGATTGCAGTGGAATTCGAACAATGAATTAGACAATTTAGCAAGAACTCAATTGATATTCAATGGAATAGTACACGGTTATAGAGAGAGAGAATTCTGCAAAAGGAATATTTCATTCAAATGCTTTCGTGGTGGCTGAAAGTCACACGTTACAATTAGGTCAACATTCCTTATATAAGGAATGTGACATCTGCTGATGTCACTTGATAGTGACATCTAAGAGAATTATACAAACAACTGAAACTATGCAAACTACTAAGAATGTTCTCAACAACTGATCACATCTCAAAGAATGCTAAGTACAAGAACATAAAACTACTAAACTAAAACTACTGAAACTATAAACTACTGAAAGGTAAATTACAAGTACTGAAAAGGAAAACCATCACAACTACTGAAGTTAATAACTTCAGCTGTTGTGACAACTACTGATCACTCTAGTCTTCAGTCTTTGTCTTCAGTAGAAATCTTCAGATCTTGTCTTCAGACTTTGTCTTCAGACCTTGTAATCAGCTGATGTCTTTAGCTGTTGTGATCTTCTTCAGTACTTGTAATGTCTGTGGGACTTGGAGGTTTTTCTGATCAGGCTCATTGGTTCTTTTGGTCCAACAACTTCCAAAAACAATTTACCTTCGGAAGCTTTTTGATTTCCAAAAAAATACTTTTTGAGCAAAAAGCAAACTACTTTTTCAGAGGTGGGACCGACATACGGATTTCAAAGTTTATCCTATTTCATTAACTTATATTAAATCCTTTTCACATATAAACCCAACGATCTCCCCCTCTTTCTATCATCTTCATCTTTCCTCCAAACCTAGACCTCAAATTTCTCTCTAAAATTTCTTTCGTTCATCTTTCTTCATCCTTATGATTTCTAACAATGGCTAACCTTAACCATAGAAATGATCCAGATTTCTCCATGCAGTTACACAAGCAACACAACCAAGTTGCTCTGTTACACTTTGAGAAAGATTCACATTACTCAGAGTTTTGTTGTTTCTCAGCTCTATCCAACTACTTCACCTCCCTTACCATTGATCCTATTCTATATGTGGATCATCTGCTCGAATTTTGGAAGACCTGCCAAGAGGTTGTTATGGATGGGGAGAAGGCACTGTCTGCCACAGTGTAGGGGAGAACAGTCTTCATCACTCCGGCCATCATCAACACTTATCTTTAGCTGGATGATGAAGAAGGTGAGGTGTTCTTTCCCAAAGAAGTTCTTAACCACTCCTTTGAGCAGATGGGCTATGAGGGAGACTTCTCTATCAACACCTTCAGGAAAGGGAAGGTCTCATCCAAATGGAAATTCCTGTTCCATATGGTTATCCACAACTTGTCAAACAAGCATGGTGGATGGGACCAGATTCCTGAAGATCTCTCCTTCATTGTCCATGGGATGGTTCAGGGAGTCAAGTTCATATACTCTCAGTTTTTTTATACAAATTTGCTTGCAAACTTGGACTCTTTAGAATACTACATGTTTCCTAGATATGTTCAATACATTCTTAACTGTGAACTGGGCTCACAGTTAAAGGAAACAGGTAATATTCTTAAATTGGGACAGATGAAGCCTGGTATATTTAAAATCTTGAAAAAGCCCACTGTTGGCTTCTCTAGGTTAGAAACAACCCTTGTTCCAAAAATATTAGAGCTCATTGCTCAGGTGACAACTTAGCAGCATCAGCTAGTGTTGAACCCACACCTTTTATATCCCAACCACCTCAAAAGCCACAAATCACTCTCACCTACCAAAGAAAACACAAATGAAACCCTACTCAGACTATTCAGTATATGTAGACCCCCATATACTCACCCACCCAGGAAGAAGTGGACACTGGAGCTCCCACTTCTCCTGAGGAGCAGACCACTCCCATTACTTCAAGGATCAGTGCTGAGGTTCCTCATGCTCAGCCTGATGAGCTCACAAGCCCAAATGCCTTAAGTCTTCACATGAGTCTCAACACTCAAGTGATCAACCTTTAGGGGATAGTTACCATCCCCAACCTTTGGACTTAAACTAACCCATTCCTAACCTTGATTTCTATACTGATGAATACTTAGGTTTCAGTGAGTACCATAACTCTCTCTTCTTTCCCACTTCTCAAAGAGAGATGAGTGCTCCTGATTCTTCTCTTTCCAGCCCACATCAGTCACCCATTACTAAGGTTGATACTCCTGCATCTGTTCAGGATATCCATATGGAAGAGACTCTCACTTTTGCAAGTGATTACATCATTCAGACCTCAACCATGGCGACTCAGCACATTGACACCTCAACTAAGACTGTCAGTGAACAGAGAAAATCCAGTAGCCAAGAACCTGAAGCTGGTGGTGAGAGAGAGGACTTTGGTCCAATCATCTCATCCCCCAATGACTCTTCTGATGAAGATGAGGGGAATTTGAGACTAAAGGTGCAAAAACTGTCACAAACATGCACCTAGTTAGTCTCAAAGGTTAGTCATCTTGAAATTCAAGTGACTACCTTGCAAAATAAGGTCAATGATCAGCAACTTGAGATTTCTATTTTAGGGAACAACTAGCTGGGAGACCTTTAAGAAAAGCTCAACTAGGAAAACAAGAACCCGTGAGTGTGATTGACCTATCTCCTAGCTCACCTATGCAAGAGGGTGATGCTACCAAAAAGGGGGAGAAAGTCATTACAGTCATAGAACCTGGGAGTTCTTCAGGGAGTATGGATATTGAGGACTCACCATCCTTACTTGCAATTGTGCATACTCAGCAACTTCCTCAAGTTCACATTGATATGGACTGCATAGACTCCTACATTCAGAGTCTTTTTAAGGAAGGAATACCAAGGGCAATGTCATCTCCACCAACTTCAAATCACATTATGGGTGGAGGTATACAAACAACAGAAAAGCCCTCATCATTCTAAGAGTTCAAGGACAGCAAGAGGTCTTCAATTTTTAGACCTTGAACTTCTATGAAAGTCTAGATCTTGTCAACATGCCACTTGTCAACCAAAGACAATCAAAACAAGCTGACAAACTGGCTCAAAGAATCGTAGACAGGATCATTGCAGAGTTCAGCTTCAGAAGGAGACTAAGGCAATCAGGCAATGCCATTGGTCAACTGGATGTTGAGGAAGACCCTAATATTAGCTTCATAGGGGAAACCTTGACTGAAGGCCTAGTGGTAGAACCTGAGAGCCCTGTCTCATCATCAACTATTGTAGAGATTAATACCCTTTTTGAGACACTTGCTGGTGAAGGTGCATCTCAACCTCTCTCTGGCCAAACTTGGAAGCTACACCAAGCAATGAAGGCCAAAGCTCCCTCCACCCTGAGTCATAAAGGTCTGTGAGTGACAAAGGGAAAAGAAAAATGACTTCTGAGGAGATTGAGGAGGAGGAGAGAGAGAGAGGAAAATGTGGCTAAGGGGAGAAGGTTCCTCTACTAGGTCTGCATGGCTCATGGAGTTTGCTATTAGGGCTGCCCCTAGACCAAACACTCAAAATGATGAGTTAAAGGCGGTCATGATCAACTACTTGCAGACCAGGAACTATGACGTAGATAATATCATTTCTCTCCCCTTAGATGAGTTGAAAACTGGCTAACAAGGAATTGTCAAAGGAAAGAAAGGAGGCAGAGGATGCAAAGCTACTTCTTCAGATCAAAGAAGATAGAAGAAAGAAAACACTATACAAGCATGTGCCTTCTCTCTCCCCAGTTCAAGAAAGTCCTGTGCAAGAGGATGTGGTTTCATAAGAGCATCAGGTAGACAAAGAAAACGATAGGATCAACATGATCAGCTACCTGAGTGCCACAGGCCTCTATCAGGCTATTGCACTTCTTCCTTTACCCTTTAACTATATTGAGTTTGAGTACCTCAAACAACATGAACTTGAGATAGACAAAGAGAGAAAGATCACTAAAAGGAAGTTAAGGGAAGAGGCTGCAAAGTCAAGAGCCATCATCCAGAAGAGTATGAAGAAGTCTGCTGATAGGCAGAGGATGATGAGCTACTTGAAGCTATATGGATTCTCCAGAAGGAGACTTGGTCCTATGTCTCTGACCACTATGGATGAGCATATCAGAGTGATCAAGCAGAAGATTCAAAGAGGTGAACTTGTTGACTTACACTCCCCACCAAGTCAGGTCCCTCAGGAAGTAGAGATTAAGGTTGAATCATTCGAGACAACACAACCTGGATCTCCTACTGAACCTCAGCAAGCTTCCACTTCTGACAATGTGAGAGAGGAAAACCCAACTGAGAAAGACAAAGAAGATCAATCAGGTGCTGCAGGCCAGTCTTCTCAGTTAAAAGGGTCAAAGAGGAGAAAAAAGATGGCTTCCAAACCATAGAAAATGAAGAAGAAGAAAGAAGCATCCATCTCCAAACCTTAGGATGACTCAGAACATCCAGAGGATGAAAATAGAGGATGCTACACCAACTCCAATTCAAATAGCTCTTCTAGCATCAGGAAGACCCATCTTGCCCTGGACATACACTACAAATTTGGAAAGATGGCATGTTATGAAAGATCAGGGTATTGAAAATATTTACACATGGCAAGATATGTTTACTCTGCCTCTACATGATCTCTTTGATATGAGAAGACATTTTGAGAGTCTGAGTGATCCTGATCATCTCATGAAGAAAGGGATGGTCATTATCCTGATGAGGACTGTCAATATCTGAAGTCTTCAAGTGTTTTGGTAACATCAGCCTAGGGGGAGTTTATAAGGATTAAATATAAAGGCTGATGCAACCCAAACACCCAAACTCTCTCCTACATGCATAAATAAGGGCACTAAAGTAGAATGCTTTAGAATTTTCACACCAGCATCAGAAATATTGTAAGTGTGAAATCTTCCGAATCCAAGATCAATATCTTCCGAGGCTAAGATCAATATCTTCCGAAGCCAAAGATGAAGTCTTCCGAAGCTTCAAAGACAAAGTCTTCCGAAGCTAACACTTGAAGACAGATTTCTTTCGAAGACTTTTGAACACATGCTTTATTTGATGTACTTTTCCCTAAAGCTGGTGAAAAGGTCCATGCTTTTGGTAACTGTACATTGAGGTCTTGAGACTGTAACTTTCTACTTTATGTATTTTATCATTATTGTAATATATTAGGATGTGAGCTATGGCATCTCATAGTCACTAGTCAAAAGGCAATCTGCCTTTTACTCCACATTTGATTTTATTTGTTGTCTAGTCATTTGTATCCAGCTGGCCTTCAAAGTATGGCCGGCTATAGGATGTAATATATGTATCCCAAGTACTTGTAACTTTCTTGTATGCTTTGTAATATTTGTAATAGAACTTGAGAAAACAATATACTGCAATCTTGAAAACCAACTTCTTGTGTGTTTTGTTATATTGTTCTGTCTCATACTTACTTGTGTTTTTAGTATTATTACAAAGATTAACCAATTCCCTATTTGATCTGTTAAGTATTCTTAGCAACTCTTCTCATTGTGTTATTGTGTTATAATTGCATACCCTTCACCAGTTCTGCAACTGTTTTAAGTTCCTTTATTTCTTTTTTAACTTGCATAATTTTTATATACCACAATATTTTTTTTATAAAAATCACAGCAAAAAAATAGTTATTTTTATTTTAAAACAAACACAATATCATTACATAAAAATTCAAACAAATTTTATGTTTCAGTACATATACTTTGTGTTGGCTATTTGTTTGTTATTTTTTTAGAAACTATTGTGTCTTTTTTAAATAAATTTAAAACAAAAAAACATAATGATGAAATTTAATTGTTGTGGGCTTCTAGCATGCAAACCATAATAATAAAATAACAAATAATTAATCTAACACATTAAAAATTAGCACACTATGATGTAAAATGTGAAACACAATGATAAAATGTATCATTGTGTTTTTCTATTCGTAATTGTGTTTTCTTGAACATTATAAATTCCGAAAAACACATTTGGTCGAATAACATCATTATGCAATTCTAATTATAAAACATAATGATAGAACTATAACGTAATGACGAATCCCTATAATTAAAAATAACAAAATATTTGACACCAATGACTTGATATTTGAGACCTAATGTATATGATACAATTATCAAAATACCATAATCTTTAAAACAATAAAGGTCAAGCCTAGAATTTCCCTTAACCTTTTTAGATGAAATATTACTTTTACTATTACCTACCCTGATTATTATTATCTATTGTGTTTTGATAATTTTGGCTTAATTGAATTCATTATTTGACTTTTTAACTAGATTAATGTAACAATTCTTACTTTTGAGGTACTAAGTTTTTAAACTTTATATGAGCATTATTGGACGCATCGTGATATGCACAATAAACATTGATTTTAGCTGGACGTTGATGACTACGACTTGACTTTTAGAACAAACAAGTAATTATTGCCGCGCTTCGCGGAGGGAATCGTGATGCTCAAATAACATAGAAAATAATGAAGATTATCCACTAATGCTTACAAGCTTATTAAAGCAAACAAAACCTAATGCTAAAAGTATCCAAAATAAAAAAGAAAACCAAAAGAGAGCAAATTACACCGGATTGTTATAAATATACTTTGAACTTATATAGACTAACTGTTTGTATAGGAAACTCAAATCCAAAGCCATGTTCCACATTAATAAACCATTCTGAGTGAAAAAGCTTGGATTTTGGAATAGGTTGTTTGTGTTCCTTTTTTTTGTCGCATAAAAATATTGAATCAGTATGCTTCAAATAGCAAGAATATTATCCAACTATCATAGTTAAGAAACAACTAAATTTACAACAGATTGTTATAATCTTATATGCTACAGAGCACCACTTCTAAAAACTATAGACCAAGAAACAAAGTTTAAATATCCAGACAAAAATACCTTAATATATTGTTAACATCAACTATAATATCATCCGCTACATACACATCAACAACGTCTTGATTATCAGCATTTACAATTATACCAAAAGTAAACAAAGATTAAGCAACAATTACATCATAAAACATAATTTTAAATTTATCATCAGCTAATTTAATTCACAAAGAAAAAAAACATCAAGCAAATCAAGTGATACAAAAAAAGTCAAACCTGTCAGCTCTAAATTCTAATAGATATCAATGTTGCCTTCAGAGGTGAAAGTATGAATGATCAACAAACTTAATCAATGACACTTCATTTTTTGAAAAGCCTAACATGTTCATGTGCTACCCTTATGCTTTGGGGTTTAACTGTAGCAATAGAATTTTTCAGTTCAAGTGTATGATAACCAACTCCAATTCAAAACAATAATAACAATAGATTCCACACAAATGAATAATAACCAACTTTAATTCAAGTTCCCTGAGATGAACGACACAGAGACCAAGATGATAAGAGCAGTAATTTGAAAATTTTACACCCTAATTGCAAACTGCAATGCATCACCTTACGCGAACAATTAGTTGACAAAAATACATCACACACCCAATAGACACCGTATAACCCCAATAGCAATTTACCTTAACTAGAAACCATAATCTAAACTAAGTCACTTGTAAGTATCTTAACTTTTAAGCTGTCTACTCTTGGTCAAGATTTGTAACATGATATTTGAATTACGCAACCAAAATGAATACAACCTATGCTCAGATTTTGGTCTAAATTAATGTAACATACTAACTATCATGAATTAACAGATATTAATTGTTATAACCAACGAAATCATGAAATAACATTCTGAATCTCAAGGGAGTTGTGAACGACGGCACAATTATTAGTTCCTTCATCATCTTCAAGTAAAAATCAAAGCAGAAGAATCAATGGATCAAAATTCGTTTAGGGCTAGAGGCTGACCCTAGGCAAAAGCGTCATAACTTTCACCTCACCGAATGACACGGTGGTGAAGCGAAAACCTAAAGATGATGAACTCAGGCAACAGAGAAGAAGAATCCGGACTGTAGCGAGGGAGAACTGAGAAGAAAGAAGACCAAGTGAAGCAAGTAAGAGGCGGCGTCGAAAGGCACGTGTAGGGGGAAAGAAGTTGTGCATTGGTAGGTTGTACACAAAGCTTAAATGCTTTGCTTTTTGCCTTTTAATTAGAACAAATAGTGCAAGGCTTTGCATTAAATATAAAATAGAACCATGTTAGTTAAAAATATTGCATTATTACATGTGCTGCATGCAGAAGTTAAATCAAACGTCAATCTTGTTATTTTCTTGTTATCCAACCTCTGTACTTTTCTAATTATATTTCATAAGCATGAAATAATTACTAAACCACCAACTTTATACGTTGCATTCAGTTAGACGCATCCAATCAAACAACTAGAATTATGTGTTAGTCAATAAAGCTATGTAACTTGGGTAAACTAAAATATCGAAAGCCAATTGACTCATATCCTGAGCTTTTTCCTTTAAATTTTCCGTTAAACCAAACAACATTTTTTATATACTTTAAGCACACCATTTTATACCATATGGCGTGAGAGACACTCGATTGAACTCAGACATTAACTATTGTTATATTTTTACCTACTTAATTAATAATACTTATTGAAATAAAAACCAATTGAACCCTACCTAAAACCCTTTAGAGATCGATTACCGGCAAATTCACTTAACTAACCAAAACAATAAAGTAGATAAATGTAAAAACCCAAATTTTAGGGGAATTTTTTTTAAATTTAGAGATCATAAGCAACACACCTATATGGAATTACAGGATCGGTTTATATCACTAAACACTTGGTTTTTATCTCAAACTCACTTATACTACACTCGGTTGAAGCAGAGTCTCTAAGAGTTGATAATAATATAACAAGTAACAATAAACACAGAAAGATAATTTTCAAGGTACTTGCATATATTGCTTCTCAACTCAAAGTGTTACAAGACTCTTACAAGCATATGACATGAGTTAAAATGAGAAACTATATATAATACTACCTACAGCCGGATATACTTTGATACCAGCTGGAATCCTCTAACTAAAGCAAATACTACAAAACTATAGTTTAAGGTATCTCAGATAATGTCTTATCTAAGATAAGGTAGTCATGACATGTCCATGAATTACCTTTTGCCACCAACTAAAGTTGGCAACTGTGCTATCTACTAAAGGTAAACAGTGGAATAAAGTACGGTCAACTACATGACTTTTGAGAAAGAGCCATGCAGTATATTAGAGGTCTATAACGGAGTGTCAAAGACACCATACTTATGTCCACTGGTTCATAGCAGTGTCTTCCAAAGGGTAGTTGGCTTCAGAAGAACAAGTTCTTCTGAAGCCACTTATACTTCGGAAGAGGCTACTTCTTCAGAGGCCTGAGGAATTCTTCTGTTCTTCATACTTTGGAAGTTGTCTTCTGATCTTTTCTTCTTATACTTGATCTTCGGAAGTGAGTACTTTGACTTCGGAAGTAGAGTTTGTCTTTGGAAGAACTCTACTTCCTTCGAATGTTCCACACTTAGCTTCTGAAGCCTTTGTAAGTTGCACCAAATTTGTCTAAGTGATTTGGTTTTGGTTGCACCAGCCTTCTTCTTGATCCAACAAACTCCTCCTAGGCTGATGCTACCAAAATTTCACTTATTCCTACTTCTCAAAACTTTCAACACCAAGGAAAACAGATATTTATCTGTTTCTTTGTTCTTCCCTGAAGTGGTGGTGAGAAGTTTGTACAGATCATTAGTTGACAAGAGCTCCAGTTTGTCACTCTGAATGATATGCACCCTCTGTTGGGTCCCTCTGAATAGAGTTAGTTGATGAGAGCTGTAGTGATACTTCCATTTAACTATAGATTCCAAATTAGGATCTTCCACCATCTGTAGAATGGCTATGCCTTTGGAGGTTGATCTTTCCTTGTCTTCCTTCTCTCTCAGTTTTAACTCCTTTTCAATCTTTGCTCTTGTGGTTAACTCAGCAAGATGAAGACTGCTGAGATGACTTCTAATATGAGCAGCAGTTTCGGAGTTGGAGGGATTAAAGAATGGTTTCTCTGCTAACTCAGCAATGTCAAACCTGCTAGAGTGTAGTAGAGATGAGGCATTCAGCCTGCTGCTTTCACCATTCTCTCTCTCCACAACAAAGTTGTAAGAGGCATCATCGAACTTCATGTACTTTATCCTTTTTGTAATATATTAGGATGTGAGCTATGGCATGTCATAGTCATAAGTCAAAAGACAATCAGCCTTTTGACTCTACAATTGATTTTGTTTTGTGTCTAGTCAATTGTATCCAACTGGCTTTCAAAGTATGGCCGACTATAGGATGTAGTATATGTATCACAAGTACTTTTAACTTTCCTTTATGCTTTGTAACACTTGTAAAATAACTTGAGAAGGGAATATACTGCAATCTTGAAAACCATCTCCTTGTGTATTTTTGCTATCTTGTTCTGTCTCTTGTTTACTTGTGTTCATTGTATCATCTCTTATGGTTAATCCAGTCTCACTATTTGATTAGTCAAAGTTAATCTCATCATCTTTAAATCCCTCACACACACAAATACTTATCTTTTCAAATGGCAGCCATTTCGAAAACAATATGGAAACTAGAAACATGAACAAATTCTCACTGATCACTCTTGATGACTTTGACACCTGGTGCCAAAGAATGAAAGGTTTCATCAGGTCTCTAGATTTAAGAATGTGGGAGTCTGTTGAGAATAGATCTTACATACCAAGCTGTTGCACCCTGAAAGGATCATACATGCCAATTCAATGGGTGATTTGATGATTGCTTTGCTGGAATCCCACAAGTCCAAGAATAAATGCGGATGAAGATCCTGCTCAGAAAAAACCAAGTGTTGTCTTCCGCATTTGTCAATGCGGAAGACATAAAACAAATACGGACAAGTATTTGTTCTTCCGCATTGACAAATGCGTAAGACCAAGTATTATTACGGACAAGACTTTGTTCATCCGCATTTGACAAATGCGGAAGACCATGTATTAATGCGGACAAGACTTTGTTCATCCGCATTTGACAAATGCGGATGACCGAACAAATGCGCATAAGTATTTGTTCATCCGCATTAACCAATACGGATGACCAAGATACTAATGCGGATGATCAAGTGAAAAAATGCTGATCAAGTTGTCAATGCGGATGAACAAGCAAAGATGCGAATCAAGAATTAGACTAGTTCTGATGTAATAGGTCATGGGTAGTTTAGTCATTTTGTAAAAGGCATCTTGTCTGCCTATAAATAGAATAGATAACCTCGTACATGAGGTGACGACTGATAGACATAGAGAATTTTTGTTGTCATTTATTCTCTGTAATCAACCAACTTTCAAATATATAATACAAAAGCATTTATGAGTATATTTCTTGCATTGAATGTTCTTTGATTGTTTGTTTCCGCCATTCAATCATTGACTTGATTACCATATTCGATTCTCAGTAAGAATCTCAATCTTACTTACCCAGTCATCCTCCTCTATGGGTAGTGATATGGGGGCCTGCATAGACTGAATAGATTGTGTAGGGGTTCGTTTGGATATTCTTTGGTAAGTGAGGGTGATTTTAGGTTGTTTTGGTGGTTGAGATGTAGAAGGTGTGGGTTCAATATTGGCTTGTGTTTCCAGGTTGTCACCTTGAGCAATGAGCTTTAACATTTTTGGGACCAAGGCTGTTTCTACCCTAGAGAAGCCAACAGTTGGCTTCTTCAAGATTTTAAAGATGTCGGGCTTTATTTGTCCCATTTTAAGAATATTATCTGTTTCCCTTAACTATGAGCCCAATTCACAATTGAGAATATGTTGAGCATATCTAGGAAACATGTAATACTGTAAGGAGTCTAAGTTAGCAAACAGGTTTGTATAAACAAATTGAGAGTACCTAAACTTGACCCCCTGAAACATCCCATGCACTATGAAAGTGAGATCTTCAGGAATCTGGTCCCAACCCCTATGCTTCTTAGATAAGCTGTGGATGACCACATGTAGCAAGTACTTCCACTAGGATGAGATCTTCCCTTTCCTGAAGGTCTTTACAGATAAATCCCCTTCATAGATCATCTTATGGAAGGATTGGTTAATAACTTCTTTAGGAAAGGATAATTCACCTTCCTTATCATCTAGCTAAAGATGAGTGTTTATGATGGCTGGTGTGATGAAGATTGTTCTCCCCTGCACTGTAGCAGATAGCGTCTTCTCCTCATCTAGAACAACCTCTTGACAAGTTTTCCAGAAACTAAGCAGATGATCCTCATAAAGAACAAGATCGATGGTAAGGGAGGTGGAATAGTTAGACAAAGCCAAGAATTTACAAACCTCTAAGAAGTTTGGATCTTTCTTGAAGTTTAGATCTTTCTTATAGTTTAACAGAGCAACCTGATTATGCTGCCTGTGTAACTGCATGAAGAAATCGGGATCATTTCTTCTGATAAGGTTGGCCATTTAAGAAAGCTTAATGGTGAAGGAAAGAATGAACAAAGGCGGTTGTAGAGAGAATCTTGGGGATTTAGGTTTAGAGGATAGATGAAGATGATAGAAAGAGAGGGAAACCGTTGGGTTTATATGAACAAGATTTAAGACAAAGTTAATGAAAGAGGATAAACTTTAAAATCTGGATGTCTGTCCTACCTCTAAAAAAGAAGTTTGTTTTTTGCTCAAAAATTAGTTTTCTTGGAATTCAAAAATCTTCTGAAGGTAAATTGTCTTCAGAAGTTTTAATAAAAAAACTTCCGATGCCAAAATGACTTCGGAAGAATTTCCTGAGAGTTTTTAAAAATTTTGCTTCGGAAGTGTAGATGCATATGTTCCGAGTTTAAGTGCTTAAATGTAAAAGTCTTTCATCTCTTACACATGTGTAGTGAATTGGTTCAATGAAATATAATATATGTTTGATGTTATTCATGTTTATTTATTTCATATTCACATTGTGTTAAAGTATAATGTATATGTATGACCATATTTAATAGGTTGGATGGCGTTGTACATGAATCTTAGTCAATAATGATTAAGTAATGTGTTCTATATAGTCGGATGAGTATTCATGCTAATGGCCCATACTTATGGACCATACGCATGAATACATCATGCTTATGGACTAGTCGCACGACTGAACTAGGAGACTAGATCAATCGTATGATTGAGACATAAGATTGACTCAATCGCACGACTGAACCTTCAGTCGTGTGTATGACTCAGTCGCATCGCATGATTCAGTCACACGACTAAACCATGCTAATGGAAACCATGCTAATTCCGCACTATTTGATTTGGTATAAACGCATAATCTATTAGTATCCCATACGTAGACGGTCCTAACAAATGGTATCAGAGCTTTGGCTCTTGATTTTGCGTTTGATTCGATTAGTTTTCGGGTCAAAACTCACGTTTTTATTCAAAAAGGTCATCTTTTTGAGTCCACAAGAGGTTTTCGACGTTTCCAGGCATTAAACTTCAAGGTTTTTGTCATACGGTAGATTAGGGTTTCTAGGTAAATCCTATTTCGTGTCTAAGTGCTAAAAATTTGATTTTTTCAAACACAGCAGCCTTCAGTCTCACGAATAGCTCATTCATACGATTGAACTCATTCGCATACTCCATCCGCACGACTAAACTTAATCGCATTCTTCATTTGCACGACTGAACAACTTTAGTCATTTGACTCCGTTCAACCTGTTCATACGCACGACTGAATCCAATCGCATGGTTGAATTCATTCGACCTCTTCATTCGCATGAGTTATCCATATGTATTGTCCATTCACACGATTGAAGCTGTCTTGTTCTCCAAGTACAAAAGTTATACAAATGGAAGATCAGTTTTATGCATTTACGGCCGGGAAGGACTCATGCATTCAGAACCTTCTGCTTCTAGAGAATGAGATAGGAAATCATAATAAATCGCCAAAGCTTATAAAGTTAGATGATTATCCACAATGGAAACATTGGTTTGAGATATACCTAAATGGAGTGGATCAAAATCTTTGGACTTCTATAGAGACTGGTTACATGGTACCAGTCAGCGCAAATGGAGTAAAGTTGACTTTGGGTGGAATGAGCGACTCACAAAATATACTTTTCAATGCTAAGAAGAAAGTTATGCCCTGTTGACTCAGTCAATCCTGAAAGACATCTTTCATTAGTTTTCTGGGAACAAGCAGGCCAAAAAGCTATGGGAGGCATTAGAGAAGAGGTATGATAGAAATGCAACGTTAAAGGCACTAAAGGCTAAGGCTCTCAAGAAGGAGTTTGATAATTTCTCCTCGATTAGGAATGAGAGCTTGGATGACATCATTGACAGGTTCTACCATCTGATGAGTGAGTTACACAATCATGTTATCACGACGTCTATGGAAGATAAAGTTTCAAGCTTTGCACATGGTTTGCCTAAGAAATGGGATTCATTTGTGTCCAACCTGAGACAAAATGAAATACTTGCCACGTTAGACATAAATGATTTTATCTTGAAGTTAAGGGAGGAGGAACTGAGGATGAAGTACAAGTCGAAGAAAGGATCCTACATGCAGAATCCTTCATTATACAACTCAGTTCCCACTCTAACTAGTTTAGGAGCACCACTACAAACAACGTTTTCTTCCAGTTCCGCGGCACCTTCCCAAACCACTGCTTTAGGACCAGAAACGTCTGGGTCATCGTTGACTCAATACATATTGTATGAAGCCAATATAACATAGTTGAAGACCAAGAATCTCAGTGATATCACAGTGGAAGTTGCAAAGGAGCATATGAATCTACTAGCAGAAGTGGTCCAATCGTTTGATGGTTTAGTTGCTGGGAAGATCGGAAATTGTCATCTTGCAGATGAAGACTACGAGCAGGTTGACGAGAACGAGCTAGAAAGAATGGATATCATGTGGGCTCTAGCAAGTGCAGTTAGACGAGCTAAAAAGTTTGTGAAGAAGACGGGGTAGAATCTGGTAGCCATAAAAGATACGACTTTTGGTTTTGACAAAACCAAAGTCACCTGCTTCAATTATGGTGAAAAATGGCATTTTAAATGTGAATGTGTGAATCCCAAGAAAACTAGAAATGGTAACCATTTCCTACTTTCAACCGTCAAGACAAAGACATGGTTGGAACTAGTTCATCAAATAAAGAGACTAAAGCACTAACTGCCCAAGGTGATGAAGGACAAGACTGGTCCTTCCGATTTGTCTCTCCTGGAGAATCAAACATTGCTTTTGTCGAAGCATTGGATGATGGGTCTGCCAGTGAAGGTGAGATTGCAGCTGAGCAAGCGATGTCAAATTCAGAAGAAGTTGTGAACGTGGTAGATCACGTGATTGAGGAAGAGCTCAGAGCAACAAGTTCAGAATCTCCAACAACAGAAGAGTCTACCTCTACATTGATGGCTGATTCAACTGACTCCTCACTGGTAAGTTCCTTAGATCAATTATTTAATAAACATGCTTGTTTTGAATGTGAAAAATTTAGGGAAAACATTGATCTAAAATTTTCTAGGTTATTAGAACATAATGATAACATAGTAAATGACTTACAACTCTACACTGAAGCTAATCGTATATTAAAACAAAATGAGTGCAGTATTAAAGAAAAGATAGAACTTTTCGGTAAAAAACTAAGGGAAACCGAGGTTGTTGCCCTAAATAAATCTAATGGTATAAAGTTTTATTTAAATGCATTAGAAGTTACCAAAAAAGAGAATGCGGTTGTGGAAGTCGAGGTTAATTCATTAAAACAAAAACTGTATAGTCGGGCTAGTTCTTCTCACATAGTACATAACTTAGTGAAAGAACGAAACAATGTGGAAAGTTTGGGATACAAAGTAGTGCCACCACCACATGAGATCCTTTTGAATTCCAAATGTAGACCTATTAATAACAACCCAATTAAGGATCATGTGGTGTCTACTCCTCTAGTTCGTGATCCCGATTCCACAGGTAAACCAATGAAATTTGACACTATACAGAAGGACACTACTTTGAAATCAAAAGGCAAGATGCCCATTGAGAACTTGGATGATGCATTTAAAAGGGTTAATGTTAGGTCAGGTTCACCAAAATCCATTTCAGAACCTAAACTAACTAAACCAGTTAACTGCAAACATGTTAACCATTACAGTCCAGCTAAAGGGCAAGTTAAAGATGTTCAAAATGTAAAAACAATTAATTTTGTTAATAAGAGTGAAACATCTAAAAGAGTAGTGAAAAAACCAAACCAAACACACCTCACACCTTCACTAAACTCAACTTCACATAAAAGTTTTCTTTAGTCTATAGAAGCAATATCTTGCTATAGTTATGGAAAACAAGGACATATTTCTACTAATTGTCCTTACTATCAGACGCCCAGAAAGAAAATTGAACTTTATGATACACAACCAAGTTCTTCTAAAATAAGATCTAACACTCCACCTAAGAGTGTTTGTGAACCAAAAGTTCAAATCATAAGTTAGTCGTCTGTTTACCACAAACAGGCCTTACACAAAACTGGCTTATGGAAAGAAAAATCAAGTACAGGGGTCTGATAGTGAGAATGATAAGAAGAAAGTTATGCCCTCATCCTCTAAAGAATAATGGGTTGAGTTTATGATGTGTGATTCCTATGGGTCACCCAAGCCAGTTAAGGCTTGGGTCCCAAATCTGAACTGACAACTTTCTTTAACTGTGCAAGGTGTCCGCTACAACACTATCACTGATACCTAGATTATTGATAGTGGGGCGTCCATGCACATGACAGGGAACTCGTCCCTCCTTTTCAACGTCAAAAAAATCAAAGGGGACACGTTCCATTTGCTGGGAACAAAGGATGATACATCACAACACAAGGCCAAGTGGGAAACGAGAAACTTAAGTTTGACAAGGACAACTACGTTCAACAGCTACAGAACAACTTGCTTTCGGTCTCCCAGATCTGCGATAAAGGATTCAAAGTTGTTTTTGACAACAAGAAGTGGTACATGTTGAAGAAGGACTATGTGATTAAGGATGATAAAATCCTTATGTCAGCTTCAAGATATAACGAACTATATGTCTTGGATCTATCAAAAGCCTCCACAACAGATCACAAAGTTCAATGTTTTTTGTCAAAAGCAACTGAGAAGGATTTAGTCTCATGGCATAGAAGAATAGGACACATCAATCCTAGGAAGATGAATCACCTAATTCAGAATGATCTAGTGAATGGTGTAAATGTCAAGAACTTCTAGCTTCTAGACTTTTGCATAGCTTGCAAGAAAGGGAAACAGACCAAGAAGGCTCATAAGGCAAAGAATGTTAATTCTATTGATATGCCTCTCGAGCTTCTGCACATGGATCTGTTTGGCCCTATCAGCACAAAGAGCATTGCTGGAGACCTTTATTGCTTTGCAGTAACAGATGATGTTTCTGAAAGCTAAATCAGAAACTTTTGAATCATTCAAACATTTGGTAACTATATTAGAATCACTTTACAAACTAAAAGTTAGGCATATTCGATCAGACAACGGCACTGAATTCAATAATCAGTGGATAGAGGCATACTGTAGAGAAATAGGAATTGTTCATCAATTCACCTCTGCCTACACTCCACAGATGAACGAGGTAGCTGAAAGAAAGAATCAAAGTTTGATAGAGACAACCAGAACAATGCTAGCTGACTCAAAACTGCCTATTCAATTATGGAATTAGACAGTGGCGAATGCATGTTACATGCTCAATCGAGTCTTAGTAGTCAAACGACATGGGAAAACAAGTTATGAACTACTCCAGTGATGTAAACCTAACTTGGAGTATCTAGAACCATTTGGCACACCATGCGCCTTGTTGAAGAAGACTCAAACTGGGAAGTTCAACGAAAAGGCAGAAGAAGGGATATTTCTGGGATACAACATACCAGACAAGAGAGTTTACAATAACTCAACGGGCCAGGTAGAAGTGTGGTGCAACGTTGATATTCAAAGATACACCACCCACCACAACTGGGAAAGCACCCTCATTCTTCTTTGACTATGATGGATTCTTTAAATCCTTCAATCTGCCACCTTCTCATACTGATGACAAGCTTACTGCTCAGATGATGTACGATGCTCTAACACTCCTCCACTAGACTCTACATCAATAGGTCCATTAGATGATTCTTCTAACCTTTCAGGGGGAGACCTTGAAGTGAGTGACTCTTCATCTGATGATGAGGCAGTTGAGACTGCTAATAAGGACCAGGAGGAATAGGTTCCTACCAATGAAAGTACACAAGCATCAAATTCTGATGCCTGTAACACTTCAGAACCTCATACTCCAACAGCTACAGATCCTGAAACTGAGTTTAATAATCTGGATAATGAGATGGCTGTTCCAACAACTCCCAAATATCGGCTAAACGTTTATCATCCCTTGGACAATGCCTTGATAATGGAAAAGGGATACGTTCACAAGGGAGCATATCGATGTTTTGTTTCTCAATTTGAGCCAAATATGTTAGTGAAGCCATAAACGATGAGGCATGGGTCAGTGCGATGCAAGAAAAACTCCTACAGTTCAAAAAGTTAGGAGTATGGACCCTTGTGGACAAACCAAAAGGTGCTAAGGTGATTGGCACTAAATGGGTGCTAAAATGCAAGAAAGATGACCAAGGGGTCATAATCAGAAACAAGGCTTGACTTGTGGTTCAAGGGTTTAGACAAGTCAAAGGCATTGAGTACAATGAAGTGTTTGCACCAGTGGCAAGGATGGAAGCAATACGTACATTTCTAGCTTATGCATCCTACATGAAGATTAAAGTCTATCAACTAGATGTGAAGAATGCATTCCGTCATGGTGAAATCCGTGAGATGGTCTATGTTAGTCAACCCAAAGGATTTGAGGATCCTTATCATCGGGACAGAGTTTACAAGCTGGACAAGGCTCTCTATAGGCTCCATCAAGCCCTAAAGCCTAGTATGAGAAACTCTCAACTCATCTAGTGAAACATGGTTTTCGCAGAGCAATGATTGACTGTACATTGTTCATCAAAGAAAAAGATGGCGACTTACTGCTAGTACGGATTTATGTTGATGACATAATCTTCAGTTCCAAAAACGAAGATTTATGTAAGGAATTTGAATTTGTAATGAAAGCAGAGTTTGAGATGAGTGCCATAGGGGAGATGAAGTTTTTCTTGGATTATAGGTGGATCATACACCAAAGGGAATATTCCTAAATCAAACTAAGTATGTAGGCGATATCCTCAATCGATTCGACATGGAGAATGCTTCAGCAGCCGGAACTCCACTTGCCACGAAGCATGACGTGGCACCCGATGAAAATGGTGATCTTGTTGATGCAACCATGTATAGAGGAATTATTGGATCTCTCATGTATCTCACAACCTCACGTCTTGATATCATGTACACGACGTGTCTTTGCTCCAAATATCAGGCGAAACCTAAAGTAAACCATCTCATTGGACTAAAAGGATTTTTTGATATCTGAAGGGTACTCCAACACTCGGGTTGTGGTATCCTCATGACGATGACTTTGAGCTTACAACGTATAGTGACTCGGATTATGGTGGTTGTAAAATGAATTACAAGTCAACATTAGCGGGATGTCAGTTCTTTGGTAGACGGTTAGTCACCTGGTTGTGTAAGAAGCATACCTCTGTTGTTCTGTCAACATGTGAAGCTGAATACATTGCTGTTGCTAGTTGTTGTTCACAAATAGTTTGGATTCAACAGCAAATGTGCGACTACGGTTTGCAATTTTCTAACACTCCTATTTTTGTAGATAATTCTGCTACTATAGCTATAATGAAAAATCTGATCGAACATCCTAAAACCAAACACATCGGTATTAAGTATCACTTATATGTGAATGTTTTGAAAAGAAGTTAATCGATGTTGTTAAAATTAATACTGATTTTCAAAGCGCCGACCTCTACACAAAAGCATTTGACAAACCTAGGTTTTTACATCTTTTAGAGGTTAATGGTGTGAAAAGCAAAAGTGATGTGATTCAAGAAGACGAAAGTTCGTAGTCCGACCAGTGTATTTATTTTATTTTATTTTATTTTATTTTTCTTTCTTGTCTATTAAAATCCAAAAAACACAAAAAGATTTTTGGTTTTAGAATTGTAAGGGGAGAATAGTTTAGTCTAGTATTTAATTCGTGCAGTAGTTAATTATATAAAAAACGACGGGGGAGGGTAGCTTAGCTTATAGAAATGAAATAAAATCTATGATTTTGATTCAAAGTCTATGGAAAATGATAGTACACAGGAAATGAATTGGTTGGGACTTCAAAACTAGTGTGTTTAAAATGTGAAATTCAAAGTACAAGTTTGAGAAGTCTAAGCACAACTAAGGAAAAATGATAGTTAAAGTAGTTGGCTACTGAGATAACATAGAGAAAGTAAACCTAAAGGTTGTTCGTTCATTATATGATGTGTTGGTAGATTCAACACAATAGATGTGTGGACTTCATTGGTGAATTAAAAATTCAAACTAACTTGTTCAACTTGCTGTGGGTTCTCATCTTATCCCTGGTTAACACAATCAACAAATTTCCAATAAGGGGTGACGAGCAAAATAAACGCCACAAATGTGTGCGGATGACCATAAATATGAGCAAAGCACATGTAAAAACTGCTAAAAGCAATCAAGCTAATGACTAATTTTGTTGGTGCGTTGTGTGCAAAAGAAAATTTAATGCTCTAACAAGAAGATAGGTTGTGTGCCTCTTTGCTGTGCGGTGACACTGACCTGAGGATAAGCATAACCTAAATATTCTAGAATACATTGTTGTTTGCGCCTCTCTGCTATGCGGTGGCACTGACCTGAGGCTTGACATCTCTTTGAAAGCTCTTAGAATAGTTTCTTCTTGTACAATACCCGTAGACCGCTCAAAAATCTACTGAGGAATGTTGATTACCATATAAGTGTGAGATCCACCAATGCTTGTTGAAATAATTAAACCTAATTTATCTCCAGTGTAAGTCAAAAGTCTGTGTATGGATTTAAGGGGAAAAACATACTGACAATGATCGTGACTGCAATTTTTAAAAGTCAAAATCATTGTGTGCATCTTATAGCTTTAGTATGATTTTTTAAAAGTGCTAATGACTCTTAGACACAACAAGAATCTAGCATCAAGTGCATATTAATAAGGAGTTCCCAAACGATTCTGTTATACCTGTATGATTCCATAATTAATCATTCCAGAAATGAACTAATTATCTTGAAACTGTTCTGCTCAAACCCAAAACAACAAAAGTATATATTGTTTTCTTTTAAATTTCTAAGTTGGTTTTATTTTCTAGTCATATGTAGGATTAATCTTTGGACCATACAACTGGATGTACTCTATGAATCACTTACTAAAATGGGTCACGTCTGAGGTGACTAATTAGTGTTAAATTAAAAGGATCACGTCTGAGGTGATCAATCAGTCTTAAACTAAAAGGATCACTTCTGTGGTGATCAAATGATGTTAAAAGTTCATAATGTTTATTAAATGTTAACATTTTAAAGGGTTAAAAGTGTAAAGATGTCAAACTCACAAGTATGAGTCAATCTCACAATTAAACCATAAGTATGAGCCAATCGCATGATTGGACCATGAGTATGGGGCAATCATATGAATGGACTATGGGTATGGGGCACCCACGTGATTGGACCATCAGGAGGATTCAATCGTACGAATGGATCAAGGAGTATGAGCCAGTCGCATGACTGAACCCCAGTCGCACCAAAGGGTGAGTATGGGCTCTGTCACACGACTGGAGCGTTAGTATGGGTCCTGTCGTATGATTGAACATTAAGACAGTATAAAAAGATGGGTGAGTCGGTCGCATTTCTTACCACCCTTCAAATCATTCAAAACCTGCTCATACGTAGACACCCATCCAAAATTTCATCTTATCTTGATTACTTGCTGATTCTATATCTAACCTATTTGTTGTCCATCTACAAGTATTGTGAGACTGAAAGTGATCAAAATGACCGATGAAATCAAATCCTAACTAACCTAATTGACTAAAATCAATAAATCAGTAAAACTCTTCAAATAGACCACTTAAATGGATAAAATCATTAAACTGAAGGACATTAACTGATATTTAGAGTTCCTGCGAATGTAATGAGCCAAAACACAACGTCTAACATCAAGATTTGACCAAGATTCGGGGTCAGAGTGTCGCACATAGTCTTTTGCGAATGGACACTCCGGATGAACTTCAGTCGCATGATTGAGCAAGGTGCAAGATTCAATCGCACGATTGAATCATTCGGTGACTCAGTCGCACGACTGACTCACACACGACTAAGTTCAGTCGCAAGCTTAATCGCATGACTGAACTCAGCTGCAGGCTCAATCGCACGATTGGATTTAGTTGTATGGTTTAATCGCACGATTGAACCAATTTGATCCAAAACAGTTTAAGATTCAATTGTCATCTCCTATGCACAACTCTAATGTTAATGCTTCATGTGTTACAACAACATGGCTGAGAGATGGACTATGAGCACTAAGCACAGCATCTGCGCCCATCTTGATGCCAATCTTGAAATGCTTCTGAGTTCGCAGGGACTATAGCCGTCCTGTGTAGATCGAGGATCTACAAGGCTATTTCTACCCCATGCACTCCATACAGGTCTATTCAGCAGGCATTTTGGGATTGTACCAGGGTTGACCAGTCCGTTGAGCCATACCATTTCCGGAGCTCCATATTTGGACAAAAGATTGAGATTACCGAGGATGATTTGAGGCGGGTCTTAGATCTGGGTGAGGACGGAGCCTACCCAACTAAGTTATATCTCCTAACAGTTCGGGGATGCTTCCTGAGGATCATGTACGCTGGTGACATTAATGCTGGCGTACTAAACAAGAGCAACATGTGCCCTTAGTTCAAGTATTTGGCACATGTGATTATCAAGTGTATAGCCTCCAGGCGTGGTGGATTTGATGAGATGTCTGACCAAATCCAGAATGCATACGTTGCACTGGTACTGAATCACCGATTCAGTTTTTCATGCATGCTCTTCACTTACATGGTAGAGAACCTCGAGGCCAAAGGCAAAGAAGGATTCTGCATGTACCCATGGTTTCTGCAAATGATTATTGATGAGAAGCTTCCTATGCTGCCAAAGGAGAAAGATGATGCAGTGGTACTTGAGGTAATGGATAATATGACACTGGGTAGGATGAAGGTCTACCGGGGAAAGCCAGTGAAATGCCCGGTGTGGAGACTATTTGGGAACCTTACCAGAGAAGACTATGTGGCGCCCGCTCGGAGGAAGTGGCATCACGATGATAGTGATTCTGATACTGAGCCCATCATGTCCTCCACAGATGAAGATAACGACGATGATGATGACGATGATGACGATCAAGGTGGGGGAGACGCAGGTCCCTATTCTTCATAGGTCAGCGATACTTCGAATATATCTTCTTATGCTCCAATTGGGTCTGAGCAGGCTACTATCCACCCAAACTTTCTAGTTGATGAAGAGGATGAGTCAGATGATGAGCCTCTAGTGAGGATAGTTGGGAGCAGGGTTATGGCTACTGAAAAGGGAATAGAGGCGGTTGGAGGATGTCAGGCTAAGTCAAGCGATGTTGCTGATGATGTTTCTGAACCTTCATACATCCCTGACCAACCCAACATCCAAGGAGGAGCGCCTGTTGCAAAGGGCTCCGGGAAAAAGAGAATGGCTCATCCCCACAGGAAGAAGAGCAAGAGGCCAAGAATTACTTTGATCACATCTTCTACCATAGCCACAACCACAACCTATACCACAGCCACAACCACCACCACTACCACAGCCACCACCACCACTACCACACCTCCTACCATCACCACCACAGCTATTGTTAGGATTCAACAATGGAATAAATTGAAGCTTACCAAATCATAATTACATCCAACTGAAGATCTCATTGTACAAGTTCAGAGACCAAGTTGATTACAACAAAACAAGACAATTCAACATGACAAAGTTAACATCAAGACAATTAGAAAGTCAAAATTAGGTCATGTTGTAATATTCGTATAAATAGACCCACTAGTGCATTATGCAAGTATGGTTTATTGTGTGTGTTTCTCATGGTGTGAATCACCACCCAAGGAGAAATCCTCTCCTTTGGGTGGGTTTGATTTCACCAGCCATCTATGATTCTCATTGTAACTTGTTTATCAACATCAATGAAATCATAACATTATTATTATCCATATCTTTACTCTATGATTCACACACGTCCACCCATCTTAATTTTAATTTCTAGATCTGAACATGATGAATCCTAAGATCCAAGCTCAATGAATCTGAAATATTGATTTAGCAAAATGGTATCAGAGCTGTTGGTTGTTGGATTTATCTAGTTTTCAGATCTGATTTCATCTTTAATGATGTTAAGAACAATGAAGAAAAGAAGAAAAATGAAAAACAAAGTCTCCGTTCATCAAAAACCCACCTGTTCATAGCCAAAATCAGAAGAAAAACCAACAAATCTGTTCAACTATGGTACGATTTGAAGAATCTTGAACATGCTCATGATTATTCCTCAAAATTCAATGCAATTGAACAAGATTAACATAAAAAAGAAAACACATTTGTTCATCTCAAAAATCAAGAAGAAAAATCACAGATCTGTTCTAATATGGTACGATTTGAAGAAATGTAATCATTCACTGGATTATTCCTTCAAAATTCGATGCAATTGAACATGAGCATCATTAAAAACAAAGAAAAGATGAAGAAAAGGAAGCTACTGCTGATTTCCCGACCTACATTGCAATGTGAAATTGTTTTTGTTCAAGTCTAAAAACAAATGCGGATGAACAAAAACAAATGCGGATGAAGCTTCATCAAATGCGGATGTGTGATACACAAATGCGAATGAGTTGTCACCAAATGCGGATGACTTGGCAACAAATGCAGATGACTTGTCACAAATGCGGATGACTTGTCAAAAATGCGGATGACTTTTCACAAATGTGGATGACTTGTCACAAATGCGGATGACTTGTCACAAATGCGGATGACTTGTCACAAATGCGGATGACTTGTCAAAAATGCGGATGACTTGTCACAAATGCGGATGACTTGTCACAAATGCGGATGACTTATCACAAATGCGGATGAGTTGTCACCAAATGCGGATGACTTGTCACCAAATGCGGATGCCTTGACACCAAATGCGGTTGACTTATAAAAAAATGCGGATACTCTAAGTACAAATGCGGATGCTTTGAAGTTAAATGCGGATGCATTGAAATCAAATGCGGATGCCTTGCAAACAAATGTGGATGTGTTGCAAGAAATGCTTATGAACAGTTGATGAACAGGACTTCAAAAAGAATAGAAAAACATGAACATGGATGATTTCAACCAATAGGCACGTCCATTGTGATCATGAAAGCAAAAAAAAGAATATAGAAATCAACTTTGGTCACTTGTTCACCAATTCATCCAGGGACTTGTACAACTATCAGATGCCCTTTTTGAAGTACTTGGGCTCACATTTTTTCTGATGATGTTTTGCACCCGTGTCTGGCTACTGAGGGGATAGTTAGCCGGAATTTAATCAAGGGAGTACTCGTTATCAGAAGAATATCATTTATCAAGTTATTTCAAAAGAGTGGAAGTGTGTTCAACATTGATTCATGTTCCTGATGCATTTTATTGAAATTTAAAGCCTCACCATATGCCTAGTACATTCTAATCCTTCAGTTGTGATATGAACTGTAATCCAAGAGTGATACAACCCATATCCAATACCAAGAAGTATTCTCAAGAGATTCTAACCTTTGAAGAAATATATTAGGAGGAGCTTAATCTGTGGGGAGAACATCAATGAATTGTGCTAGAAAATCAATTGATCAAGATGACATGTGACAGAGAAGATCTTCAAATTCAAGGTTTGGCAAGCATCAGTGTAGGGGGAGTATTGTTGGGATTCAACAATGGAATAAACTGAAGCTTACCAAATCATAATTATATCCAACTGAAGATCTCATTGTACAAGTTCAGAGACCAAGTTGATTACAACAAAACAAGACAATTCAACATGACAAAGTCAACATCAAGACAATTAGAAGTCAAAATTAGGTCATGTTGTAATATTAGTATAAATAGACCCACTAGTGCATTTATGCAAGTATGGTTTTTATGTGTGTTTCTCATGGTGTGAATCACCACCCAAGGAGAAATCCTCTCCTTTGGGTGGGTTTGATTTCACCAACCATCTATGATTCTCATTATAACTTGTTTATCAACATCAATGAGATCATAACATTGTTATTATTATCCATCTCTTTGCTCTATGATTCACACACGTCCACCCATCTTAATTTTGATTTCTAGATCTGAACATGATGAATCCTAAGATCCAAGCTCAATGAATCTTAAATATTGATTTAGCAAAATGGTATCAGAGCTGTTGGTTGTTGGATTTATCTAGTTTTCAGATCTGATTTCATCTTTAATGATGTCAAGAACAATGAAGAAAAGAAGAAAAATGAAAAACAAAGTCTCTGTTCATCAAAAACCCACCTGTTCATAGCCAAAATCAGAAGAAAAACAACAAATCTGTTCAACTATGGTACGATTTGAAGAATCTTGAACATGCTCATGATTATTCATCAAATTCAATGCAATTGAACAAGATAACATAAAAAAGAAAACACATTTGTTCATCTCAAAAATCAAGAAGAAAAATCACAGATCTGTTCTAATATGGTACGATTTGAAGAAATGTAATCATTCACTGGATTATTCCTTCAAAATTCGATGCAATTGAACATGAGCATTATTAAAAACAAAGAAAAGATGAAGAAAAGGAAGCTACTGCTGATTTCCTGACCTACATTGCAGTGTGAAATCGTTTTTGTTCAAGTCTAAAAACAAATGCGGATGAAGCTTCATCAAATGTGGATGTGTGATACACAAATGCGGATGAGTTGTCACCAAATGCGGATGACTTGGCAACAAATGCAGATGACTTGTCACAAATGCGGATGACTTGTCACAAATGCGGATGACTTGTCACAAATGCGGATGACTTGTCACAAATGCGGATGACTTGTCACAAATGCGGATGACTTGTCACCAAATGCCGATGACTTATCACCAAATGTGGATGCCTTGACACCAAATGCGGTTGACTTATAAACAAATGCGGGTACTCTAAGCACAAATGCGGATGCTTTGAAGTTAAATGCGGATGCATTGAAATCAAATGCGGATGCATTGCAAACAAATGCGGATGTGTTGAAAGAAATTCTTATGAACAGTTGATGAACAAGACTTCAAAAAGAATAGAAAAACATGAACATGGATGATTGCAACCAACAGGCACGTCCATTGTGATCATGAAAGCAAAAAAAGAGAGTATAGAAATCAACTTTGGTCACTCTTTCACAAATTCATCCAGGGAATTGTACAACTATCAGGTGCCCTTTTTGAAGTACTTGGGCTAACATTTTTTCTGATGATGTTTTGCACCCGTGTCTGGCTACTGAGCGGATAGTTAGCCAGACTTTAATCAAGGGAGTACTCATTATCAGAAGAATGTCATTTATCAAGTTATTTCAAAAGAGTGGAAGTGTGTTCAACATTGATTCATGTTCCTGATGCATTTTATTGAAATTTAAAGCCTCACCATATGCCTAGTACATTCTAATCCTTCAGTTGTGATATGAACTGTAATCCAAGAGTGATACAACCCATATCCAATACCAAGAAGTATTCTCAAGAGATTCTAACCTTTGAAGAAATATATTAGGAGGAGCTTAATCTGTGGGGAGAACATCAATGAATTGTGCTAGAAAATCAATTGATCAAGATGACATGTGACAGAGAAGATCTTCAAATTCAAGGTTTGGCAAGCATCAGTGTAGGGGGAGTATTGTTGGGATTCAACAATGGAATAAACTGAAGCTTACCAAATCATAATTATATCCAACTGAAGATCTCATTGTACAAGTTCAGAGACCAAGTTGATTACAACAAAACAAGACAATTCAACATGACAAAGTCAACATCAAGACAATTAGAAGTCAAAATTAGGTCATGTTGTAATATTAGTATAAATAGACCCACTAGTGCATTTATGCAAGTATGGTTTTTATGTGTGTTTCTCATGGTGTGAATCACCACCCAAGGAGAAATCCTCTCCTTTGGGTGGGTTTGATTTCACCAACCATCTATGATTCTCATTATAACTTGTTTATCAACATCAATGAGATCATAACATTGTTATTATTATCCATCTCTTTGCTCTATGATTCACACACGTCCACCCATCTTAATTTTGATTTCTAGATCTGAACATGATGAATCCTAAGATCCAAGCTCAATGAATCTTAAATATTGATTTAGCAAAATGGTATCAGAGCTGTTGGTTGTTGGATTTATCTAGTTTTCAGATCTGATTTCATCTTTAATGATGTCAAGAACAATGAAGAAAAGAAGAAAAATGAAAAACAAAGTCTCTGTTCATCAAAAACCCACCTGTTCATAGCCAAAATCAGAAGAAAAACCAACAAATCTGTTCAACTATGGTACGATTTGAAGAATCTTGAACATGCTCATGATTATTCATCAAAATTCAATGCAATTGAACAAGATTAACATAAAAAAAGAAAACACATTTGTTCATCTCAAAAATCAAGAAGAAAAATCACAGATCTGTTCTAATATGGTACGATTTGAAGAAATGTAATCATTCACTGGATTATTCCTTCAAAATTCGATGCAATTGAACATGAGCATTATTAAAAACAAAGAAAAGATGAAGAAAAGGAAGCTACTGCTGATTTCCTGACCTACATTGCAGTGTGAAATCGTTTTTGTTCAAGTCTAAAAACAAATGCGGATGAAGCTTCATCAAATGTGGATGTGTGATACACAAATGCGGATGAGTTGTCACCAAATGCGGATGACTTGGCAACAAATGCAGATGACTTGTCACAAATGCGGATGACTTGTCACAAATGCGGATGACTTGTCACAAATGCGGATGACTTGTCACAAATGCGGATGACTTGTCACAAATGCGGATGACTTGTCACCAAATGCCGATGACTTATCACCAAATGTGGATGCCTTGACACCAAATGCGGTTGACTTATAAACAAATGCGGGTACTCTAAGCACAAATGCGGATGCTTTGAAGTTAATGCGGATGCATTGAAATCAAATGCGGATGCATTGCAAACAAATGCGGATGTGTTGAAAGAAATTCTTATGAACAGTTGATGAACAAGACTTCAAAAAGAATAGAAAAACATGAACATGGATGATTGCAACCAACAGGCACGTCCATTGTGATCATGAAAGCAAAAAAAGAGAGTATAGAAATCAACTTTGGTCACTCTTTCACAAATTCATCCAGGGAATTGTACAACTATCAGGTGCCCTTTTTGAAGTACTTGGGCTAACATTTTTTCTGATGATGTTTTGCACCCGTGTCTGGCTACTGAGCGGATAGTTAGCCAGACTTTAATCAAGGGAGTACTCATTATCAGAAGAATGTCATTTATCAAGTTATTTCAAAAGAGTGGAAGTGTGTTCAACATTGATTCATGTTCCTGATGCATTTTATTGAAGTTTAAAGCCTCACCATATGCCTAGTACATTCTAATCCATGAGTTATGATATGAACTGTAATCCAAGAGTGATACAACCCATATCCAATACCAAGAAGTATTCTCAAGAGATTCTAACCTTTGAAGAAATATATTAGGAGGAGCTGAATCTAAGGGGGAGAACATCAATGAATTGTGCCAGAAAATCAATTGATCAAGATGACATGTGACAGAGAAGATCTTCAAATTCAAGGTTTGGCAAGCATCAGTTTAGGGGGAGTACTGTTGGGATTCAACAATGGAATAAAGTGAAGCTTACCAAATCATAATTACATCCAACTGAAGATCTCATTGTACAAGTTCAGAGACCAAGTTGATTACAACAAAACAAAACAATTCAACATGACAAAGTCAACATCAAGATAATTAGAAAGTCAAAATTAGGTCATGTTGTAATATTAGTATAAATAGACCCACTAGTGTATTTGTGCAAGTATGGTTTTTTGTGTGTGTTTCTCATGGTGTGAATCACCACCCAAGGAGAATTCCTCTCCTTTGGGTGGGTTTGATTTCACCAGCCATCTATGATTCTCATTGTAACTTGTTTATCAACATCAATGAAATCATAACATTATTATTATCCATATGTTTGTTCTATGATTCACACACGTTCACCCATCTTAATTTTGATTTCTAGATCTGAACATGATGAATTTTAAGATCCAAGCTCAATGAATCTGAAATATTGATTTAGCATCTATTACTACCACCACCTCTGCTCCCACTACCACTACCACTCATCCCACCACCACTACCATAGCCACTCCACCACATCCCACACATATTCCACCTCCCATATTCACCACATCCACTACCACCACCACCAGTCACCAAGCAGGTCCCTCCACACTTCTCCATTTCTAGCTGGACCCACTCTACCCCATATGGGCTAGAGGAACAGCTGGTGAACCTCAACAGCACTGTGCTTAGGCTACTTGCCACTAATGAGCTTAGGGCTTTTCAGTTATACAAGATGATGGAGGTGAACGCTGCTCAAGCTAAGAAGATCAGGGAGCTTAGTGAGAAGAGTGACCTATATGAAAGAGCTCTAAGCTCAGCCCACCATGCACTTACAAGTCAAAATGAGCTAGTGTTGGCTTCGGTGAAGAGGATTGAGGAGCTGGAGAAGAAGAATAAGGAAGACCCTGCTAAAGCTCAAAGGGTCAAAGAGTGAGCCTCTGAAGATCAAGGATGGTGATGGTGATGATAATGATGATGATGATGATGATGATGAGGATGATGATGATACTGACGAAGAGGTTGAGGAGGGAGGACTGAGCAGAAAAGATCAAAAGGATGATGATGATCAGGAAGGTGGTGCATCTGCATTAGCCTCACATCCTCATGCTTAGGAGAGGCAAACTAAAAGAAATCGAGATCAAGGAGCCTCATCCTCTGCTCCTCTAGCTGAAGAACCCACTATTCAAGACAAACATATGATTAGATGTTTTGGTATTTAAAGAAAAACTTTTGTACTCGAATTATATATTAAATTAATGTAATTAATCATCATCTATGTTTGTTTATGTTTAAATGCTTTATATGATGACTTATGTGTGATGTGATTAATGTTTAATTAAACAGATAAAGCTCAACAGGCAAATGAGTATGATGTCCAACCCCTTCAGCAGGTCAAGTCTTAATTAACCATAATTCTTGACTTGAAAGGGATAGTAAGGAGATCTGTGAGCTACACTCCATAAGAAGGAGAGATCATACATGATTTAGCAGACGAATAGCTTGCTGAAATATTCAGCCTGAATCCTGATAAGCTGGTAAAAGATGCTCCAACAATTATTGTGGCAAGTGACGATGAGTTGAATGATGTTGATGAAATTGAGATCGAGGACGTCACTACTGAACATTATCCAGAGTACACTGACCATGAAGGTAATATTATACCCAACTTGGGTGATACTTTTTGCAGTGCTACATTTGAGAAGCTGGATGAAGTAGAGAAACAAAAGGAGAAAGAAGAAAGCTCAGCCCAAGCTTCAGATGCTAATGTCGACCTGAAGAAAGCTGAATGGGTGGCTTGTTTTGTAGAAATGAAAGCCCAATGCGTGCCGCCAAAGCAGAATGCGTACACAAAGCTCTACAAAGTCAAAAGACATTAGAAAGTGTCAGGCAAGATCATAGCGTGGGCATATTTTGAGAACTTAAGTGTCTATGCAGTAAAGAGAGAGAAAGGAATTAAGTACTTCAGATATCTTCATGTTCTGAAGACTCTTCCTGGTTTTGAGATCAACTGTCTTGCATGTTTAGATCTTCTATATGCAAATCCGAGGAAGGTGTCAGGATGGTTTGAGGTTGCGTTGAAGAAAGAATACCACACCAGGTTGGTAAACTTGAGACCTCAACAACCGAAGAGGTACATCCGTAGGTTTGAAGTGGACCCTATATCTGGGAAGCCTAAAGTTATGCTGAAGTGGAGTCCCCCGCACATTATGTCAAAGATTCCCTTACGGGAAATGCCTTAGGACTTCACTCTACACTTCAAATGGTGGTATTATGACTAGCGGACATGCGAAGCGGTCATAGTTCTAAACAAAGATGGAAAGATTGATACTATCTGAGTATTTGACCCTATGTGGCTTACAAACTTGTTGGCTGAAGATGCTTACACATTGTACAAGTGGCCACTGTTCTATGACATGCAGGACATTGTACAAGCTTTCCAGTTTCATCACGTGACAAGACTCTGCTTTGCTTTTGAAATACACGTAGGAGTTACAAAAGATGAGAAGTACAAGAATTACCAAGAACATGTGAAGAGTGTTAGATGATAGAGGAAACTAGGGCCAAGGAGGAGTTTGTAGATGCATATGTTCCTAGTTTATGAGCTTAAATGTAAAAGTCTTTCATGTCTTACACATGTGTAATGAATTTGTTCAATGAAATACAATATGTGTTTGATGTTTATTTATTTCATATTATCATTGTGTTAAAGTATAATGTATATGTATGCCCATATTATATAGGTTGGAGGGTGTTGTATTGATTCTTAGTTAATAATGATTAAGTAATGTGTTTAACATAGTCGGATGAGTATTCATGCTAATGGCCCATACTTATGGACCATCGCTTGAATACATCATGCTTATGGATCAGTCGCATGACTGAACTAGGAGACTGGATCAATCGTATGATTGAGAAATAAGATTGACTCGCACGACTGAAGGTGACCTTCAGTCGTGCGTATGACTCAGACGCATGACTGAACCATGCTAATGGTTTAGTTGTATGAATGGAAACCCCTAATCTATAAATACCACTTAATTTGTTGAAAAACAAGGGAATTCAAGAAATATAGAACACTTGATATTATCACGAACCCTAGCCATCCAGAACGACCAACAAAGCTAGTCCAAGTTCATAGATCGTTCCTGATCAGTTTCTATTCATTCATAACGTTTAGTTTCAATCTTATATTGATCGGGTAATCGTTTTCACTAATTGGATCATTATTCAAATAGGATTCCGCACTATTTGATTTGGTATAAATGCAGAATCTGTTAGTATCTCATACGTACACGGTCCTGACAGGAAGGAAACTAAGAATTGATAGTTTTATCAGCTAAGAATAAAGCTTCTAAGAGTTAATTTTCTTTGGAAGAAAATTGTCCTTGAAAACATGTAAGTGCCTAAGAGAAATTTTTTAGCTTCGGAAGAGATTTCAGACAATCTTCCGAAGGCTATTTACTTAGGCAATTATTTGTTTTGAGGGCATAAGTTTCTTCCGAAAATAAGACTATATCTTTCGAAGGAAAAATACCAAAAAGTTTTCAAAAATACTAAGGAAATTTCTTCAAAAGGATCATCCATAAAAAACAAGAGCTTATGAAAGTGATAGAATAGACAACTTAGGACAAACAAGTGTTAGAAATAATATGATTAAGTTTTAAGAAAAGCTACTCAAAGTTAATCATCCCAATAGCTGATATAAGATAATTGTATCTTTGTTCATCAAAGGCTTTGGTGAGCAGATCAACATATTGTTCATTCGTGTTAACCTTGACTAGTTTGATTAACCCTTTTCAAAGTTATCTCTAATTAAATGATACCTGATATTGATGTGTTTTGTTTTGGAGTGCTACACTGGATTTTTAGTGATAGAGATAGCACTATTGTTGTCTATGTGAATGGGAGTCTCCTTGAAGTTTAATGCATGGTCAAGCATCTGATTTTGAATCCAAAGCACTTGAGCACAATAGCTTGCAACAACATTGTATTCAGCTTCAACAGTTGATGCAAAGAGACAGGATTGTTCTTGCATTGCCATGAGGCAACCCTTCCACCAAGAAACTAACATCCCGCATATGTAGACTTTGCAGTCATATTGCATCCACCATAATCACTATCTGTATATGCATACAAATTGAAGTCAGAGTTCTTGGGATACCCAAGACCAAGTGTTGAGGCACCTTTGAGGTATCTTAGAACTCTTTTGGCAGTGATAAGATGTGACATCTTAGGGTTGGCTTGATATCTTGCACAAATACATGTGGCAAACATGATATCAGGCCTGCTAGCTGTAAGATACATAAGAGATGCAATCATAGCCTTGTAAAGGTGTTCATCCACACACTCCCCCTCAAGATCAGGTCCAAGGGAGTGGTTTCTTGCAATGGTTGTCTTAGCAATCTTACAATCAATCATGTTGAACCTTTTGAGTATGTCTTGAACATACTTTGATTGACTTATGAAGATGCCATCTTTAACTTGCTTCACTTGAATTCCCAGAAAGAAATTGAGTTCCCCTATGGCACTCATTTCCAAACTGTCCTTTATCAGCTTCTTAGAGTCTTTGAAGAGCCTTGGATTAGTTGAACCAAAGATGATGTCATCTACATATACTTGAACTAGCATCAAGTCATTTCCTTGTCCTTTGATAAAGAGAGTTCCATCTATAATACCCCTTTTGTATCTATGCTTGTAGAGATACTGAGATAGAGTCTCATACCTTGGTGCTTGGTGTAGCCCATAAAGAGCTTTATGAAGCTGTAGACATAATCAGGATGATCAGGATCTGCAAAACCAGGTGGTTGTTTGACATACACCTCTTCAACAATTACCCCATAGAGAAAAGCACACTTGAAATCAAGTTGATAGACCTTGAAGTTCTTAGATGCAGCAAAAGCCAAGAATATCCTAACAGCTTCCAGTCTTACTACAAGAGCAAAGACATCAGTGTAGTCATTTCCTTCTTCTTGTGTGTACCCTTGAACAACTAGTATAGCATTATTTTTATGAAAATTCCTCTATCATCTTTCTTATTCCTAACACCCATTTGGTACTATAGTAGTCTTCCCACGGGAAGAGGACATAAGTTCCAAACCTTTTGCCTTTTGAATTGAAGTAGCTCCTCTTGCATAGCTTCAACCCAACATCCATCCTTTAGAGCCTCATCAATCTTCTTTGGCTCTATTGAGATAAGAAACAAGGGTGAAGACAAACATTTTCTTCATGAGTTTGTCCTCTTGTTCTTACCCATGTGTCAATATATCCAATGATATTTGTGGTGGGATGAGACTTGTGGATCCTTAGCTGAGGGATCACAACAAGTTGTTCAGAGAGATCTAATTAGAGAAATTTAGATCTGGCATTGATGTTTCTCCCACCACATTAACACACTTATCAAGAGAGACTTGATCCAAAGAGTGTGTGACATCATTGATGGTTGTCTTCTATGGAGTGGTTGTCAGCATCAAGAAATTCTTGATCATTATCACCACCATCAATTTCTTCTACAATTGAAGCTTTTTATCTGGTTGTGAAGCCTCTGAGCTGGAATTTGAAGGCATCTAAGATGTATCAACTGAATTTGTTATTGTTGTGCTGATAGAAACTTCATTTGCAGAGTTAGTTACAACTGGAGTTGAAGATGTATACCTCGAAGGTCTTCTCAACTCAATTCTTGTATTAGGATCACCTGTAGTAGTATGTCTATAGATACTAAAACATGCTCACAAGATTTATTAAAACAACTGGTAACTAAATCAAGATCAAACAGCCAATCAGGACTAGAACCTTTCACACTAGGAGTGTGCTCATTGAAAGTCATATTAGCTGTCTCATCAACTACTCTAGTTTTGAGGTTGCATACTATATAAGCCTTAGCTTGGGAAGAGTATCCAATTAAGTGTCCATCATTTGATTTCTTAGCAAACTTGGCAATTTGATCTTTGGTATTCAAAAAGGTGCAAGGACATCTAAATGACCTAAGAAATCCAATGAAAGGTTTTCTCTTGTATCAAAGTTCATAAGGAGTCTTACCATGAGTCTTTACCACTACAACTCTGTTTTGCACATAGCAGGCAGTGTTGACTGCCTCAACCCAGAAGGTGATAGGCAGTTTAGAGTCAAACAACATAGTTCTTGCAGCTTCAATATTCTCCTCTCAGCAACACCATTTTACTAAGGAGTCCTGGTAGCATTATTTTTTCTTGTAATACCCTTTTCATCACAAAATGTATCAAGGATTTAGTTCTTAAATTTAGTTCCTTGATCACATCTTATGGTTTTGACCTTGTGATCATATTGATTCTCAATCTATAGGATGAAATTCTTCAGAATCTCAGGAGTCTCATCCTTACTTCTAAGGAAGAAGACCCAAGTGAACTTGTAAAGTCATATGTGATCACTAAACAGTAAGAAGTCCTTCCTAGACTCATTACACTGGTTGGGAGAAAGAGATTCATATGTAACAAGTGTAGGGGAGTAGTGATGGAGTTTCTATCCTTTGGTTTGTGAGATACCTTGTGTTGCTTCCTTTTCAGGCATGCCACACAATGGTCATCACTTGTAAACTCTTTTTTTGGCATTCCAGTTACCAAATCATACTTAATAAGTTTGTTGATGTTTTTAAAGTTTACATGGCACATTCTTTTATGCCAAAGGAAAGACTCTTCACTATTTGCTTTAGATAGAAAGCATGAAACTTCTCCCGAGGGAGATGTTTCTTGCAAACCCATCTTGTACATGTTCCCTCTCCTAGGGGCTCTGAGCAGGATATGCTCATGAGGAATGAGCACCCTGGGATTGAGAACAATGCACTCATGCTCAGTAAATAGCATGTTATGACTCTGATCACAAAATTGAGATACACTTAGAAGATTGTATCCAAGCTCTTTGACAAAGCTTACCTTCTCAATGTTGAGCTTACCATTTGTGACTTTGCCCCTTCCAGAAATGTAACCACCTTCATCTCCTACAAAATCAATTGGCCCTCCATCAGTTCTTTCAGAATTTTGGTGTAGTGACCTATTTCCTGTCATGTGCCTGGAACAACCACTATCAATGATTGAGACATTTTTGTTTGTCTTGAGTTATTTCTACACAAAGAAAATGATTAGTTACATTTGAAAACCAAAGCCTTATTGTTCTTGGGCTTATCAAAGAAGTAGAAGGTAATGAAACAATAATAGATCCTATAGTTGTGCTTTGATGATCTCTTGCTGTTGTTGATGGAGAACTCTCAGTCATTTGGTCTTTCTTTGTCTTTCACACCACCTTTGGAAGTTTGGACTTGATCGTTAAAACTTTGGAAGCTTTTGTGGCTTCGGAAGTTTTTATGACTGGACCTTCGGAAGATCCTGCTAGCACTGCAGTAGACTTCATTGCTCCGGAAGTACTCCTTTCTTCCGAGACCAAATTTTTTTCCAAAGGAAATTTTCCACTTGCCTTCTTCTTCATTTTGGAGCTTCCAAAGGAAACAAATTTTCCTTCCAAAGCTTTCTTCTTCTCCAGACTCTTAGAAGTTTCTTTCTTTGTGATGTGGAGAGTACTCTTTGGATCGTAGATACAATTTTTAGCAAGATGAGAGGTACTCCCACACATAACACAATCCATGTTCTTCCTTCCAGGAGTCTGTTAGGATCAGCGATCTACGTTTTATTGATTAGAGAGTATTGCAGCGGAATTTGAACAATTATTTAGCCAATTCACAAGAATTCAATTGATATTCAAAGTAAGAGAGAAGGGTTATAGAAGGAATTCTACGAATCAAAGATTTCATTCAATACGCGCTTTCGTGGTGGCAAAATGTCACACTTACAATCAGGTCAATCATCCCTTTATAGGAATTTCGTGGTGGAACATTCCTTATATAGGAGATGTGACGTCTGCTAATGTCACTTGATAGTGACATCTAACAGAATTATTCAAACAACTGAAAGTTAACACAACTACTGAAGATGTCAAAACAGCTGACATCTTCTTAGAAAAATACTAAGTGTTAACAGTCACTACAACTACTAAAAAGAAACTACTGAAACTACAACGACTGAAGAACAAGCTCTTCAGTCGTTTTACAAGTACTGAAACACAAAAGAAAACTACTGAAACGAAACTATCACAACAACTAAAGAATACTTCTTCAGCTGTTGTAACAAACTCTAAAAGCTTCAGTACTTGGATTTCTTGAACATCAGCTATTGTCATCAGCTGATGTCCTCAGCTGTTGTCTTCAGTCTTTGTAATTCAGCTGTTGATCTTCGGTACTTTTGTCTTCAGTTGTTGTTCTTCAGACTTTGGTCTTCAGCTATTGAAGTCTTCAATACCTTAGTCTTCAGCTTTTGAAGTCTTCAGTACTTTAGTCTTCAGCTGTTGTTCTTCAGACTTTGGTCTTCAACAGTTGAAGTCTTCAGTACTTTGTTCTTCAGCTGTTGCTCTTTAGACTTTGTCAAACAACTGATCAAGTCTTCAGCAGTTGTTGTGATGTCTGTGGGACTTAGAGGTTTTTCTGATCAGGCTCATTGGTTCTTTTGGTCCAACAAACTCCCCCTGAACCAATGCAGCCAAAACCTCTAAACTTATTGAAGATGTCCCACTTATTATGGTAGAAAGATTTGGTCTTTTTGTCTTCTAGATCAGCTCAGAAGTGACCCAAGTAAGCACAGGCCTGGGAAGAAGTCTCAATGATCTGTTTGGCAAAGGATGAATGGGAACTCTGTCTTGGGGAACTGGACACAGAGCTGTTACCCCATCCATGAGATCTACTTCCCAACAATGAGTCTGTATGACTCCCTTGTATAGGCCTCAAGGAAGGTTATCTGTTCCTCCATGGTAAGCTCTTCATCTCCTCCTTCAAAAAGTGATTCTGGTCCATAATATTCAGATAGGTATTTGACCTGTTTCCCATTTTTGAGTTCCACAGTTGTTATTACTCTATAAGCAAATTCATCAGGGTGGTTACCCTCTAGGAACAACTAGAGCTCATTCTTCCTTACTTCCTCAAGCCTCTTATATACTAACCCCTTTTTCACCATTTTATTCTCCAACATCTTTTGTGGGGTCAGGTTAGCTTTATAGCTTTAGTGGGTTGTGGTTGTGGTGGTTTTGGTGTGGGAATGTTGACAGGCTGTTCTAGCATTCTGGATTTGAGGTTGGCTTTAGATTGCTTGACTAGTTCAGTCCTGCTCCCAGCACCAGCCTTATTTAAGGCTTCAATAACCAAGCCTTTTATGTATACTTCAGACGAACAGATCTTGGTGGTTATTGCCAAGATGCTGTCCCTGGACCATGCCTTGATCTCAATCAATGATCTACCCAGATATTTCGCTATGAACCTGATCATGGTCTCTAACCTTTCCCTTTCCAACACATCATAACTTGCCCATCTAGCTTGGATTTCTTCAATCTCTAGTCTTCTGATTTCTGAGTCAAGTTTTTCAGTGTCGTGGCCTTGCCTAAACAACTGATCAATGATGTTATCCATTGATCGGTTGTGTTCAGCATCAGCCTTCTTCACCATTGTCTCCAAGTCAGTCTCCTTCTCATTCTTCCTTTTCTTATATGTGACATGAAAGTCTTTAGTACTTTCAATCACTTTCTCCATGTCAGCATCCTTCACCTTCTCCTTTTCAGTTTCTTTCCTATCTGCCATCCTCGTTCTTTTTGCTTTCACTAACTGAATCTCCCCCTTTTTGGTTGCATTGGTTGCAAGGGTTTGATTGTCAGAAAGCCTTTTGCTCAAAGGATCATCTATCATGGGTGGTAGAACTGAGGAAAGCCTCTCATCAAGGGTTTTAAGGACCATATCAGTTATAGTTGATGTGATGAGGGGTAAGGACTGTTGAAAGATAGCAGCTATTTGCTCAGGGGGGTTCTGTCCCTGAGAAATAGTGCCTGAAACAGAGGCAGGTGGCTGAGTGTTTTGGAGTGGTGCAGTGTATGGGAGACCTTCAGAGGAAGGTGCCATCTCTGGGTTTTGAGGGGTAGATGGTCTTTGATCCTGAGAAGTTTTGGCAAGCAGCTCTTTGAGTCTGCTCACCTCATCCTCGAGGATGGTGTTTTGGGCTAAGACATCGTAAAAGAATCCCAGGTCATCATCAGTGTTTACTGAATCACCTGACCTCCTGATAGAATCAGGATGAACATGCTCTGAGTGTAAATCAGTAGTAGCATATGCCCCTTGGTCATGGTACTGGGGACTTCCTACCACAGGACCATGTCCTTCATCAGCAGTTGCCTCTGGTGAGGTCTTATGAATGTTACAACTTCAGCCTGTTCATATGCTGAAGCAGGAGAAGTGACAGCGTCACCAGAAATTCGAATCTCCGCTTCTACACCTGGAGATTGAATATGGTAACCCCTGTGCTGTGGGGTGTCAGAAGCACTTTGATCCTCCCCCTCAATGGTTGGGGCTATCCCAGTTGTGATTGGTATCTGGGGAGGGGGTGAGGAGTGCAACTGAGTCAGCACTTTGGCAATTATGATGGTAAGACTTTGGGGGGCGGTTGCACTGGGAGAGGGTGTGAAGGCAGTATGCACCCGGGAGAGTGGTGCGTTTCAATGGCAACCTCCTCAATTGAGGAAGGTTCCAGATGTATAGGTGCCCCAGAAGTGGTTGCTACAGGCTCCTGTTGAGAGGAAACCTGAGCGGTTGAGGGTGAGTGAGTCCTTGTATCTACTGGGGGGTTATGACCAGTAGATATAACCTGCGTTTGTGTTGTAGTGACATCCTCTGGGGACTCATTTCCCTAAGTAGCCTTTTTGGCTTTCTTGTGTTTGGGTTTGGTGGGGACAAAGGATTTGGAGGTGGTGGCTGTGGGTTCCAACTGCGGGGTTTTCGCAATTTGGCAGCTAGTTTGAGTGACTGGTCAGAGTTGTGCTTGGAGTATACTTCAGGCAATACAGCCGTGGCAGGGACTCCAAGGCCAACAAGTCCCTCAGCTTTCAACTAGTTTACCATAATGGCCATTAGGTACCGAGGATATAATATCCACCAGTTAGCAATAGGCTTGGAGGCCATATCCTTGAGTTCAAGATATATCATTTCAGAAAAATTTAAGTGTGTTTGTCAAGGATAGAGAATAATACCTGCTGCCATCTCGTCGACATTTGATCCCAAGAAGAAGTCTTAGGAGCTAAGCATACATTCACCATATGAAAAGTTAGTCGTTCCGCATCATGGAAATGTTTCTTGAGGATGGTAGAGGCACTAAGGTTACCCTGGTATCCATGTTGGGCAAATGATAGATCAGTGGTGCCCTTTGGATACCCAGTGGGGAAAGTGGCATCATCCAGTTGTAGGGTTTGGCGAAGGATTTTGGAGTGATGACCACCTGACGATTGTTGACGAACGACTGGAGAGAGTCGTGTCATTCTCCCCGTGATGAGGGTGACGTTCGTCCAGAACTGATGGAGGGATTCGGCATGAATGGTAGGATTTAGAAGAAAAGCCGTTTTGTATGGAGAGTTGACCATTAGATCAATGGCATTATCAAATTTTTTCCAAAAGGGTGATTTGGTGAGGTAAGCAACACAGTTGTGTCGTGGTTTAAGCTTCATGTTCGCCATTGATGTGAGAGAGGGTTCTGAGTTTTTGAACGTTAGGTTTGTGACGATGAAGCTTTGTAGGGTAAGGTATTTATAGGGTACGGGTTGTAAAGCAACTGAAAGGTTTAATGTGAGTCATCAGTAGTTTTAACAGACTGATGACGTGGTATAAACCTACAGAGGTTGAAACAACTGAAGTCTTGGTTTTAGGCATCAGTAGTTATAAAACTACTGAAGACCATGGCTTAGCTTCAGGTGTTGGAAAATAGCTGACAACGTGGTATTAGTCATCAGTAGTTGTGAAACTACTGAAGACATGGTTTTGTCATCAGTTGTTGTAAACAGCTGACGACGTGGTGTTAGTCATCAGTAGTTGTGAAACTACTGAAGACATGGTTTTGTCATCAGTTGTTGTAAACAGCTGACGACATGGTGTTAGTCATCAGTAGTTGTGAAACTACTGAAGACGTGGTTTTGTCATTAGTTGTTTAAGATGAAGCAGCAGTTTTAGAAACAACTGAAGAGAAAATTCGCATCAGTAGTTTTGGTCAATTCATAGCTTTTCAGCTGTTTCATACTGTCCTCAACACTTACTCATCAGTCTTTTTGGTTGTTTTTCAGTTGTTTCATAGGACGTCAGTACTTATCTGTTGGTACTTATATCAGTAGTAATGACTACATCAGTAGTTGTGACTGTACCAGTTCTTGTAACAGAATCAGTAATTTGTGATATGGTTACAAATGATCATCAGTACTTATTTACTGAGATCATCAGTAGTTATCACTTATTCTAACTGCAGCATACCAAGCCTTAACACTAGGTTTTGGAAAGTCGAACTATCCAAAGGCTTAGTAAAAACGTCTGCAAGTTCATCAGCACTAGGCAGAAACTTTGGATCAATCAGACCTTTTTCAAAACAATCCCTAAAAAAATGATGTCTGATCTCTATATGTTTGGTCCTAGAGTGTTGGACAGGATTCTTGACAATGCAAAGAGCTGAAGCACTGTCCATTAATAATGGAGTCTTAGTCTCTGTAATTCCATAATCCAAAAGTTGGTTCTGAAGCCAGAGTACCTGAGAAGTACAGCTTGCAGCAGCAATGTACTCTGCTTCAGCAGTGGATGTAGCAACAGATGTTTGTTTCTTACTCTGCCAAGAAATCAAACAGTTGCCTAGGAATTGACATCCACCAGAAGTTGACTTTCTGGTTAACTTACATCCTGCATAGTCACTGTCTGAAAAAGCAACTAATTTGCAAGAGTGTCCAGTGGAATATCATAAACCTAGAGATTGTGTGCCTTGCAAATATCTAAAGATCCTCTTGACTGCAATCAAATGAGACTCTTTAGGAGCAGCCTGAATCTAGCACAAACACAAGTTTCAAACATGATATCTGGTCTAGAAGCTATTAAGTACATCAAGGACCCAATCATACATCTATAAAGTGTTTCATTAGCAGCTTTACCTTTCTGATCCGCATCCAGTTGTGTGGTGTTGCACATGGGAGTAGAACATGGCTTACAATTCTGTAAATCAAACTTATTCAAAAGATCATTTGTATATTTAGACTGATGAATGAAAGTCCCATCAACCTTTTGTTTGATTTGCAATCCTAGAAAGAACTGTAATTCTCCTATTGCACTTATTTCAAACTTCTTATGCATTAAATTGGTAAAGTCATCACACAACTGGGGATCAAAGGATGCAAAAATAATATCATCAACATAAATTGAACAAGTAGCTTATGCTGATCCACCTTCTTAATGAATAAAGTTTTATCTATGGAGCCTCTAGTGAAATTATTTTGAAGAAGAAAATTTGATAATGTCTCATACCAGGCTCTAGGAGCTTGTTTCAACCCATAAATAGCCTTATAAAGCTTGTATACCCAATCTCGATGTTTATTATCCTCAAAACCTGGTGGTTGACACACATAAACCTCTTCTTTTATTTTACCATATAAAAATGCACTTTTAACATCCATTTGAAAAACTTTAAGATTGTGGAATGCAGCATAGGCTAAGAACAATCTAATTGCCTCCAGTCTAGCTACAGGGGCAAAGGTCTCATCATAATCAATACCTTCTTCTTGTGAAAACCCCTGAACAACCAGTCTGGCCTTGTTCTTAACAATAAGCCCATTTTCATCTGTTTTGTTCCTAAACACCCATTTAGTGCCTATTGCACACTTACCTGGGGGTAGAGGAACCAGTTCGCACACTTGTTGTTTCTTGAACTGAAGTAGCTCAAGCTGCATGGCTTCCACTCATCCATTGTCTCTCAAAGCAACATGATAGTTCTTTGGCTCTTGCTGACTGATGAAGAGAGCATAGAAGCACAAGTTAGACAATTGACTTCTGGTAGAGATGCCAGCATTGAAACCACCAATGATTTGAGACATGGGGTGATCCTTCAGCTCTTGGTGCATAATAAGATCAGTGCAAGTGTTTGTAGCCGGTTCAGCATCAGCAGATGTTGATTCAGACTCTTGAAACCAAGTATTAGATGGCAAATCAACCGATGTAGAGGAATCAGAAATCTCATCAGCATTTGTTGTGGATGGAGCTGTTGAAGGTACAGGAACATCAAGTTTAGCAGACTCAGGCAGTTGGTCACTGAACTTGAAAAGGTGAGTACTGATATCATCATCATCTTCAGTATCACCAGGTGGAAGACTTGCTGCAGAAGATGATTTATCCAAATGATCAGCAACACTGGAGTTGATAAGGAGCATATTGCAGTATGTCCAGATCAAACAACTCCACAGGGTTTTGTGGAATTTTATCCTTAGGAGATTCATTGACTTTCACATGCAAGGTTTCTTCAACTATCTTTGTTCGGCAGTTGAAGACTCTGTAAGCCTTGCAAGTGGATGAATAACCTACAAAGAACCCTGCATCCACCTTAGGATCAAATTTGTGGAGTTGACCCTTTGTGTTGAGAATGAAACAAGTGCATCCAAAGGCTCTAAAGAATGAAATCAAAGGAGCCAAATGATGTAGAGCTTCATATGGAGTCTTTATCAACCTCTGATTTACTAACACTCTATTCTGCACATAGCAAGCTGTATTGACAGCTTCAGCCCAAAAGGTCAAAGGCAAACCAGAGTCAGCCAACATGGACCTTGCAGCTTTGATTAAAGTCACGTTCTTTCTCTCCACTACTCCATTTTGTTCTGGAGTCCTTGGAATGCTAAATTGCCTGTTGATTCCTTTTGAAAGATAAAAATCATCAAGTGTATGGTTTTTGAATTCAGTACCAATGTCACTCCTTATACACTTGACTGATAGGGAATGCTACTTCTCAACATACAACAAAGTTTATAATCTTCTGAGTGACCTCCTCCTTTGAATGTAGAAAGAAAGTCCATACAAATCTAGAGTAATCATCCATAATTACCACACTGTATTTCTTCTTTGCCATGCTCATCACTCTCACAGGACCAAATAAATCCATGTGCAGTAACTGCAAGCAGGCAATGGACTTAGGTTCTTCAATGGGAGGGAATGAGACTTTGTGCTGTTTTCCTTTCAAGCAGGCAGTGCAGGCTTCATCACAATGGAACTCCTTTATTGATAAACCTCTCACTAAACGATTTTGGATCAGCTGATTCATATTTTTGAGATTCACATGACCCAGCCTTCTATGCCATAGTTTAGATTCCTGAAGAGAGGCTTTGGAGAATAGGCATGGATGACCCTTCAAATCAATCTTCTTTGACAAATCCAAGGCATACACTCTTCCGATCCTATTGGCCTTCAGAAGAGTATGTTCATCCAATACCTTGTCAATTAGCCTCAGAACTTGGGAAGATAGAATCCTGCAGTTCTGGCTTGTGAAAAGTGCAACATGCCCTTTATCACACATTTGACTGACACTCAACAGATTATACTTAAGATTCTCCACATGGTTGACATCATCAAACCAGATTTGTCCATTAGACACATATCCTTTCCCAATGATGTAACCTCTGGCATCATTTCCAAATGAAACAAATCCCTTCTTTCCTTGAGAGTAGTCACTAAGAAGAGAACTGCTCCCAGTCATATGCATAGATCCTCCACTGTCCACATACCAGATGCTCCTTTGGCATGTTGAAGAACCCTGCATAAAAGATAACTAGTTAGATTTTAAGACCCAAACCTTTTTGGTTTTGGGTCTGTTTTCATCAACAGATGCAACCATAACTTGTTTCTTATGATTAACAGCTAATGAAGGAAGAGATGGTGCTGAAATGGATTCCTTTGATTTGGGCTTGGAATGCCTTTTCAGTGATTTGATCACAGGTGCATCTAGTTGGTTAACTCTCCCCAACAAATGCTGAACCATCATAGCAAGTTGTGTCTGATTTGTAGCCAAAGCCTTCAGCTCTTGTGACATATCAGTACTTGTGTTTGATGAGTTCCTGTGATTCACCATTTCCTCCATACAATTAACAGACTTCATCTGATGTTTGTCATGAAGATCACTATCAGCTGTTTTATGATGAACCTTATCTTTCTTCTTGGATTTAGTTGAAGGCTAGGATTTATCACAATGGGATGATTGTGGTACAAACTTGGTCTCAAACTCAGTTTTCATTTCATCCATCTGGATTTTAATGAGCTTATCTCTGTTGAGTTTGGAACCCTTTCTGTACCAGCATTCATAAGAAAGATGATTCAATTTACCACATATTTCACATGGCTTATTCTTCATCTTGGATTGATCAACTGCTGATGTGGAAATTACTGAAGGTGTGCTCTTTAGTACTTTCCTTCTTTCAGTACTTTTGTTCAGTACTGAAGATTCTGTAACAGCTGAAGAGTTGTTCTTCAGCTGTTCATTGTCAGCAGTTGTTAATCCATTTATTTCAGCTCATTTGAAATGCTTTTCACTTGTTGTAATTGCCCTTCAGTACTTAAGTTACTTTGAGGAACAACATCTGAAATACTCAGCTTCATGTGCTTATCAGTAGTTAACTCATCAGCCAATTGACTTGCTGAGGTATCAACCCTTGGTTCATCTTGTGATTTTGGGAGATCACTTGAAGATGATGCACATGATGATGTGGTTTGGAGATTGCTTTCACCTTCAGATGTTACTATTGGTTTTGGAGTAAAATTTGTAGGAGGTCCAATATGGTTGTAACCAATTCCAAACTTCACATTAGAAGCAGATTGCTTACTGAGCAGCATTTCAAATCCCTTGCATGATGACACCCAGCGGTCACACTCAACTTGGGTAACTGCAAGTTTTTCTTTGAGTTCCTTATGGTTCTCAAGAATGACCTCTAGCTTAGCCTTTTCATCATTTAACTGGCATTTAAGCTTATAAATCTCATCATCTTTGTCCTTAAGGACATACTCATATTCAGATTTTCTTTTGGAAATAGTTTGCTCAAGCTCTAGATTTTGATTAATTAAAGTTACATTTGCTTCTCTAATAGAGATAAATGCATCTATGCAAGATTCAGAACAGAGCTTGGCCTTAGCCTCAGAGGATACTTGGGTTACCTGTGAAGAAGATGCATTGGAGCATGAACTCTCAGTAGATTCCAGGGCCATGAGAGCTAGATTCTTAAAAGGATGTTCACCACCATGTTGACCATCACCAGCAAACAATTGCTCAGTACCAGAGAGATCATCTGGTAAACTGCTCCAGTCAACATTATCAGGGGTGAAGAAGCTGTGATGAGGTTGTGACTGAGATGGTAGAGGCTCAGGTAATGCTTTTGATTGTTGTGTAGTAGAAACTTGGACTTGTTTTGGCTGAGGCATGTAGTAGCAGGGATAAGGATATGACATTGGACCCTGAGGGACAAAATATGCGGGAGATGCAGGTTGTGAATGATGACCAGAACTAGCAGGATGTTGCCCTATGTTTTATGGACTTGTGCTTGGAAAAGTCACAAAGGGTGCAGAGGAGTTAGATCCAGATGATCTACATTCTCTAGCAAAGTGTCCAAGCCTTTGGCATTTGTGACACCTCAACTTACTCTTGTCAAAACCAACTTTGGTTTTGCCAGAGAGTCCAGGAAATTTCCTGCCAGTCCTCTTGTAGAACTTTTGAGATCTGATATTAATCAAGGCCATTTGGCTCAGAATATCCATCTCTTCTAGATCATCATCAGCTAATCCTTTCAGATCGTCCATGATAAAACATAAGTTGTCACTATTACAACCTGAATGACTGTCAACACCAACAAATGCATGATGTGAACTGTTTGAAGAAAAATCTATATGCTCATCATAATTACTTTCAGATGCAGCATATTCTGACTCATGACCAACCAGGCAGTGTTCCTTGATACAAAGTCATCAGTGAGCTTTCCTGATGATGTCATTTTCCTTTTCTGCTCTATCTCTCTCTCAAATGTAAGCAGTTTCCCATGAAGTTGGGTAAGAGATAGTTTATCCCGATTTGCACTGGAGCGTAGGACAATAGTATATGTGTCCCATCTCTCAGGCAGTGATCTAAGGAATCTGTTATTCATCTGGCTATGGTATTCATGTTTGACCATTTTTAGCTCAGAGATCAAACAGTAAAACGCTCAAACTGTTGAGTCAGTGTCTCACCCTTCTTATGAGAGAATGTCTCATATTGTTGGGCAAGGATTTCTCTGTTGTTTGCTAAGACCTCATCAGTTCCACCGAATTGTTCCTTCAGTGCATTCTAGAGGTCATGAGCAGTTTCATGCTGCATAAGCCCTGAATAGATTTCATTCGGCAGTGCCATGGCCAGAATTCCATGGGCTTTAGCATCAATCTCAAACAGTTTCCGATCTTCATATGAGTATTGTCCTTCTTTTCTTCAGAACCATTTGATTGGTTTCGGATTGTTCACCATAGGCTTCTGTGGACCATGTACCACAGATGTCCAACAACCTAAACTGTTAACAGACAGGTGATGAAGCATTCTTCGTTGCCATATGTTATACTCAGTCCTAACCAGCATCAGAGGCTTGGTTGAGGAACCGGTATTGTGAGGGTCATTAGAAGGAGTAGTCATTCTCAGAATCAACCAAATCAATTAAGTTTTAACAGATTTAGAACAAAAACTCAACAAACCAAATTGAACCAAAAGAAAGCAGAAAGCAATTGAACGAAAGTAGCAAAAATTCAATTGAGCTATAACCAATTCTAGCAAATATGCTAATTCAATCAAATGTAGATATTGAATAACAGTTTCAATGATTAATTGTTAGATTGATCAATGATTAACCTGCTCTGATACCAATTGTTAGGATCAGCGATCTACGTTTTATTGAATAGAGAGTATTGCAGCGGAATTTGAACAATTATTTAGCCAATCACAAGAATTCAATTGATATTCAAAGTAAGAGAGAACAGTTATAGAAGGAATTGCGAATCAAAGATTTCATTCAATACGCGCTTTCGTGGTGGCAAAATGTCACATTTACAATCAGGTCAATCATCCCTTATATAGGAATGTCGTGGTGGAATATTCCTTATATAGGAGATGTGACGTCTGCTGATGTCACTTGATAGTGACATCTAACAGAATTATTCAAACAACTGAAAGTTAACACAACTACTGAAGATGTCAAAACAGCTGACATCTTCTTACAAAAATACTAAGTGTTAACAGTCACTACAACTACTAAAAGAAACTACTGAAACTACAACGACTGAAGAACAAGCTCTTCAGTCGTTTTACAAGTACTGAAACACAAAAGAAACTACTGAAAGGAAACCATCACAACAACTGAAGAATACTTCTTCAGCTGTTGTAACAAACTCTGAAAGCTTCAGTACTTGGACTTCTTGAACATCAGCTGTTGTCAACAGCTGATGTCTTCAGCTGTTGTCTTCAGTCTTTGTACTTCAGCTGTTGATCTTCGGTACTTTACTCTTCAGCTGTTGTTCTTCAGACTTTGGTCTTCAGCTGTTGAAGTCTTCAATACCTTAGTCTTCAGCTTTTGAAGTCTTCAGTACTTTAGTCTTCAGCTGTTGTTCTTCAGACTTTGGTCTTCAGCCGTTGAAGTCTTCAGTCTTTTGTTCTTCAGCTGTTTCTCTTCAGACTTTGTCAAACAACTGATCAAGTCTTCAGCAGTTGTTGCGATGTCTGTGGCACTTAGAGGTTTTTCTGATCAGGCTCATTGGTTCTTTTGGTCCTACAGAGTCTTCTTCTGAGAACAAGGCTGAACATGATCACTTTCAATATCCATCTTCATCTTCTCAGATGATGTGGCAATTAGGGTTAGAATTACCTCTGGAGCTGATGGTTCATGTTGTACAGTAGTGGTGTACAACTTATCAGCCTTCTTCATACTGATGGGATAGCTTGGACATGAACTAGAACTCTTGTTGTTAGAGTTCTAATTTGTGTCCATAGTTTTTAACCACTTCAAATCCCTTAGAAACAAAGACTTTATTCTCTGCAGAGCTAAAGGTGGCCTTGATCTCTTGAACCTTTCTTGCTTTTCTTTTGCTCTTTCTAGTCAAGTTCTTTCTCTTGAACTTGGCATCCTAATAGCTTTACTCTCCTCAAGGGGATGATGACCCTTTTTAGAATGCTCTTTTTTTACTACTCTTGGAGCCATTCTTCATCATATCCTCTTCATCCGCTTTAGTCAAGGGGTCTATAAAGGGAAGCTCATCTTCACAAGTTCCACACCTAGGAGATCTTACAGACAAGATTATGTGTGGAGGAACTATCTCACAAGATCCCAGTCCCTGCTTATTCTGATAACAAACTTTTGCATGCAAGGATGAGGATATCATGTTCTTGAAGGTCTATTCTTCAAAAACACATTTTTCTTCCCTGCCTTTGCTAATCACAAGCTCAGCATGGCATTCCGTCAACTTAGTTATGAGACCCTTGATCTGAGACCTATAATTGGTGTGCTCATCTTTAAGAACTGAAATGGTTTTCTCTAAGTCCTCTATCTTTAACTTATAAACATTTTCAGTCTTTTGAAATCAGATTTTAAGATGTTCAAGGACTCAAGATCATATCTCCTCTCTAAATTGTAGTACCTATATCTATTAACTTTAGCAATACATTCAGGAGTGCAAATATTTTCCAATACCTTGGCTTCATTGTGGTCAGCCATGAGTGCTTGATTTTGAGATGCATCTTCCACCTGAAAGCTCTAGTTAAAGCCTCCTTCTTCAACAACAACTACAGCTTGTTGCTTTGGCTTCTCATTCTGGGGAGCTCTTAGTGTAGTTTGGTCTGGATTGAGTTTGGCCAATATTTGCTCTTGGTGACTTGCACTCACTAGCAAAGTGTCCCATCTGGTTACAGTTGTAACACTTTACCTTGCTTTTATCCAGCCCAAACTTTCCACTAGCTGCATTGCTAGGAAACTTCCTCCCTGTTCTTTTGTAGAACTTCTTGGCTCCATGAGTGAGAAGAACCATATGCTGAACTATCTCCATATAATCCAAATCATTTGGATGGATAAAGTACAAGTCTTCAAGGGTGAAGAGACAGTTGTCTGAGGATTCATCAACAGAGACAAAAGCATGAAATGAACTTGTCTCTTGGAAGGGGCTTTCTTGAGTGTAATTTTCTGTTGGAGTCTCTGGGAGGTGATGATGGACCCTTTTATGAGTTGTTAGTGTAGCATATAAGATGATGTTGAGGTTTTACACTATCCCTTTCAGTTAGATGAAGAGCTGAACCCATTTGATTACTAGAGTTACCAGATTAATTTTGCATGTTCATCTCCATCTGGTATCCACTGAGAATACCACACAACTCTATCAGAGTAAGAGTCTTAAGGTTCTCATTCCTCTTGGTAACAACACAATAATGTTAGGATCTGGTATTTGAACAAAACACCAACTGATTAACGTGTTAAACCAAACCAAATAGTGCAGAATCCTATTTGATTGGCGATCCAATCAGTAAGAACGCACGTAGACACAATAATGAATTGAATCTAACGTCAAGCATCGATTAGGAATCGACCTACATCGTTCTATGAACTTGGAGTACGAACTTAGAGGCTTCTGGACGACTAGGGTACGTCTGAAGTCAAAGTGTATTCTATGCTTACGTTTATCCAAGAATTAGGTGGTATTTATAGGTTAGGGTTGCTCATTGGGGCGACTAACCATGAGCTTGGTTCATTCATGCGATTGAGCCATGCGGTTGATCCATTCACACGACTGAATGTTCAGTGGTGCGACTGAGTCAGACGCATGAAGCTGTTCAGGCGTATGGACTATTTAGGCGCATGGACACTCAGTCGCATGGCCATTCGGACGCATGGCCATAGTTTGGGCGCATGGTCCAGTCGGACGCATGAGAACTTCACTTAACCAAGTTTGAATGTATTCATTATTATAACATTATGCACATCAATTCAAACACTCATAAACCTATATAATCTAGTCAATATGCGTGACAAAACTCATTAATGAAATATTAGACATTATAAATCACAACCAAACATTATCATTTCATTAAGTACCCATTATTACATAAGTGCAAGACACTTAACACATAATACATAGAGATCAGGATCTAGGTACATAAGTGTATCAACAAACTCCTCCTTGGACCTAGATCTATCTATCGTCTTACCTTCTTCATAACCTCCTCATACTTCTTCTACTTTTCTGCTCTTCTGACTCTTGCATGTATTTCAAATGCAAAGCACATTCGTATCACATTTTGGAATTGGAGGGCTTGTACAATATCCTGCGTGTCATAGAACAGTGGCCACTTGTATAGAGTGTAGACGTCGTCAGCTGACAAGTTAGTAATCCACATCGGGTCGAATACCCTAATAGTATCCATTTTGCCCTCTTTGTTCAGAACTATGACACCTTCCCCTGTTCTCCAATCATAGTACCACCATTTGAAGTAAGGAATGAAGTCCTGTGGCATTTCCCGTAGAGGGATCTTTGACATTGTTCGTGGAGGACTCCACTTTAGCACTATCTTTGGCTTTCTAGTTATGGGATCAACTTCAGAACGTCTGATATACCTCGTAGGTTGTTGAGGTTTGAAGTTGAGCCACCTGGTGTGGTACTCTTTCTTCAGGGCAGCCTCAAACCAGCCTGACATCTTTCTCGGGTCAGCGTACAACAGCTTTAGTTTAGCCAGCTGGTTGAGCTCAAAACCAGGTAGAGTCTTTAGATCATGCGGGAATCTCAAATACTCAATACCTTTCTCTCTTTTCACTGCGTAAACATTAAGATCATTAAAATATGCCCATGCAATAATTTTGCCTAACACCTTGTGATGTTTCTTCACATTGTAGAGCTTGGTGTAGACATTCTGTTTAGGAGCAGCGCGTTGGGCTCGGATCTCCTTAAAACAAGCAGCCCATTCAGCCTTTCTGATATCAACATTAGGGTTTGAGGCTTTGGCTTGTCCTTCAACCTTCTCGAACTCTTGCTCCATCTTATCTAGTATCTCAAATGTATCACCGATCAGGGAGTCACCTAAATTGGGAACCACATTTCCCTCTTTGTTAGCGTAATCAGGATAGTGCTCTGCAGTGACGTCCTCTATCTCTATTTCATCAATGTCGTTCAGCTCGTCGTCACTGGTGTCTACAAGGTTGGAGCGTCCTTTACAATCTCATCGGGATTAATCTTGAACATTTCTCCAATTTGTTCGTCAGTGAGATTGTGAATGATCTCTCCTTCTTTAGGAGTGTACATTATAGATCTCCTAACAATGCCCTGCAGATCAAGAATCATCGTGAGCTGAGTTTTGATCTGTTGGAGGGGAGCAACATCATGTTCATCCCTCTGAAAGTTTGGATCTGCTTGATTTAAAACATGTAACACAGCAATCAATAATTAATAATCAAGACATAACCATTTACATTACATATAAACATTCATTACATAAATTTTATACATGATCCAAATACAAATGAGTTTAAATAACAATAAAACATCTAAATATTACTCTTGTCCTAGATCCTGTGTCCCTCTACTGTTGGGGCTGATGTCGAGGCACCTGGATCTTAAGTCTTCTTGGTCCGCCTCTCATTAGCTTCCTGTGCACCCGAAGCAGAAGACTCTTCTCCTCCTTCAATGTCTCCTCCATCCTCATCATCACCTTCATCATCACCATCATCATCTTCATCATCACTCTTATCATCATCACTATCATCACCATCATCACCGTTTCCCTCTTTGATTTTAGAGGCTCATCCTTTGTGCCCTTAAGTTTGAGCAGGATGGTCCTCTTAGCGTCCTCCAACTCCTCAATCTTCCTAGTAGATAACACATTTTGCTCCTTGAGTTGGGAAATCTCTTGGCTCTGAGCAGCCATTTGCTGAGCCTGCTCTTCATCCTGGCGTGCCTGTTAAGAGATCTGCTGTGATTGTGTAGCTGTAAGCTCCACTAACTGTCTGAGTTGAGCAGTTTTCTCATCATCGGCTGCTGACAGTTTCAGCACCATACGATTTAGTGCTGAAAGCTCTTCCTCTACCCCACTTGGAGGTAGAGATGATCCTGAGGGAAAGGATGGGGAGTATGATGGTCCTGCCTGGTGGCTAGAGGTGGTAATGGTGGCAGTGGTGAATATGGGGGGTGGTATGTGAGTGGGTGGTAAGGATAAGCTAAAGTGGTGGTGGATGTGATGTGGGTTGGGGGTGGAATCACTGGGGAGGTGAGGCTGTAGTAGTGGAGGGTGGAGATGTAGTGGAGAAAGTGGGTGGTATGGTAGTGGTGGTAGCTGTGGTGGTGGTTACAAAGGTCAGTCTTCTCTTCTTTTTCTTCAGGCTGTGAGGCTAAGCCATCCTTTTCTTCCTCGATCCTTTCGAGGAGGATGCTCCCCCTGGAACACAGCTTGGCTGATCGGGAGCAAAGGTAGGGTCCGTGTCAGTCTATCCTGATCTGCCAGGGCGTCCACCAATCGCCCGGAGCCCTCGCTCCATGGCAACCACCTTGATGCCAACAGTCCAAGTGAGGGGCTCCTCATCAGTATCCTCCTCCTCATCAGGTATGAAGTCCTGATGGAATCCAGCATCCTCAGTATCTCTGTGGGTGGCTGCTGGAGATGCTATATCAGAAGTGGGGGCCCTCGGTTGAGTGGGCCCTGCATCTCCACCAGCATCGCTGTCATGTCATCTGAGTCATCATCTGGGAGCTCTATCTGCTCAGTATCTGAATCACTGTCGTCATGGCGCCACTTTCTTCGTGACAGCGCCACATAGTCTTCATGGGCCAGATTCCCAAACAGTCGTCTCACAGGGGGTATCACCTGCTTCCCCCTGTATACTTTCATCCGACCCAAGGTGGTATCATCCATCACCTCGAGTGCTACCGCATCCTCCTTTTCCTTTGGCAATGAAGGGAGCTTTTAGTCTATGATCATCTGTAAGAATCGAGGGTACATGCAAAAGCCCTCCTTGTCCTTTCCCTCTATGTTCTCCACCAGGTAGGTGAAGATCATCCTAGAGAAGCTGAATAGATGGTTTAGCACCAACGCCACATAGGCGTTCTATATCTGATCAGACAACCCATCAAACCCCACTTCCGTGAGGCAATGCACTTGAGCAGCACATGAGCTAACTACTTAAACTGAGGACACAGGTTGCTCTTGTTGAGCACACCTGAGTTGATATCCCCAGAGTACTTGGCCCCCAGAAAACAACCTCATACTGTCAATGGATGTAGACGGGTAGGGCAATCAGCATCATCCCCAAGCTCTAACACTGTCCTAAGATTATCCTCAGTGATCAATATGGGCTGACCAAAATTTGAACTCCTGATCCGTGGGGCTTTGAAGTCCTATCAACCACTACGCCTTCCCAAAGGCCTGCTGAATAGAGCGGTATGGTGTACAGGGAGTAGAGATGGCATGAGAGATCCTCGATCTCCGTAGAAACAAGGTAATGCCAGAAAAGTCCGAGGCATTTCTGGATGTCAAATCCAGATGAGCACAGATGTTGTGCTTAGTGCTCATAGTCCAACGACTAGCCATCTGTTACACAATGAATATAAAGATTAGTAACCGTCAAGGAGTAATAACTTGAATCATTTGGACTTGAAATTTTTCTTGTTCTGTCGTGCGAATGAGACTGTGAGATTGAGATGTAGTCATGCTAATGAACAGTGCGACTGAGTTCTAGTCGTGCGAATGAACTCATACGTATGACTGAACATGCGACTAGGCTCATACGTATGCAAACTCATGTGTTTACACCAATCGTGCGACTGAACTCATACACATGGTTCAGTCGTGCGGTTTAGCCATTCGCACAACTCAGTCGTGCGACTGAAGTTCATCAGATTGTCCATTCGCATGACAGACTAAGTGTTCAATTCAAAATCAAATATTGAACAATCTTTAATGTTAGACATCTTGGTTAGGCTTATTCGACTCGCAATTCATCGACAAAACACATTTTAACATTTAATTACACAATGGACTTAGTTTTATTAGTTTATTTGTCAATGTAAGTTACGGTTTCTTTTAGGGCCAAACATCTGTCGAATTTGGGCTTAAATCGATGGATATTTTCATGGATTGCACCATATTATACCTGTATAGTCAATAGAAATCATCAGTACACAACAAACAATAGTCTTGAAGGCTCAAATGAAAATTTGGCAGAGTAACGGTATGTTCGTGCGATGTAGGGGCGATTTGGGAGTGATGACCAACTGCGACCGACTCACCCTCTATTTATACTAGGGTTTACTTTCAGTCGTGCGACTGAGCCTAGTCGCATAGATGATTCATGCGACTGAAGATCAGTCGTGCGACTAGCACAGTCGGTCATCTCCAATCGTGCGACTAGAAGTCAGTCGTGCGACTGGGTCATTCGGTCACTTTAATCCATGCGAATTGCACATCCTGATGGTCCAATCGCATATATGTTCCAACCGTGTGGGTTAAACGTGCGATTGGGCACATTCTGATGGTCCAATCGCATACATGTCCCAATCGTGTGGGTTAATCGTGCGATTGGGCACATTCGTATCTTCCAATTGTACGACTGGCCTATAATCATGGTCTAGTCGTGCGAATGGATCATACTCATGATTTTGACTTTTTCACCATTCCCCACTTTTATCTTTTGATTAAACATTATGAGCATTTGATCATCTCAGACATGATCATTTTAACTTGAAAAACTTTTGACCACCTCAGACATGGTCCTTTTAAAACACTTTGTCACCTCAGACATGACCTATTTTTATTTGAAAGCACATGTGGTCACCTCAGATGTGACCATTTAGATGATAAGATTCCCTATCAACTTCTATGACATAATCCGATATTAAGCAAACTGAAATTGACAAACTTTATACAGAAATAAAAGAAATAAAACTGTAACTTAAAACTAAGACATGTTTTTTGTGTTTTGTGAGGGTTAAGTCCTTAGATATAAATCTAAGAAATTATTTATCTGGAAAAGGCAGCTTCAATTCATCTAAATCATACATGGACCAAGTCGGTTTGGAATCATACAGGATATTCAAATCATTTGGGATAGGTTATCTAAAACTTTTGATGCTCTATTCTTGTTTTTCATCTAGAGTCATTTAGCAAATTTAAGAAATCATACAAGTACCTTTAGGTCCCCACACTGATTTGAAATTTCAAGAATTGTAGTCACAATGATTGTCAATATATTTGTCCTCTTAAATCCATACACAGACTTTTAACACAGATTGGTGATGGTTTAAGGTTTGTTTATGTCAACCAGCATTTGTGGATCCCACACTTATATAGTAATCAATATTCCTCAGGAGATTTTTAGTGGTCTAAGGGTAGTGTTCAAGAAGAGACTATTCTTAGAAATTTCAAAGAGAAGCCAATCCTCAGGTCAGTGCCACCGCACAACAGAGAGGCGGCAAACAACAATGAGTTCTAGAATATATAGATTATGCTATCCTTAGGTCAGTGCCACCGCACAGCAGAGAGGCACATAACCCATCTTCTTGTTTGAGCATTTTCATTCTTTTTACACAGATCTCACTGACAACATAAGTTATCAGTTTGATTGCATTGTTTTATGTGCTTTTGCTCATGATTTGGTCTTATGCACACATTTGTGGCGTTTCTTTTGCTCGTCACCCCTTATTGGAATCTTGTTGATTGTGTTAACCAGGGATAAGGTGTTACCCACAGTTAGTCAAATATCTTAGTTTAATCTTGAAATCACCAAAAAGGTCTAGTCATCTATTGTGTTGAATCTACTGACATATCATCTGTGGTCTAGCAACCTCTAGGTCTACTTTATTTGTGTTACCTTAGTGGTAGCTAGCTTATCTATCATATTTCATTTTATATTGCTCAGACTACACAGACTTATACTTGAGCTTTGCATCGTTTTCAATTTTGATTTTTAAAGTTCCAAATGGTTTGTACCTGTGTACTATCATATTCCAAAAATTGAATCGGTATCACACATACAATCTTATTATTATCATCTTGTGTAAGGATTCCTTAAGTCTGATGCAACCCAAAACATCCAAAGTGTCTCAGCAACATGCACTAAGTACTGAAGTGAAGAATGCTTCGGAAGTTTTACACAATACATTAAAAAGCATTCTAAGTGTAAAATCTTCCGAAGTCAAGACCAATATCTTCCGAAGCCAAACATGAAGTCTTCCGAAGCTTCAAGAGACAAAGTCTTCCGAAGCTTCACCCTATGAAGACAGATTTCTTCCGAAGACTTTTAGTACACATGCTTTATCTGATGTACTGTTCCATAAAGCACCTTTTCTGCTGCGTCTCTGATAAGTCACCAACTTACAAGAGTTGGTGAAAAGGTCCATGCTTTTGGTAACTGTACATTGAGGTCTTGAGTCTGAAACTTTCCACTTTATGTACTTTATCCTTTTTATAATGTATAAGGATGTGAGCTATGGCATGTCATAGTCACAAGGTCAAAAGGCAGATATGCGTTTTGATTCTACAATTGATTTTGTTAGTGTCTAGTCAATTGTATCCAGCTGGCTTTCATAGTATAGCCTGTTGTAGGTTGTAGTATAAGTATTTCAAGTTTCTTGTATCTTTAACATACTTTGTAACACTTGTAAAAGAACTTGAGAAAGCAATATACTGCATCCTTGAAAACCATATTCTCCTGTTCTGTCTCTTGCTTTACTTGTGTTCTTTGTATCACTTTTGGTTAACCCAATTTACTGTTTGATTAGAGTCTATATAATCTCCTCATTGTGTTGTTGTGTTGTAATTGTGTTCAAACCCTTAAACGATCCTGCAATTGGTATTAGAGCTTTCAGGCTCTTGATATAAGATCTAACCATCTTAAGATCCCTCACACACACAAAAACTAAACTCTTCAAATGGCTTCCATCTCAAAGACTGATATGGACACTGGAACCATGAACAAATCCCCACTGATCACTCTTGATGATTTTGACACCTGGTGCATGAGGATGGAAGGCTTCATCAGGTCTCTTGACTCAAGAATGTGGGAATCTGTTGAAAATGGACCTTTCATACCCAGCACCCCCTCTGCTACTGGTGCTGGTATGATTCCTAAAGATATGGCCAACTACTCAGATGAAGATAGAAAAAGAGTAGAGATTGACAGGAAGGCCATGACTGCTCTTCAGACTGCTCTCCCAAACTCTGTATACAGAGGTTTTAAGAAGTGCAAAACAGCTAAACAGTTGTGGGATGCACTGAAGCTGATGTATGAAGGCTCCTCTGAAGCCAAGGAGAACAATAAAGATCTTCTGAAGCAGCAGTTTGAAAATTTCACCTTTAAAGCAGGTGAAACCATGACCCAACAATACTTTAGGTATGTTGAGATTGTGGATACCCTTGTGGATGGAGGAGTTCCTCTTGAGAACAGAGACATTGTAAGGAAGTTCATGTCCTCACTTCCTAGGCAATGGACACACTATTGTGTGGTGATCAAGAAGACTGAGAACCTTAAAACTCTTACTCTCACAGATTTATATGGGATTCTCAGTGGATACCAGATGGAGATGAACATACAAGGTTCATCTGGCAACTCCAACAATCAAATGGGTTCAGCCCTTCATGTGGTTGAAAGGGACAGCATAGAACCCCAACATCATCTCATATGCTACCCTGACAACTCACAAAAGGGTCCTTTCATCACCTTCCTGGAGAAACCAAGGGAAAACTTTACTCAAGGAAGTCAAGCCTTTGTGTCTACTGATGAAAGCTGTGGGAATTACCTCTTCACTCTTGAAGACCTGGACTGTATTCATCCAGATGACCTGGAATACATGGAGATAGTTCAGCAGATGGCTCTCCTCACTCACAGAGCCAAGAAGTTCTACAAGAGAACATGAAGAAGATTTCCAAGCAATACTACCAGTGGAAAGTTTGGGCTGGATAAAAGCAAAGTTAAGTGTTACAACTGTAACCTTATGGGTCACTTTGCTAGGGAGTGTAAGGCACGTAAAGCAAATGGGGGCCAAACACCACCCAGACCAAACTACACTGACAAAGCTCCTCAGTCTGAGAAGCCTAAGCAACATGCTGCTGTTGCTGTTGAAGAAGGAGGCTTTGACTAGAGTTTTCAGGTGGAAGATGCTTCTCCAAACCAAGCACTGATGGCTGACCATGATGAAGCCAAGGAACAGCTTAAGACAAACGGAAACGTCTGGATAATTGACAGTGGCTATTCCAGGCACATGACAGGCAATAGGTCTCTACTCCATAATTTTGAGAGAATTGATGGAGGACCAGTTGCTTTTGGAGGAGATGAAGGTGGTTACATTTCTGGAAGGGGCAAGGTCACAAATGGTAAGCTCAGCATTGAAAAGGTAAACTTTGTTAAGGAGCTTGGGTACAATCTTCTGAGTGTATCCCAATTTTGTGATCAAAGACATAACATGCTCTTTACTGAGCATGAGTGCATTGTTCTCAAGCCTGGTGTGGTAATTCCTCATGAGCACATCCTGCTCAGAGCCCCTAGGAAAGGGAACATGTACAAGATGGATTTGCAAGAAACATCTCCCTCTGGAGAAGTTTCATGCTTTCTATCTAAAGCCAATAGTGATGAGTCTTTCCTATGGCATAAAAGAATGTGCCATGTAAACTTTAAAAACATGAATAAATTGATTAAGCATGATGTGGTAACTGGAATGCCAAAGAAAGAGTTTACAAGTGATGATCATTGTGTTGCATGCCTGAAAGGGAAGCAACATAAGGCATCCCATAAGCCTAAGGAAATGAACTCCATCACTACACCCCTACACTTGTTACATATGGATCTCTTTGGCCCCACCAGTGTAATGAGTTTAGGAAGGACCTTATACTGTCTAGTGATCACAGATGATTTTACAAGATTCACTTGGGTCTTCTTCCTTAGAACTAAAGATGAGACTCCTGAGATTCTAAAGAATTTCATCTTAAAGATTGAGAATCAATGTGATCACAAGGTCAAAACCGTAAGATGTGATCAAGGAACTTAATTCAAGAACCAAATCCTTGATACATTTTGTGATGAAAAGGGTATTACAAGACAATACAGTGCTCCCAGGACTCCTCAGCAAAACGGAGTTGCTGAGAGGAGAAACAGGACACTTATTGAAGCTGCAAGAACTATGTTGTCTGACTCTAAACTGCCTATCACCTTCTGGGCAGAGGTAGTTAATACTGCTTGCTATGTGCAAAACAGAGTTTTAGTAGTTAAGACACATGGTAAGACTCCTTATGACTTTGGCACAAGAAGAAACCTTTCATTGGTTTTCTCAGGTCATTTGGATGTCCCTGCACCATCTTGAATACCAAAGATCAAGTTGCCAAGTTTGCTGAGAAATCAGATGATGGACACTTCATTGGATACTCTTCCCAAGCTAAAGCTTATAGAGTATACAATCTCAGAACTAGAATTATTGAGGAGTCAGCCAATGTGACTTTCAATGAGCACACACCCAGTGTGGCTGGTTTTGGTCCGGATTGGCTATTTGATCTTGATTTAGTTACCAACTGTTTTAATAAATCTTGTGAGCATGTTTCAGGATCTGTAGAAAATTTAAATACAGGTGATCCTGATCCAAGATTTGAGCTAGGAAGACCTTTAACTCACACACCTTCAGCTCCAGTTGAAACTACTTCAGCAAATGAGGTTTCTATCAGCACAACAATGACAAATCCAGCTGATACATCTGGCATGCCTTCAAATTCCAGCTCAGAGGCTTCTCAACCAGATAAAGACACCTCAATTGCAGAAGACAACAATGGTGATGGTGATAGTGATCAAGAATTTCTTGATGCTAATAACCATACCATAGATGACCACATCAATGATGTCACACACTCATTGGATCAAGTTAATCTTGATAAGTGTGATAATGTGGAGGATCAATCTTCAAGACCAGATCTAAATTTCTCAAATTTGGATCTATCTCAGCAACTTGCTGTGATCCCTCAGCTAAGGATCCACAAGTCTCATCCTACCACAAACATCATTGGAGATGTTATCTCTGGGGTAAAGACAAGAGGGCAAACCCATGAAGCAAATGTTTGTCTTCACTCTTGTTTTCTATCCCAGTTAGAGCCAAAGAAAGTTGAGGAGGCTCTAAAGGATGGAAGTTGGGTTGAAGCTATGCAACAAGAGCTGCTTCAATTCAAAAGGCAGAAAGTTTGGAACCTTTGTCCTCTTCCACATGGGAAGACTACCATTGGAACCAAATGGGTTTTTAGGAATAAGAAGGATGATAGAGGAATCATAATCAAGAACAAGGCAAGACTAGTTGTTCAAGGATACACACAAGAAGAAGGGATTGATTACACTGATGTCTTTGCTCCTGTAGCAAGACTAGAAGCTGTTAGGATATTCCTGGCATTTGCTGCATCCAAGAATTTCAAAGTCTATCAACTTGATGTAAAGTGTGCTTTCTTATATGGAGTGATTGATGAGGAGGTTTATGTCAAACAACCACCTGGTTTTGTAGATCCTGATCATCCTGATTATGTCTGCAAGCTTGACAAAGCTCTTTATGGGTTGCATCAGGCACCCAGGAAGTGGTATGAGACACTGTCTGAGTATCTCTGTAAACATGGATACAGGAGAGGTACTATAGATGGAACTCTCTTCATCAAAGGACAAGGAAAAGACATTCTGCTAGTTCAAGTATATGTGGATGACATCATCTTTGGTTCAACCAATTCAAAGCTCTGCAAAGACTTAGAAAAGCTGATGAAAGACAGATTTGAAATGAGTTCAATGGGAGAACTCAACTTCTTTCTGCGAATTCAAGTGAAGCAGGTTGAAGATGGCATCTTCATAAGTCAGTCAAAGTATGTTCAATATATACTCAAGAGATTCAACATGACTGATTGTAAGATTGCTAAGACACCCATAGCCAGAAACCACTCCCTTGGTCCAGATCTTGATGGGGAGTGTGTAGATGAGCTCACTAGCCCAACAGCCTTAAGCCTTCACTCTGAGTCTCAACACTCAAGTGAACAACCTTCAGGGGACAGCTACCATCCCCAGCCTTTGGATCTCAACCAACCAATTCCCAATCTATCCTTCTATACTGATGAAAACTTAGGATTCGGTGTGTACCATGAGTCTCTCTTCTCATCCCCTACTCAAAGAGAGACGAGTACCTCTGACTCTCCTCAGTCTATCCCACATCAGTCACCTATTACTGAGGTGGACACTTCTGAACTAGTTCCGGATGTCCATATGGAAGAGGCTCTCACTTTTGAAAGTGATTACATCATTCAGACCTCAACCATGGCAACTCTGCCCTCTGGCATCTCAACTGAGGCTGCCAGTGAGCAGAGGAAAACCAGCAGCCCAGAAACTCAAGCTGGTGGTGAGCGAGAGGATTTTGGTTCAATCATCTCATCCCCCAGTGATTCTTCTAATGAAGATGTGGGGAACTTCAGACTAAAGGTGCAGAAATTGTCAAAAACATGCACCTATTTAGTCTCTAAGGTCAGCCACTTGGAATCTCAGGCGACTACCTTACAAAACAGGGTCAATGATCAGCAACTTCAGATTTCATATTTGAAGGAACAACTAGCTGAGAGACCTTTAAAGAGAGCTCAACCAGGAACACAAGAACCAGTGGAAGTGACTGATTTATCCTCCAGCTCACCTATGCAAGTGGGTGATGCTACCAAAAGGGGGAGAAAGTAATCATAACCATAGAACCTGGGAGTTCTTCAAAGAGAATTGACATAGAGGACTCACCATCTTCACTTGCTGTTGTGCATTCTCAGCACCTTCCTCAAACTCACATTAATGTGGACTCTATAGACTCTATCATCAGGAGTCTCTTCGAGGAAGGTATACCAAGGGCTGTCTCATCTCCACCACATGGAACTGGCAACTACATCATCAGATGGAGGTATGATGATGATAGAAGAGCCCTCATACTTCACAGAGTTCAAGGCCAACAAGAAGTCTTTCAGTTCCAAAGCCTAAGCTTCTACGAAGGACTGGATTTAGTCAACATGCCACTTGTCAATCCAAGCAAATCTAGACAAGCTGACAGGCTGGCTCAAAGAATCCAAGACAGGATCCTTGCAGAGTTCTCTCTAAGAAGGAGACTTAGGCAATCAGGCAATGTCATCGGTCAACTGGATGTTGAGGTGGACCCTAAGATTAGTTTCATAGGGGAAACCTTGGCTGAAGGCCCAGTGGCAAAACCTGAGACCCTTGTCTCACCATCAACAACTGCTGCAGAGGTCCAAACTTCATCTGAGACACCTGCTGGTGAAGGTGTTTCTCAGCCTCTCTCTGGCCAGAACATGGAAGCTACACCAAGCAATGAAGGCCAAGCCTCAATCCACCCTGAGTCACAAAGGTCTATTGGTGACAAAGGGAAAAGGATAATGACTCCTGAGGAAATTGAGGAGGAAGAGAGAGAGGAAAAGGAGGCTAAGGGGAGAAAGTTCTTCTGGGTCATCTAAATTCATGCAAGCTGCAATCAGGGCTGCCCCCAGACCAAATACTAAAGATGATGAGTTAAGGGCAGTCAGGATTACCTATTTACAGACCAGGAACTATGATGTTGATGAAATCATCTCCCTCCCCTTAGAAGAGTTGAATGAACTGGCTGACATGGAAGTGTCAAGAGAGATAAAGAAGAAAGAGGATGCAAGGTTACTTCTCCAATTCAAAGAGGAGAAGAGACAGAAAAGACTTTACAAGCATACTCCCACTCTCTCTCTAGTTCAAGAAAGTCCTGCACAGGAAGATGTGGCTCCACAAGAACCTCAGGTAGATAAAGAAGAGGATAGAATCAAAATGATAAACTACCTGAGTGCCATAGGCTTCTATCAGGCAAATGCACTTCTTCCCCTGTCCTATGACTTCATTGAGTTCGAGTACTTAAAGCAACTTGAGCTTGAGCTAGTCAAAGAAAAAAAAAACAACCAAAAGGAAGCTGAGGGAAGAAGCTGCAAAGTCAAGAGCCATCATTCAAAAGAATGCAAAGAAGTCTGCTGACAGACAAAGAATGATGAGCTTCTTGAAGTCATATGGATTCTTCGGAAGGAGACTTGGTCCCATGTACTAAGTACTGAAGTGAAGAATGCTTTGGAAGTTTTACACAATACATTAGAAAACATTCTAAGTGTAAAATCTTCCAAAGTCAAGACCAATATCTTCCGAAGCCAAACATGAAGTCTTCCGAAGCTTCAAGAAACAAAGTCTTCCGAAGCTTCACCCTATGAAGATAGATTTCTTTCGAAGACTTTTAGTACACATGCTTTATCTGATGTACTGTTCCATAAAACACCTTTTCCGCTGCGTCTCTGATAAGTCACCAACTTACAAGAGTTGGTGAAAAGGTCCATGCTTTTGGTAACTGTACATTGAGGTCTTGAGTCTGAAACTTTCCACTTTATGTACTTTATCCTTTTTATAATGTATAAGGATGTGAGCTATGGCATGTCATAGTCACAAGGTCAAAAGGCAGATATGCCTTTTGATTCTACAATTGATTTTGTTAGTGTCTAGTCAATTGTATCCAGCTGGCTTTCATAGTATAGCCGGCTGTAGGTTGTAGTATAAGTATTTCAAGTTTCTTGTATCTTTAACATACTTTGTAACACTTGTAAAAGAACTTGAGAAAGCAATATACTGCATCCTTGAAAACCATATTCTCCTGTTCTGTCTCTTGCTTTACTTGTGTTCTTTGTATCACTTTTGGTTAACCCAGTTTACTGTTTGATTAGAGTTTAGATAATCTCCTCATTGTGTTGTTGTGTTGTAATTGTGTTCAAACCCTTAAACGATCCTGCAATGGGAGAACTCAACTTCTTTCTGGGAATTCAAGTGAAGCAGGTTGAAGTTGGCATCTTCATATGTCAGTCAAAGTATGTTCAAGATATACTCAAGAGATTCAACATGACTGATTGTAAGATTGCTAAGACACCCATAGCCAGAAACCACTCCCTTGGTCCAGATCTTGAGGGGGAGTGTGTAGATGAGCACTTATACAGGGCTATGATTGGGTCTCTTATGTATCTTACAGCTAGCAGGCCTGATATCATGTTTGCTACATGTATTTGTGCAAGATATTAAGCAAACCCTAAGATGTCTCACTTAATCACTGTGAAAAGGATTTTAAGATACCTCAAAGGTGCTTCAACACTTGGTCTATGGTATCCAAAGAATCCTAATTTCAATCTGTATGCCTATACAGACAGTGATTATGGTGGTTGCAACATGACTGCAAAGTCTACATCTGGGGGATGTCAATTCCTTGGTGGAAGGGTTGTCTCATGGCAATGCAAGAAACAATCCTGTGTGTCTGCATCAACTGCTGAGGCTGAATACATTGCTACTGCAAGCTGCTGTGCTCAAGTGCTTTGGATTCAAAATCAGATGCTAGACTATGGATTTAACTTCAAAGAGACTCCTATCCACATAGACAAAAATAGTGCTATCTCTATCACTAAGAACCCTGTGCAGCACTCAAGGACCAAACACATCAATATCAGGTATCATTTAATAAGAGATAACTATGAAAAGGGATTAATTAAACTAGTCAAAGTTCACATAGATGAACAATATGCTGATCTGTTCACAAAAGCTTTTGATGAACAGAGATTTAAGTATCTGATATCAGCTATTGGGATGATTAACTTTGAGTAGACTTTTTCTTAAAACTAATTCTAATTATTTCTTCTTAAAAAATATGTGTGTCCTAAGTTGTCTAGTTCATCACTTTCATAAGCTCATGTTTTCTTTGAATGTAAAACTCTTTTTGAAGACTTTCCTTAGATTCTTGAAAATTTTCTGATACTTCGGAAGATAACATTTTACCTTCGGAAGAAAAACATTTCTTCAAAATTAATGACTGTCTAAGAGATTTTACCTTCGGAAGAAGTCAAAATTTATCTTCCGAAGCTTAAAATTCTTAACTTAGACACTTATTCATTTTTAAGGACTTTTTCCTTCCGAAGCAAAATTAACCTTCGGAAGCTTTGTTCATTCTTATACAAAGCATCCAAGAGTTTATTTCTCTTCCGAAGCATAAATCTTCAAGACTCTCAGGAAAATTCTTCCGAAGCCATTTTAGCTTCGGAAGCTTTTTCAATCAAAACTTCTGAAGACAAATTACCTTTGGAAGCTTTTCGAATTCCAAGAAAACTACTTTTTGAGCAAAAAGGTAAACTACTTTTTCAGAGGTGGGACCAACATACGGATTTTAAAGTTTATCCTCTTTCATTAAACTTTATCTGAAATCCTTCTCTCTCAAATAAACCCAACGGTTTCCCCCTCTTCTATCATCTGCTTTTCTTCCAAACCTAAAACCCAAAGCTTTCTCTCTGAAATTTCTTTCCCTATTTTTTTTCTTCGTCTCTGAGCTACCTCACAATGGCTGACCTTGCTCACAGAAATGATCCTAACTTTGCCATGCAGCTACACAGACAACACAATCAGGTTGCTCTGTTATGCTCTGACAAAGATCCTCATTTCTCAGAGGTTTGCCGTTTCTTGTCTTTGTCTCACTACTTCACCTACCTAACCATTGATCCTCCTTTATATGAGGATCACTTGCTTGAATTCTGGAAGACCTGCCAAGAGGTCATTATGGATGGGGAGAAGGCACTGTCTGCCACAGTGTAGGGGAGAACAATCTTCATCACTCCGGCCATCATCAACCGACATCTTCAGCTGGATGATGAAGAAGGTGAAGTGTTCTTCCCAAAGGAAGCGGTTAATCATTCCGTCGAGCAGATGGGCTATGAAGGAGATTTCTCTGTAAAGACCTTCAGGAAAGGGAAGGTCTCATCCCAGTGGAAATACCTGCTCCATGTGGTTATCCACAGCTTATCAAACAAGCATGGTGGATGGGACCAGATTCCTGAGGATCTCTCCTTTATAGTTCATGGAATGATTCAGGGGGTCAAGTTCAGGTATTCACAATTTGTTTATACTAATTTACTTGCAAACTTAGACTCCTTAGAATACTACATGTTTCCTAGATATGTTCAACACATTCTCAACTGTGAACTAGGCTCGCAGTTGAGGGAAACAAGTAATATTCTTAAATTGGGACAGATGAAGCCCGGCATCTTTAAAATTATGAAGAAGCCAACTGTAGGCTTCTCAGGGGTAGAAATAGCCCTAGTCCCAAAAATGTTAGAGCTCATTGCTCAAGGTGACAACCTAGCAGTCCAAGCTAGTGTTGAACCCACACCTACTGCTCTCCAACCCTCTACACAACCTCAAATATCCATCACCTACCAAAGAAAATCCAAACGAACCCCTGCTCAGACTATTCAGTCTGTGGAGGCCCCCATATACTCACCAATACAGGAAGAAGTGGATACTGGAGCTCCCATTTCTCCTGAGGAGCAGACCACTCCCATTGTTTCAAGAATCAGTGATGAGGTTCCTCATGCTCACACTGATGAGCTCACTAGCCCAACAGCCTTAAGCCTTCACTCTGAGTCTCAACAGTCAAGTGAACAACCTTCAGGGGACAGCTACCATCCCCAGCCTTTGGATCTCAACCAACCAATTCCCAACCTATCCTTCTATACTAATGAAGACTTAGGATTCGGTGTGTACCATGAGTCTCTCTTCTCATCCCCTACTCAAAGAGAGACGAGTACCTCTGACTCTCCTCAGTCTATCCCACATCAGTCACCTATTACTGAGGTGGACACTTCTGAACTAGTTCCGGATGTCCATATGGAAGAGGCTCTCACTTTTGAAAGTGATTACATCATTCAGACCTCAACCATGGCAACTCTGCCCTCTGGCATCTCAACTGAGGCTGCCAGTGAGCAGAGGAAAACCAGCAGCCCAGAAACTCAAGCTGGTGGTGAGCGAGAGGATTTTGGTTCAATCATCTCATCCCCCAGTGATTCTTCTAATGAAGATGTGGGGAACTTCAGACTAAAGGTGCAGAAATTGTCAAAAACATGCACCTATTTAGTCTCTAAGGTCAGCCACTTGGAATCTCAGGCGACTACCTTACAAAACAGGGTCAATGATCAGCAACTTCAGATTTCATATTTGAAGGAACAACTAGCTGAGAGACCTTTAAAGAGAGCTCAACCAGGAACACAAGAACCAGTGGAAGTGACTGATTTATCCTCCAGCTCACCTATGCAAGTGGGTGATGCTACCAAAAAGGGGGAGAAAGTAATCATAACCATAGAACCTGAGAGTTCTTCAAAGAGAATTGACATAGAGGACTCACCATCTTCACTTGCTGTTGTGCATTCTCAGCACCTTCCTCAAACTCACATTAATGTGGACTCTATAGACTCTATCATCAGGAGTCTCTTCGAGGAAGGTATACCAAGGGCTGTCTCATCTCCACCACATGGAACTGGCAACTACATCATCAGATGGAGGTATGATGATGATAGAAGAGCCCTCATACTTCACAGAGTTCAAGGCCAACAAGAAGTCTTTCAGTTCCAAAGCCTAAGCTTCTACGAAGGACTGGATTTAGTCAACATGCCACTTGTCAATCCAAGCAAATCTAGACAAGCTGACAGGCTGGCTCAAAGAATCCAAGACAGGATCCTTGCAGAGTTCTCTCTAAGAAGGAGACTTAGGCAATCAGGCAATGTCATCGGTCAACTGGATGTTGAGGTGGACCCTAAGATTAGTTTCATAGGGGAAACCTTGGCTGAAGGCCCAGTGGCAGAACCTGAGACCCTTGTCTCACCATCAACAACTGCTGCAGAGGTCCAAACTCCATCTGAGACACCTGCTGGTGAAGGTGTTTCTCAGCCTCTCTCTGGCCAGAACATGGAAGCTACACCAAGTAATGAAGGCCAAGCCTCAATCCACCTTGAGTCACAAAGGTCTATTGGTGACAAAGGGAAAAGGATAATGACTCCTGAGGAAATTGAGGAGGAAGAGAGAGAGAGGAAAAGGAGGCTAAGGGGAGAAAGTTCTTCTGGGTCATCTAAATTCATGCAAGCTGCAATCAGGGCTGCCCCCAGACCAAATACTAAAGATGATGAGTTAAGGGCAGTCAGGATTACCTATTTACAGACCAGGAACTATGATGTTGATGAAATCATCTCCCTCCCCTTAGAAGAGTTGAATGAACTGGCTGACATGGAAGTGTCAAGAGAGATAAAGGAGAAAGAGGATGCAAGGTTACTTCTCCAATTCAAAGAGGAGAAGAGACAGAAAAGACTTTACAAGCATACTCCCACTCTCTCTCTAGTTCAAGAAAGTCCTGCACAGGAAGATGTGGCTCCACAAGAACCTCAGGTAGATAAAGAAGAGGATAGAATCAAAATGATAAACTACCTGAGTGCCACAGGCTTCTATCAGGCAAATGCACTTCTTCCCCTGTCCTATGACTTTATTGAGTACGAGTACTTAAAGCAACTTGAGCTTGAGCTAGTCAAAGAAAAAAAAACAACCAAAAGGAAGCTGAGGGAAGAAGCTGCAAAGTCAAGAGCCATCATTCAAAAGAATGCAAAGAAGTCTGCTGACAGACAAAGAATGATGAGCTTCTTGAAGTCATATGGATTCTTCGGAAGGAGACTTGGTCCCATGTCTCTATCTACAATGGATGAGCATATAAGGGTGATCAAGCAGAAGATTAAAAGTGGTGAATTGATTTACTTCACTCTCTTCCAAGTCAAGTCCCACCTGAAGTGGAGGTCAAGTTTGAACAACCAGAGACACCTGAACCAGAACCTCCAGCTGAGCCTCAGCAAACTTCATCTTCTGATCCAAGACAGGGTCAAACTCCCTCTCCTTCTGAACCTGCGAGGGAGGAACACCCAACTGAGAAAGACACTGATGATCAATATGGTGCTGCAGACCAGTCTTCACAGTTAAAGACATTAAAGTGGAAGAAGAAAATGGCTTCTAAACCAAAGACTAAAAAGAAGAAGCCAAAGTCATCTACCTCTACACCCCAGGCTGAATCAGATCAACCTGAGGAAGTGCATGATGAGGCAACCCAATCAACTCCTATGCAAGTGGTCCTCTAGCAACTGAGACACCTATCTTGTCCTGAACTTATTCTACCAATCTAGAAAGATGGCATGTTGTCAGAGATCAAGGTGTTGAGAATGTCTACTCCTGGCAAGACATAATCAACTTACCTCTGCATGATCTCTTTGAAATGAGAAGATACTATGAGAGTCTTGATGATCCTGACCACCAAATGAAGAAAGGAATGGTCTTGATTGTACTGAAGACTACCAACATCTGAATATCTTCTAAGTGTTTTGGTAGCTTCAGCCTAGGGGGAGTTTGTAAGGATTCCTTAAGTCTGATGCAACCCAAAATATCCAAAGTGTCTTAGCAACATGCACTAAGTACTGAAGTGAAGAATGCTTTGGAAGTTTTACACAATACATTAGAAAACATTCTAAGTGTAAAATCTTCCGAAGTCAAGACCAATATCTTCCGAAGCCAAACATGAAGTCTTCCGAAGCTTCAAGAGACAAAGTCTTCCGAAGCTTCACCCTATGAAGACAGATTTCTTCCGAAGACTTTTAGTACACATGCTTTATCTGATGTACTGTTCCATAAAGCACCTTTTTCGTTGCGTCTCTGATAAGTCACCAACTTACAAGAGTTGGTGAAAAGGTCCATGCTTTTGGTAACTGTACATTGAGGTCTTGAGTCTGAAACTTTCCACTTTATGTACTTTATCCTTTTTATAATGTATAAGGATGTGAGCTATGGCATGTCATGGTCACAAGGTCAAAAGGCAGATATGCCTTTTGATTCTACAATTGATTTTGTTAGTGTCTAGTCAATTGTATCCAGCTCGCTTTCATAGTATAGCCAGCTGTAGGTTGTAGTATAAGTATTTCTAGTTTCTTGTATCTTAAACATACTTTGTAACACTTGTAAAAGAACTTGAGAAAGCAATATACTGCATCCTTGAAAACCATATTCTCCTGTTCTATCTCTTGCTTTACATGTGTTCTTAGTATCACTTTTGGTTAACCCAGTTTACTGTTTGATTAGAGTTTAGATAATCTCCTCATTGTGTTGTTGTGTGGTAATTGTGTTCAAACCCTTAAACGATCCTGCATCTTGCCTCTTCTTTTCCCTCGTCCTTTTTTTTGCCTAAACCTATTCTCCCCCTAAAATATATAGCCACCATGAAGTAGCATTTTAGGATTTTAATAAGTAAGGAAATCAACCAATTGTAATGAAACTATTTAACATTAAACAAAGATAATAGAATAAAACTAAAATGAAATAAAAAATGTAAAAAATAAAAAAAAAACTAGACACGACGCATCGGACTATACATGGTCATCTTCAGGAATGACCTCACTTTTCTTTTTAACACCGTTGACCTCTAACAAATATAAAAAACATGGTTTGTCAAATGCCTTTGTATAGAGGTCAGGGCGTTGAAAATTCGTATTTATTTTTACCACATCGATTAAGTTCTTTTCAAAGCAATCACGTATAAAGTGATATTTAATACCGATGTGTTTGGTCTTAGGATGTTGGACCGGGTTCTTAGTAAATGCAATTACAGCAGAGTTATCAACAAAGATTGGAGTAGAAGAGAAGTGCAAACCGTAATCCCACATTTGCTGTTGAATCCATATGATTTGAGGGCAGCAGCTTGCAGTGGCAACGTATTCAGCTTCATAGGTTGACAATGCAACCGAGGTCGTTTCTTGCACTGCCAGGTTACTAATCTTCTTCCAAAGAATTGACACCCTGCTGATGTAGACTTGTAGTTCATCTTGCAGCCGCCGTAATCCGAGTCGCTATAGATGGTTCACCTTAGGCTTTGCCTGATATCGTGAGCATAAACATGTAGCATACATGATATCAGGTCACGAGGCAGTGAGGTACATGAGAGATTCGATCATCCCTCTATACATAGTGGCATCTACCAGATCACCATTCTCATCTAGTGCTACATCATGGTTTGTAGCAAGTGGAGTGCTAGCTGTAGAAGCATTCTCCATGTCAAACCTACTGAGAATATCCCCTACATACTTGGTCTGATGTAGGAAGATCCCATTTGGGGTCTGATCCACCTGTAACCGAGAAAGAACTTCATCTCCCCCATTGCACTCATCTCAAACTCAACCTTCATTACTACTTCAAACTCTTTGCATAATTCTTTGTTCTTTGAACCGAAGATTATGTCATCGACATAGATTTGTACTAGCAGTAAATCTCCATCCTTTTCTTTGATAAACAATGTACACTCAATGACTCTCCTGCAAAAATCGTGTTTCACAAGATGAGTTGAGAGTTTCTCATACTAGGCCCTCAGAGCTTGATGAAGCCCATATAGTGCCTTGTTGAGTTTGTAAACTCTGTCTTGATGATATGGATCCTTAAATCCCTCGGGTTGAATGACATACACTGTCTCTCGAATCTCACCATGAAGGAACACACTCTTCACATCTAGTTGATAGAATTTGATTTTCATATACGATGCATAGGCAAGGAAGATGCGGATTACTTCCGTCCGTGCCACTGGTGCAAACACTTCATTGTAGTCGATACCCTCAACTTGTCGAAAAACCTGAACAACAAGCCAAGCTTTGTATCTGATGATCACTCCCTGATCATCTTTCTTGCATTTCAAGACCCATTTGGTACCGATGACTTTTGCACCTTAAGGTCTATCTACTAGAGTCCATACACCTAACTTCTTAAACTGAAGAAGTTCTTCCTGCATGGCACTCACCCAAGCCTCATTACTCAGTGCTTCACTTACATACTTTGGCTCAAACTGAGACACAAAGCAGCGGTAGGCACCATTGTGAAGGTATCCTTTTCCATCACAGAGGCATAATCAGCTGAGTACAACTGATTTCTAGTCTGAACCCCTGATCTTACATCTCCTATAACATTATCCAACGGATGATAGACGTTTAGACGTGATCCGGGAGTTGTTGGAACTACGACCTTAGAATCAAGATTGTGAACATTTGGTTCAAAATTTGAGGCAACAGGAGTCTGAGGTTTAGACATCTCAGACGCATCATTATGAGATGCTTGTGGACTTGAAGTAACAGGAACCTGTGCATCCTGATTATTTTCACATTTTCTTCATCAGAGGAAGAGTCACTCACCTCAAGTGCTCCCCCTGAATTTGTAGATGATGAACTTTGTGAACTGGATGGTGTTGAGTGTTGAGACAGTGTGTTCAAGACATCATACATCATCTTGTTTTCCAACTCGTCTTTTGAAGCAGAAAAAGGAATATTGAAGGATTTGAAGATCCCATCATAGTTGAAGAAGTAAGCAGGTTCTTTTCTAGCAGGCGGTGTGATGTATCTCTGAACATCAATGTTACACCACACCTCTACTTGACCTGTTGAGTTGTTGTAAACTCTCTTGTTCAGTATGTTGTATCCTAGAAAAATCCCTTTATCAACCTTCTCACTTAATTTCCCTTCCTGAGTCTTCTTCAGTAGGGTGCATGGAGCACTAACTGGCCCGAGATACGCTAAGTTAGGTTTACGTCGTTGTAGTAACTCGTAGCACGTTTTTCCATGGCGTTTCACTAGCAGAACTCGATTAAGCGTGTAATATGCATTTGCTACTACTTCATTCCAGAATTGAATAGATAGTTTCGAGTCTGCCAGCATAGTGCATGCCGTCTCTATCAAGCTGCGATTCTTCCGTTAAGCAACCCCGTTCATCCGAGGAGTGTAGGCAGAGGTGAATTGATGCACAATTCCCTTTTCCTTGCAATAGGCCTCCATCCACTGATTTTTGAACTCGGTTCTGTTGTCTGAGCGCACCTGTCGTACCTTCAGCTTATAAAGGGATTCCAGTGTAGTTACTAATTTCTTGAAAGATTCAAATGTTTCTGATTTGGATTTCAAAAACATTACCCTAGAGAATCTTGAGTAGTCATCTGTAACTACATAGCAATACAAGTCGCCTGCGATGCTTCTTGTACTGAGTGGACCAAATAGATCCATGTGAAGGAGCTCAAGAGGAAGTTCTATAGAATGAACTTTCTTTTTCTTATGAGACTTCTTCATATGTTTGCCCTTTTTGCATGCAACATAGAAATCCGAGAGTTGGAAGTTTTTGACATTTACTCCTCTCACTAGATCATTCTGGACCAAGTGATTCATCTTCCTCGAATTTATGTGTCCCATTCTCCTATGCAGGAGATAGAGTCCTTCTCAGTAGCTTTGGACAAGAAGCACTGAACTTCATGATCTGTTGTGGAGGCCTTTGAGAGATCCAAAACATAAAGATCATTATATCTTGAAGCTGACATTAGAATTTGGTCCTCCGGAATCACGTAGTCCTTCTTTAGAATGTAGCACTTCTTGTTGTCAAAGACTACCTTGAGTCCTTTATCACAAATTTGAGAGACTGAAAGCAAGTTATTTTGTAGTTGTTGGATGTAGTTTACCTTGTCAAACTTAACCTTTTCATTTCCCACTTCCCCTTGGGCTGTGATGTACCCGGCTTTGTTTCCAGCAAATGAAACATGCCCTCCTTTAATTTGTCTGATGTTTGATAGGAGAGCTCTGTTCCCTATCATGTGTTTGGATGCTCTGCTATCTGAAGGAATACATCTGCCCAAGATACATATTAAATTCATGTGGCTAGTGTGATATGATCCAAGTCGGGTCATACCCAATAACAAGTCAAACAAACACCGATAAATATTTATTCGCTGATAAGATCACACAAATAAATATTAGCACCAATTTAGAAACTGGGTTTTCTAAATCATTGCTTTTGTAAATGAACAATATTATATGGATAATTTGTTCATGAGATGTTAGTTGTTTTATTATTTAAATTGGTTAAGTAATATAAAACAAAAGTGTGTTATATTTTATAAAATTAAAATTGGTTTTAATTTTATAAAACAAGAGTGTATTTTACAAAATAAATTCAAATGGGAGGGAAACAAAAGGGTCCTATTTTCGGCCGCCCCCTTGGCCTTGGGAATCCCTTTTGTTCTTGTAACATGCAAGCTATTGAACCACTTGAACACTCTTCCATCTCTAACACATTTTCTCTCTCACACACAAGAGCAAAATCCTCTCTACTCTCTCTCTAAAAACGGGTTTTTGGAGCTGAAACAAGGCTGATTTTCAGCTTTGAATCAAGTGTTCTTGGCTGGGAAAAACGGTTGTAGAGAGGGCTTTCAAGTTGGTGTTTCACAACCTAGCAAGTGCGTGTTTGAAGGAGCTTGTGGGTATCATCTCTTGAGGTCTTCTTGCTTGAAGATTCAGCCACAAAGATCATCTCTAACATCTCCCCAAACTCTAACATCCTATGTTTATCTTTATTGTATGCATTTCGTATATGGATCCATGGTTGGGGTTTTGCTTATTAAAAGAGTTTAATAATCAACTTATCAACAAGTTTTAAAACTATTAATCTACTGCGTTTTTGATATAAACAAGCTTATATGGACTTTGATAAACTTGTTAAATCCCTACACTATCTACAATCCATGTGTTAGTCTCAACACTATAGCAAATACCCTGCACATTCAATGAAAACATTAGTTCATGTTAGGAAACCAAGCCTTCACTAGCTTGGGTTTCCCTGAGGCATCACACATCATAAATTCAACCTATTGACCATTAAGGTTGAGGGAAGCTCAAATTTTGGTTTGTTCTCATTTTCAGACGTGGAGGTGGATTTTTCTTTCCATAGACCAGCTTTGTGTAAGGCCTGTTTGTGATTGACAAACGACTGGCTGATGGATTGAACTTTGGGTTCACTAGACCTTTTTGGAGGTGTCATCGAGTTCCTCTTAAAAGATCTAGGTGTAGATACTGGAAGTTCTACTTTCCTCCTTGGTGTCTAATAATAAGGACACTAAGATGCTATGTGACCATACTCTCCACAATTATAGCAGGATCTGCTGTCAACTTTACGGTTTATTTGTTTTGGTGGAGATGTAAAAGTCACGCAGTTGGCCTTATTATGTTTGAATTGAGACACTTCTTTATTAGATGTATGATTTGGTTTTACAAACGTAATTGCTTTACCTGGTTATACGTCTTTTATCTCTTGTTTACCTGGACTTTGACATGAAGCTCGTGATTGATTAGGTTTTATAGTCTTTTTGGGTTCTTCTTTGACTTGGTTTGACCCAGACTTTAAGTTAACCTTTTCAAATTCAGTTTCCAGGTTAACATAAGGCATCTTCCCTTTTGCCTTTGAAGTGGCCTCTTTTTGTTTAGAGTCATATTCGTTTGATTTACTTACAGAATCTGGATCACTAACAAGAGGAGTGGACACCACGTGATCCTTGATGGGGTTATTGTTAATAGGTTTACTTTTGGTGTTCATCAAGGTCTCAGGGGGTGGTGGAACCACTTTGTATCCTAGTCCCTCCCCATTATTTCTCTCTCTCACTAAGTGTTGGACAATGTGTGTTGCGCTTGTCCAACTGTGTAGTTTCTGTTTTACAGAGCTGACTTCTACTTCTAAAACAACCTTTTGCTTCTTAGTGTCCTCTAGGGAGTTCAAATAGTACCTAATGTCATTTTCTTGGTTAAAGGCGACTACCTCTGTTTCCCTAAGCTGTTTAGTCAATAGGTCTATCTTTTCCTTATAACTGTGCTCGTTTTGTTTTAACACTCTATTTGCCTCAGTGCACAGTTCCAGGTCCTTTACTAAGTTATCATTATGATCTAATAACCTAGAAAATTTTAAATCTTTACTTTCTCTAAATTTAATACAATCTAAACAAGCATGATTATTAAATAACTAGTTAGTAGTACTTACCTGAGATGTTGAAGATGAATCAACCATGAGTACAGAATCTGTTGATTCTGGTTCTGGTGATTCTAACGTTGATGCAGACTTTCCTTCTTCAGGTAGTTGGTTGACCACGGGTCCCGTGTCTTCAAAATTTGACATTGCGAGCTCTACTGCTATGTCTCCCTCACTAGCTGAATCGTCATCAATGTCTCCATATTAGCTATGTTGGACTCTGCTGGTGACACGAACCGAAAGCTCCATTCCTGTCCTTCATCCTCATTAGCAGTCAAGGCTTTGGGGTCCTTACTGGATGAGGTAGAACTACTAGATGTGGCTTTGTCCAGACGACTGAAGGACGAGAAGGGATTACCGTTCCCTGTCTTCTTTGGCTTTACATACTCCCGCCTGAAGTGTCCCTTCTCACCACAGTTGAAACAAGTAACCTTTGACTTGTCGAAGCCAAAGGTTGTGTCTTTGGTCGCAACCAAGTTCTGTCCAGTCTTTTTGACAAACTTTTTAGCTCGTCGGACAGCACTTGCCAAAGCCCACATTATGTCCATACGTTCCAACTCCATCTCGTCGACCTGTTCATAATCTTCATCTGCCAGGTGACAATTCCTATCTTTCCAGCAACTAGTCCATCATAGGAGTGGAATACAACAGCTAAGAGGTCCATGTGTTCTTTGGCCACCTCAACAGTCACATTCCCGAAGTTGTCGGTTTTCAATTTTGCTGCATTGGCTTGAGGTATCATATACTGGGTGCTAGACGACCCTGACATTCGGACTCTGAAGTTGACAGTTATGCTTGAATTGTTGCGCTTGAGACGAAGGCAGTTTGCAGTGGTGCTCCAGATGTCTTGACCAGAGGAGTTGCATTGTAGAGTGCAGGATTCTTATCGTAGTTAGCCTTTTGGGCTCTGTACTTCATCCTTAGATCCTCTTCCCTCAATGTAAGAATGAAGTTATTTATGTCTAACTTCGAGAGCATCCCATTCTGTCTGAGGTTTGAAATGAAAGAAATCCATTTCTCCGATAGACCATCTGCAAAATTGGATACCTTATCCTCCATCGATGTAGTTACACCATGAGTGTGAATCTCACTCATCAAGTGGTAGAATCTGTCGATCACATCATCCAGACATTCCTTCCTATTGAAGAGAAGTTGTCGAACTCCTTCTTTAAGGCTTTGGCCTTAATGGCTTTGAGTAAGGCATTTCTGTCATACCTCTTCTCCAACACATCCCATAGTTTCTTTGCTTGAGTATACTCCGAATACTGATGGACGATATCCTTCGGAATAGACTGAGTGAGCAAAGCGTATACTTTCTTCTCAGCATTGTATTTGACCTTCTGAGCATCCGACATTCCACTTAGACTGCTGATGTATGCGAATGAAGGTATGCGATTGGACTTATTCGGGCGATTGAACAAATGCGGATGGTTCAATCGTGCGACTAAACAAATGTGGATGAATCAGTCGGCCAAATGAACTAATGCGGTTGAACAGTCCGAATGAGATTCTCAATCGTATGAATGAGCGTACGAATGAGTCCAATCGTGTGGTTGCAGAATGTGAATGAACTTAGTCGTGCGATTGAGCCAATCGTGCGGCTGAACTTGTTGAAGTTTGATAATTCATAGGTTAAACGTGTTTTGACGGTAAAAACTCGAATTTTATCAAACCCTAATCGCCGTATGCCGGAAAAACTAAACTTTTAGTTCAGGAAACGTCTAAGACTCCTTTAGACACAAAAAGATTGCGTTTTTGATGAATTAACACAACTTTTGTATCAAACCTATTGAATCAACACGTAATCAAGAGCCAAAGCTCTGATACCACTTGTTAGGATCTGGTATTTGAACAAAACACCAACTAATTAACGTGTTAAACCAAACCAAATAGTGCGGAATCCTATTTGATTGGCGATCCAATCAGTGAGAACGCACGTAGACACAATAATGAATTGAATCTAACGTCAAGAATCGATTAGGAATCGACCTACAACGTTCTATGAACTTGGAGTACGAACTTAGAGGCTTCTGGACGGCTAGGGTACGTCTGGAGTCAAAGTGTATTCTATGCTTACGTTTTTCCATGAATTAGGTGGTATTTATAGGTTAGGGTTGCTCATTGAGGCGTCTGAACCATGAGCTTGGTTCATTCATGCGATTGAGTCATGCGGTTGATCCATTCGCATGATTGAATGATCAGTCGTGCGATTGAGTCAGACGCATGAAGCTGTTCAGGCGTATGGACTATTTAGGCGCATGGACACTCTGTCGCATGGCCATTCGAACACATGACCACTGTTTGGGCGCATGGTCCAGTCGGATGCATGAGAACTTCACTTAACAAGTTTGAATGTATTCATTATTATAACATTATGCACATCAATTCAAACACTCATAAACCTATATAATCTAGTCAATATGCGTGACAAAACTCATTAATGAAATATTAGACATTATAAATCACAACCAAACATTATCATTTCATTAAGTACCCATTATTACATAAGTGCAAGACATTTAACACATAATACATTGAGATCAGGATCTAGGTACATAAGTGTATCAACAAATAATATGTCCATTGTCTAAGAAGAGAGGACATAAACTTCCTTACAATGTCCCAGTTTTCAAGAGTTACTCCAACATCCATTAGAGTGTCTACAATCTTAACATACCTGAAGTATTGTTGAGTCATGGTCTTACCTACTTTGAAGGTGAAGTTTTCAAATTGCTGCTTGAGAAGATCTTTCTTGTTCTCCTTGGATTCAGTTGAGCCCTCATACATAATTTTTAATGCTTCCTATAGTTGATTTGTGTTCTTGCACTTCTTAAAGCCTCTGTAGATTGAGTTTCGAAGAGCAGTTTCAAGGGCCTGTCATGGCTTTTTGATCAATCTCTATTTTCTTCCTGTTTTCATCAGAGAAGTCAACCACAACCTTAGGAATTATACCACCACCACCATCAGATGAGGTTCTTGGTATGTAAGGTCCTTCAACAACAGAGTACCATATCTTAGAGTCTTGAGACTTGATAAAGCCTCCCATTCTTTGACACCAGGTATCAAAGTCTACAGGAGTGATCAGTCGGGACTTTGTCATGGTTCTAGTTTCCATGTCAGCTTTAGAGATAGCTGCCATATGAGATGTTAAGTATTTTATGTGTGTGAGGGATCTTAAGATGGTGAGATCTTATATCAAGAGCCTGGAATGCTCTGATACCAAATGCAAGACCGTTAGAAGGGTGCAATGCACATTTACAACGCGACAACACAAGTGAGGAGAGTTCTTTAGAACACTTAATAGATCAAATGGGGAACTAGAAAAACTAGTTTATATGAGAGCTAAGAAACACAAGTAACAAAGAGACAGAACAAGAACATAAACAACACAAGTAATTGGTTTTCAAGGATGATGTATATTTCTCTCTAGTTCCTTACAAGTGTTTACAAAGCAATGATGATAAGATACAAGGACCAAAGATACTTATACTACAACCTATAGCCAGCCATACTTTGAAAGCAAGCTGGATACATGATTTAGATAACAAAAAAATCAATGTAGAGTCAAAAGACAGATTTCCTTTTGACTATACCTTGACATGCCATAGCTCAAATCCTAATTTATTACAAAAAGGATAAAAGTACATAAAGTAAAAAGTATAGACTCAAGACCTCAATGTATAGTTACCAAAAGCGTGGACCATTCACCAACTCATGTAAAGTTGGTGTCTAATATGAGTTGCAGCTGAAAGGTAGTCCTGCTTTATGGTAAAGGTACATCAGATAATAGCATGTTTTCAAAAGTTTTCAGAAGAAATCTGTCCTCTAGAGTTGGCTTCGAAAGACTTTGTATTTGAAGCTTCAGAAGACTTCATGTTTGGTTTTGAAGATATCGGTCTTGGCTTTGGAAGATTTCACACTTATAATGTTTTCTAAGGGAGAGTGTGAAGCTTCTAAAGCATTCTACTTCAGTACACTTGTGTATGCATGTAGGAGAGACTTAGATGTTTTGGGTTGCATCACCTTATATGAAACCTTACATGCACCATTCAAGGCCTTACACGGGCGTAAGTGTCTGATAGAAGTTGGGGAAAGCCAAATGACTGGACCCGAGATTATACAAGAGACAACTGATAAGTTATTTTAGACTAGAGACAGATTGAAGGCGGTTCAAGATTGTCAGAAAAGTTAAGCGGATAACCAAAGGAAATCATAAGAGTTCAATGTCGAGGAAAACATACTACTGAAAGTGTTGCCTTGTAAAGGCACTGTATGCTAGAAAGAGAAGTAAAGTAACACCAAGCAATGTCAGTCCATTTAGAATCATTGAATGCATTGGTCTTGTTGCTTATCGACCGTAATTGCTGCTTGTGTTAAACGGTATGCATGACACATTCCATATGTCAAACCTTAAGAAGTGTCTTGTCAACCTCAAGAAGTTTCTTGTTGATAAGACGTTGCATGTGGCACTCTAAGAAATTCAAGTGGATGACAAACTTTGATTCCTCGAATAACTAGTGGAAATCATGGATAGGGAGATAATGATGATGAAGCGTAGCATGATCCCTATTGTAAAGTTAAGATGAAACTCAAAGAAAGGCCTTGAATTACCTATGAACAAGAAGACGGAATGATAACTAAATACCCTCACCTAGTTGTGGATGGTGTTGCAGTTGATAACAATAGTTGCATTTTGGGACGGAATTCTCTCAACTGGGGGATACTATGACATCTGTTACCAAAACATGTGTGTTGATCTTTGACTTTGACTTTTGACTTTGATTTTGTCATATTTGGGCTTGACCTTAATTGATTGTTCATTTCGATGTTAATTAAAATTTTAAATTAATGGGCCTAGGGAATAGTGTTGGTTCTAGGGTTTTATCCATCGAGATGGCCGTTGGGCTTGCCATCAAACAAGGTCCTGCGCATTAGACTAATCAATAACACCAAAATTTATGTTAAAACCCAACTAATCATACATTCATGAACTTTTCCTAAGGTCTAGTATATAAACTTGAATTAGTTCAAAAATACAAATTATCTGATTTTTAGGGCATATAATAGCTTGGTGGAACGGTCTTAACGCAAGGAATTAAAAAACGTAAAAATTGAATGACACGAGAAATGAGACAACATGAGCATGGACCTGACAGGCCAAGGGCCCAAAGGCCCTTGCCCCTCCCCTTAATCGGCCGAGAATTAACAAGGTGGCCTTTCCCCTTGTTTTCTCACTTTTGCAACCCTAATCCACCTCCTCCTTGGAAACCCTAGCCACCACAACAATTTCTCCTTGTTCTTCATCTAATCCATCAAAAATCATCATCTTTATTCAACAAACCATCAATTTTGGTGTATTGCTTCATTCAAGAACAAGTATTGATCCGAATTGTTCATCCAATCATTCTCCAGTAAGAAATAAATTGATATATTCTTTATTTTATCATTGTATTTGATAAAATTCATCATCCTATACTAAGATTCTTCACTTTTTCTTCTTGATTTTCGTTTTTGGGATGATAACTCTTGGAAGATCTTGGCGTTCAAGTGTTGGAGCCACCAATCTGTAAAACACTAGTGTCTTTGTTCTAGATTGTTCATGATCTTTGAGTTGGGATTCTAACCTCATGAAATCTGGACTTAATGGTCATCCTTAGGGTCTTAGATTAATCGTTTTTACGGGTTTTGGGTCAATGAAGTTTGAAAACTGAGTTTTTGAATCTAATAGACAATGCTGAGAATTTGAACAATTTGATGTTAGAAAAACGGGTCATCTTGTGCAGGTCTTATTGGGGTCACAAAAACTCCAAATGGGTCTAATTTTTAGTCTAAAAACAAGTTTAAAGAGTCTTCCAACTAACCCAAGTGGTCTTGCGTCGTTTTAACATCGTTTGGTCCTCCAAACATAACACACAAAACTGAAGGTCAAAACTGACTAATCTGGGCAGCAGGTTGGTCTGTGTTTGTCGAGTCATATCTTTCTCATATTTTATCCAAATGAGTTGATTCTTTTTCTGGAGTTTAATTGAAAGTCTTATCTTTCTAATTTCTCATATTATGCAACTTTTTATTACCGTTTCAACCTCTAACCAGTTTATTCAAAACTGGTGCGCAATCAGGTCATCATGCTGAAAATATTATATTGAAATTAAAAAGTAAAGATTTGAACCTAAATAATCAAATGAAGACAAGCTTAATACTTAAAATTAATTAAGTGACTTTTTTAAATGAAAAAATTAAGGGCCCTGATGGACATTAAGTGCTCGACTTCGAGGACTACACCCAACTAGGTCAACTTAGCCCTTCAGTTTTGGTGTTTTGTGTTCTATAGTGATTTGACATTCTTACTAAGCACTTTGGGACTTTGCTATTTTGAGGTGAGTTTCATGGCTCTGTGTTTATTTTAAATATTTATAAACTAGGAGGAAAAGTATGCTCAACCTTTTTATGCTGTGAACTTATTCAATCTTTGGGATGTTGTGTTTAGTATTTTGTAAGTATATATCTGATACATGCATGAGTTAGCTATGTGATTCGTTATTCACAACTATTTAACTTTGGTGTTGGAGCCAACAGACAGGTATTGATAGTACTATTGGGCTGACACTCCCACCCTTGATTGTTAGTATACTAGTTGGGACTAACAGTGACTAGGTACGGGCCCTAGGGTGAATATGTTCCGACAAGTTCTGTGTGTACGTCGTAGGTTTAGTTGTGATGCTCATGTTTACATGTGATATTACTTTCTTACCACTGTATGCACTCATGTCCTAGTAAACTATTACACAACATCAAGTTTTGTTCACTATTTAAACCTGCAAACTCACCAACAATATGTTAACCTTTTTTAGCATATCTTTTCAAGTAATAATCAATGAGGATAGCTAGGGATGTTGTCTTAGAGACAACCTTAGGATTGCATTATTTAAACTCTTTCGATGTCTTTGACAAATTGCGTTGACTTATATTTATTACTCACTTTATGTTCACTTGTTCCCGCGTTGTGGGATTTATATATAATGGTTTGTATGACTATGTTTGTTGTGGAATTAACTAACTATGACCCAAGTCTCCATTTGTGTCGGGTGACACACATTGACTTTCATCATTTATTGCATCTCTATTAATTAATAACGTGTTATGATGATCCCGTCCATTACATCCTCGTGTTTCCGCTATAAGCAAGGGTGTGACAGGTAGCACTCTGACACCTACACACATTTGTTAACAAGATCTTGAAGAACTTCATCCTGATGAAGTAGAAGAGATGGATCTTCAATAGAAAATGGTCACGATTGTATATAGAGCCAAAATGTATCCGAGAAGAAACAAAAACTTGGAAACAACACGTAGAACAACAAAGATTAAGGTTGATAAGTCCAAGGTAAGATGCTACAAATGCAGTTTGTATGGGCATTACTTAAGGGAATGCAATTAACAACATCAGTTTTAACAGCATCAATCTCATCAATCATCAGCAATTAAAAGAACTTTCAAATAGCCTTAATTTACAAACTCGTACCCACTAGCCACAAGCTCATCAGTAGGAACAAGCAAAATAAAGGAAACTGGGTTAATAATTTTGCAAGATGGAACATGTGACTAGAGCATGTATGAGAAGGAGTTGTTGGAAGGAAATCATGCATGAACTGAAGTGAAACTTTAGAAGTTTCAATTATTATCTTAACAATATGAGAATTGTTGAATTCTCATATTGAATTAAAGAACAAGTATGGGTTGGGATTTAATGTTGTTGCATCTTTTCGAATGTTATCTATACACCTTTACCTGGTTAAATGACTAATAGTTTATCAAATCATTTTGTGCCAAGCACCAAAATTGAATTAAAATATCAATCTAATCAATTGGAAAATGTTCATGATACTATGGTGAGTGAAATTGAGTCCTCTGAATCAAAAAATATAAAACAAAATGATTCAGAATTTAACTATGATGAGTGTGATGATTTGGATATTTCTGATGAACATGATGAGCAAAATCATGATGGTATTGGTAAGTAAAAGAATATTTCATTTGAACCCATCATGCCCAAAGTTCTTAAAGAAATCAAGCTGTCTTATCCTCTAAAGCAAAGAAATATGCTAAAGACTATGTGCAAGAGGATTGCCAGCTGAATGAAGGTCTTCATGAACTTAACAAACATAAAAAATCATCAACAAAAATAGTTGAAGTTGTTGAAATTGTCAAACATATGGATGAAATAAAATCTCTTCCTTAGAAAAGGATAAGAAAGCATCAACAAAATTTATCCAGATGAAGAAACATGCTGCTCAATTAAAATTTGTAGCAGATCTATCGAAGCAAAAGTCTAATGAATCCGTAGAAAATGTATGGAAGAAAAAGTCAGCTGAAACAAACATCATGAAGAAACTTAAGAAAGAAAAGGATGTGAATCCTAAGCAACCGAAATCATCTGCTGCTAAACAAGATCCTTTTGACATCATGTTTGGAAATGACAAGGATTCATCAGCTACAAAATTTTAAAAAGAGTTGAATGTACAAAAGCAGCAATAGAAAAAGAAAGTTGTTGAATCTTAAAATGAATCAAAGAAGAAATATTGCAATTGGTGTGGTATGCATAATCACAACATTGACGAATGCTACTTTAGCAGCTATCGCTACATCTGCAATATGAACAATCATATGACTGTAGATTGTAATTTTAACAAACATTGTACAATTTGTAACAAAAATAAAGATTCCACTTAGGAATGTTATTTTAACAAAAAGAACAAAATAAAGAGCACAAAGATTCAACAATCTAAAGAGGCTAAGTCAGACTCACAATTAAGTGAATGTCAAGAAGATTCAAAGCCTAAAAAGAAGCAACAAAAGAAAAAGGTGTCCAAAGTTACCAAATAATCAGTTGCTGATGATAACCTTATGATGAAGAAGGAACAACAACATCCTCAACTCAAAACACCTCACAAGAAGGTAAAGTTGAAAGAAAAGACAAGTAATACTCATGACACCTTCTTTGATCAATTTGAGAAGGGTGCTCAAATGCCTCACTCAAAATCAAAGGATGGTGAAACTTTATTCAATCAATGTTCATCATCAAACGACACGTAGAAGAAAAACATGGAGAAGATGAAAGAAGAAGTGATAGTTAAACAAAACCAAAATTTTTCAAGCCCATCTTCAACCGAATCTCCTCACCTCAAACAAAACATAAGAATCAATTGAGTCTAAAACAATCACTGAAACATCAAGGCTCATTCATGAGGGAGTAATAATTTTAGACACTAGTGGTAAGCCCAAGATCATTAAGGCTTGGGTTCCACATTCTAACTGATTTCATTATATGTGTAGAAACAAACATGGAGGACTGACAACAAGTGGTATGTTGACGGTTGCTATTCCAGACACATGATAGGAAACTATTCTATACTCCATGACTTCAAACATAAAAATGTTTCACATATGGCATTTGGTGGGGTTAATAAGGGAGGTAAGATTATTGGGGAAGGAATAGTAAGAAATGGTGTACTCAAGTTTGAGAAAGTAAATTACTATAAAGGTTTACAATACTATTTATAGAGTGTTTTTCAAGTTTGTGATCAAAATTATATCACTTTATTTGATAACACTAACTGTTACTTTTTAAGACAGGTTTTCCCATTCCAGAAGATTGGATCTTTTGTGAGTCCACGGATTGCAATCATGAATTATCAGTGTTAGATTGGAATCGAGTTATTTAATGCACAATGATCATTAATCGTTGTTTAATTGTTTAATAAATAAATATCTAACTAAATAAATATTAGTTATGGAGAACAGAATGATATCAACATAATAAATAATGGAACAAGATTTGATTCAAAACTATTTGATGAAAAACGTATTAATGATTATAGATGAACAAATAATGAATGTTATAACCAATGATTGCTTCGAACGTGTTGATGTTGTGATATATTATGTGACGGCTGCAGGGTTGTGTTTGATTGATAGTGTGATCAATGTATGTTTTGTGTTTGCCGCTGGTTTCCTGCCTTTGTCCCCCTTGATGTGTAACCTAGGACTTATATAATTTATAGGCATTTTTGTTCTTTAAGGAAACACCAAATCTCTTGGAATTCGCGATTGACTTGTTGACATTAAATCACTTTATCATTTAAGTACAAGTTTTGGTCTTCCGCAATTATGTTTGTCTTCCGCAACTAACTTGTGTCTTCCGCAACTCCTGATTGTCTACACAACTACTTGTCTTCTGAAGGAGTCGTTATTCAGTCTCCATGCGTGGTGTTGTTCATTAGTGAATCTTCTGGCAAACCGACTTTCATCCGTAGAAGATATTCAGAGGGGGTCTTGTAAAAATTGCAGGATCGTTCAAGGGCTTGAACACAATTACAACACAACACACACAATGAGGAGATTAACTAAACGTTAATCAAACAGTGAACTGGTAACCAAAGGTGATGCAGAGAACACAAGTAAAGCAAGAGACAAAACAAGAGAGTATAGTTTTCAAGGTAGCAGTATATTGCTTTCTCAAGTTCTTTTACAAGTGTTACAAAGCATTACTGAAAGATACAAGAACTTGGAATACTTATACTACAACCTACAGCCGGCTATACTATGAAAGCCAGCTGGATACAATTGACTAGACACTAACAAAATCAATTGTAGGATCAAAAGGCATATCTGCCTTTTGACCTTGTGACTATGACATGCCATAGCTCACATCCTTATACATTACAAAAAGTAAAGTACATAAAGTGGAAAGTTTCAGACTCAAGACCTCAATGTACAGTTACCAAAAGCATGGACCTTTTCACCAACTCTTGTAAGTTGGTGACTTATCAGAGACGCAGCGGAAAAGGTGCTTTATGGAACAGTACATCAGATAAAGCATGTGTACTAAAAGTCTTCGGAAGAAATCTGTCTTCATAGGTTGAAGCTTCGGAAGACTTTGTCTCTTCAAGCTTCGGAAGACTTCATGTTAGGCTTCGGAAGATATTGGTCTTGGCTTCGGAAGATATTACACTTAGAGTATTTTCTAATGCTTTGTGTAATTCTTCCGAAGCATTCTTCACTTCAGTACTTAGTGCATGTTGCTGAAACACTTAGGCAGTTTTGGGTTGCATCAGACTTCAGGAATCCTTACAAACTCCCCCTAGGCTGATGCTACCAAAACACTTAGAAGATCTTTAAATTTTTGTAGTCTTCAGAATAATCAAGACCATCCTTTCTTCTTCATTTGATGGTCAGGATCATCAAGACTCTCATAGTATCTTCTCATTTCAAAGAGATCATGCAGAGGTAAGTTGATTATGTCTTGCCATGAGTAGACATTTTCAACACCTTGATCTCTGATAACATTCCATCTTTCTGGATTGGTAGAGTAAGTCCAGGATAAGATGGGTGTCTCGGTTGCTAGAGGAGCCACTTGCATAGGAGTTGATTGGGCTGCCTCATCATGCACTTCCTCAGGTTGATCTGATTCAGCCTGGGGTGTAGAGGTAGATGACTTTGGCTTCTTCTTTTTAGTCTTTGGTTTAGAGGCCATTTTCTTCTTCCTCTTTAATGTCTTTAACTGAGAAGACTGGTCTGCAGCACCATGTTGATCATCAGTGTCTTTCTCAGTTGGGTGTTCCTCCCTCACAGGTTCAGAAGAGAGGGAGTTTGACCCTGTCTTGGATCAGAAGATGAAGTTTGCTGAGGCTCAGCTGGAGGTTCTGGTTCAGGTGTCTCTGGTTGTTCAAACTTGACCTCCACTTCAGGTGGGACTTGACTTGGAAGAGAGTGCAAATCAATGAGTTCACCACTTTTAATCTTCTGCTTGATTACCCTTATATGCTCATCCATTGTAGATAGAGACATGGGACCAAGTCTCCTTCCGGAGAATCCATATGACTTCAAGAAGCTCATCATTCTTTGTCTGTCAGCAGACTTCTTTGCATTCTTTTGAATGATGGCTCTTGACTTTGCAGCTTCTTCCCTTAGCTTCCTTTTGGTTGTTTTTCTTTCTTTGACTAACTCAAGCTCAAGTTGCTTTAAGTACTCGAACTCAATGAAGTCATAGGACAGGGGAAGAAGTGTATTTGCCTGATAGAAGCCTGTGGCACTCAGGTAGTTTATCATTTTGATTCTATCCTCTTCTTTATCTACCTGAGGTTCTTGTGGAGCCACATCTTCCTGTGCAGGACTTTCTTGAACTGGAGAGAGAGTGGGAGTATGCTTGTGAAGTCTTTTCTGTCTCCTCTCCTCTTTGAATTGGAGAAGTAACCTTGCATCCTCTTTCTCCTTATCTCTCTTGACACTTCCATGTCAGCCAGTTCATTCAACTCTTCTAAGGGGAGAGATGATTTCATCAACATCATAGTTCCTGGTCTGTAAATAATTAATCCTGACTGCCCTTTGTTCATCATTTTGAGTATTTGGTCTGGGGGCAGCCCTGATTGCAGCTTGCATAATTTTGATGACCCAGAAGAACTTTCTCCCCTTAGCCTCCTTTTCCTCTCTCTCTCTTCCTCCTCAATTTCCTCAGGAGTCATTTCCTTTTCCCTTTGTCACCAACAGACCTTTGTGACTCAGGGTGGATTGAGGCTTGGCCTTCATTGCTTGGTGTAGCTTCCATGCTCTGGCCAGAGAGAGGCTGAGAGACACCTTCACCAGCAGGTGTCTCAGATGGAGTTTGGACCTCTGCAGCAGTTGTTGATGGTGAGACAGGGGTCTCAGGTCTGCCACTGGGCCTTCAGCCAAGGTTTCCCCTATGAAACTAATCTTAGGGTCCACCTCAGCATCCAGTTGACCGATGACATTGCCTGATTGCCTAAGTCTCCTTCTTAGAGAGAACTCTGCAAGGATCCTGTCTTGGATTCTTTGAGCCAGCCTGTCAGCTTGTCTAGATTTGCTTGGATTGACAAGTGGCATGTTGACTAAATCCAGTCCTTCATAGAAGCTCAGGCTTTGGAACTGAAAGACTTCTTGTTGACCTTGAACTCTGTGAAGTATGAGGGCTCTTCTGTCATCATCATACCTCCATCTGATAATGTAGTTGCCAGTTCCATGTGGTGGAGATGAGACAGCCCTTGGTATACCTTCCTCAAAGAGACTCCTGATGAGAGAGTCTATAGAGTCCACATTAATGTGAACTTGAGGAAGTTGCTGAGAATGCACAACAGCAAGTGAGGATGGTGAGTCCTCTATGTCCATTCTCTTTGAAGAACTCCCAGGTTCTGTGGTTGTGATAACTTCTCCCCCTTTTTGTAGCATCACCCACTTGCATAGGTGAGCTGGAGGATAAATCAGTCACTTCCACAGGTTCTTGTGTTCCTGGTTGAGCTCTCCTTAAAGGTCTCTCAGCTAGTTTTTCCTGCAGATATGAAATCTGGAGTTGCTGATCATTGACCCTGTTTTGCAGGGTAGTCACCTGAGATTCCAAGTGACTAACCTTAGAGACTAGATAGGTGCATGTTTGTGACAATTGTTGTACCTTTAGTCTCAAATTCCCCTCATCTTCATCAGAAGAATCACTGGGGGATGAGAGGATTGGACCAAAGTCCCTTCTCTCACACCAGCTTGAGTTTCTTGGCTGCTGGTTTTCCTCTGCTCACTGGCAACCTCAGTTAAGATGCCAATGGGCTGAGTTGCCATGGTTGAGGTCTAATGATGTAATCACTTTCAAAAGTGAGAGCCTCTTCCATATGGACATCCTGAACAGGTTCAGATGTGTCCACCTCAGTAATAGGTGACTGATGAGGGATAGACTGAGGAGAGTCAGAGGTACTCATCTCTCTTTGAGTAGGGGAGGAGAAGAGAGACTCATGGTACTCACTGAATCCTAAGTCTTCATCAGTGTAAAAGGATAGGTTGGGAATTGGTTGGTTTAGATCCAAAGGCTGGGGATGGTAGCTGTCCCCTGAAGGTTGTTCACTTGAGTGTTGAGACTCAGAGTGAAGGCTTACAGTTGTTGGGCTAATGAGCTCATCAGGTTGAGCTTGAGGAACCTCAGCCCTGATAGGTAAAGTAATGGGAGTGGTTTGCTCCTCAGGAGAAGTGGGAGCTCTGGAGTCCACTTCTTCCTGTAAGGTTGAGTATTTGGGGGCCTGCACAGACTCAATAGCCTGAGCAGGGGTTCGTTGGATTTTCTTTTGTAGGTGATGAATATTGGAGGTTGTGAAGAGGGTAGGAGAGCAGTAGGTGTGGGTTCAACACTAGCTTGGACTGCTATGTTGTCACCTTGAGCAATGAGCTCTAACATTTTTGGGACTAGGGCTGTTTCTACCCCTGAGAAGCCTACAGTTGGCTTCTTCATAATTTTAAAGATGCCGGGCTTCATCTGTCCCAGTTTAAGAATATTGCCTGTTTCCCTCAACTGTGAGCCCAGTTCACAGTTAAGAATGTGTTGAACATATCTAGGAAACATGTAATATTCTAAGGAGTCTAAGTTTGCAAGTAAATTAGTATAAACAAATTGTGAATACCTGAACTTGACCCCCTGAACCATCCCATGAACTATAAAGGAGAGATCCTCAGGAATCTGGTCCCATCCACCATGCTTGTTTGATAAGCTGTGGATAACCACATGGAGCAGGTATTTCCACTGGGATGAGACCTTCCCTTTCCTGAAGGTCTTTACAGAGAAATCTCCTTCATAGCCCATCTGCTCGAAGGAATGATTAACCGCTTCTTTTGGAAAGAACACTTCACCTGCTTCATCATCCAGCTGAAGATGTCGGTTGATGATGGCCGGAGTGATGAAAATTGTTCTCCCCTGCACTGTGGCAGACAGTGCCTTCTCCCCATCCATAATGACCTCTTGGCAGGTCTTCCAGAATTCAAGCAAATGATCCTCATATAGAGGAGGATCAATGGTTAGGGAGGTGAAGTAGTGAGACAAAGACAAGAAACGGCAAACCTCTGAGAAATGAGGATCTTTGTCAGAGCATAACAGAGCAACCTGATTGTGTTGTCTGTGTAGCTGCATGGCAAAGTGAGGATCATTTCTGTGTGTAAGGTCAGCCATTGTGAGGTAGCTCAGAGATGAAGAGAAAAGAATGGGAAGGAAATTTCAGAGAGAAAGCTTTGGGTTTTAGGTATGGAAGAAAAGCAGATGATAGAAGAGGGGGGAAACCGTTGGGTTTATATGAGAGAGAAGGATTTCAGATAAAGTTTAATGAAAGAGGATAAACTTTGAAATCCGTATGTCGGTCCCACCTCTGAAAAAGTAGTTTACCTTTTTGCTCAAAAAGTAGTTTTCTTGGAATTCGAAAAGCTTCCGAAAGTAATTTGTCTTCGGAAGTTTGATTGAAAAAGCTTCCGAAGCTAAAGTGACTTCGGAAGAATTTTCCTGAGAGTCTTAAAGATTTATGCTTCGGAAGAGAAATAAACTTTTGGATGCTTTGTATAAGAATGAACAAAGCTTCCGAAAGTAATTTTTGCTTCGGAAGGAAAAAGTCCTTAAAAATGAATAAGTGTCTAAGTTGAGAATTTTAAGCTTCGGAAGATAAAGTTTGACTTCTTCCGAAGGTAAAATTTCTTAGACAGTCATTTATTTTGAAGACATATTTTTCTTCCGAAGGTAAAATGTTATCTTCCGAAGTGTCAGAAAATTTTCAAGAATCCAAGGAAAGTCTTCAAAAAGAGTTTTTCATTCAAAGAAAAATGAGCTTATGAAAGTGATGAACTAGACAACTTAGGACACACATATTTTATGAAGAAATAATTAGAATTAGTTTTAAAAAAAAACTACTCAAAGTTAATCATCCCAATAGCTGATATCAGATATTTAAATCTCTGTTCATCAAAAGCTTTTGTGAACAGATCAGCATATTGTTCATCTGTGTGAACTTTGACTAGTTTAATTAACCCCTTTTCATAGTTATCTCTTATTAAATGATACCTGATGTTGATGTGTTTGGTCCTTGAGTGCTGCACAGGGTTCTCAGTGATAGAGATAGCACTGTTGTTGTCTATGTGGATAGGAGTCTCTTTGAAGTTAAATCCGTAGTCTAGCATCTGATTTTGAATCCAAAGCACTTGAGCACAGCAGCTTGCAGCAGCAATGTATTCAGCCTCAGCAGTTGATGCAGACACACAGGTTTGTTTCTTGCATTGCCATGAGACAACCCTTCCACCAAGAAATTGACATCCCCCAGATGTAGACTTTGCAGTCATGTTGCAACCACCATAATCACTGTCTGTATAGGCATACAGATTGAAATTAGAATTCTTTGGATACCATAAACCAAGTGTTGAAGCACCTTTGAGGTATCTTAAAATCCTTTTCACAGTGATTAAGTGAGACATCTTAGGATTAGCTTGATATCTTGCACAAATACATGTAGCAAACATGATATCAGGCCTGCTAGCTGTAAGATACATAAGAGACCCAATCATAGCCCTGTATAAGTGCTCATCTACACACTCCCCCTCAAGATCTGGACCAAGAGAGTGGTTTCTGGCTATGGGTGTCTTAGCAGTCTTACAATCAGTCATGTTGAACCTCTTGAGTATATCTTGAATATACTTTGACTGACTTATGAAAATGCCATCTTCAACCTGCTTCACTTGAATTCCCAGAAAGAAATTAAGTTCTCCCATTGAACTCATTTCAAATCTATCTTTCATCAGCTTTTCAAAGTCTTTGCAGAGCCTTGAATTGGTTGAGCCAAAGATGATGTCATCCACATATACTTGAACTAGCAGAATGTCGTTTCCTTGTCCTTTGATGAAGAGAGTTCCATCTATAGTACCTCTCCTGTAACCATGTTTACAGAGATACTCAGACAGTGTCTCATACCACTTCCTGGGTGCCTGATGCAGCCCATAGAGAGCTTTGTCAAGCTTGCAGACATAATCAGGATGATCAGGATCTACAAAACCAGGTGGTTGTTTGACATAAACCTCCTCATCAATCACTCCATATAAGAAAGCACACTTTACATCAAGTTGGTAGACCTTGAAGTTCTTGGATGCAGCAAATGCCAGGAATATCCTAACAGCTTCTAGTCTAGCTACAGGAGCAAAGACATCAGTGTAGTCAATCCCTTCTTCTTGTGTGTATCCTTGAACAACTAGTCTAGCCTTGTTCTTGATGATGATTCCTCTATCATCCTTTTTATTCCTAAAAACCCATTTGGTTCCAATGGTAGTCTTCCCATGAGGAAGAGGACAAAGGTTCCAAACTTTCTGTCTTTTGAATTGAAGCAGCTCTTGTTGCATAGCTTCAACCCAACTTCCATCCTTTAGAGCCTCCTCAACTTTCTTTGGCTCTAACTGGGATAGAAAACAAGAGTGAAGACAAACATTTGCTTCATGGGTTTGCCCTCTTGTCTTTACCCCGGAGATAACATCTCCAATGATGTTTGTAGTAGGATGAGACTTGTGGATCCTTAGCTGAGGGATCACAGCAAGTTGCTGAGATAGATCCAAATTTGAGAAATTTAGATCTGGTCTTGAAGATTGATCCTCCACATTATCACACTTATCAAGATTAACTTGATCCAATGAGTGTGTGACATCATTGATGTTATCATCTATGGTATGGTTATTAGCATCAAGAGATTCTTGATCACTTTCACCATCACCATTGTTATCTTCTGCAATTGAGATGTCTTTATCTGGTTGAGAGCCTCTGAACTGGAATTTGAGGGCATGCCAGATGTATCAGCTGGATTTGTCATTGTTGTGCTGATAGAAACCTCATTTGCTGAAGTAGTTCCAACTGGAGCTGAAGGTCTTCCAAGCTCAAATCTTGGATCAGGATCACCTGTATTTAAATTTTCTGCAGATCCTGAAACATGCTCACAAGATTTATTAAAACAGTTGGTAACTAAATCAAGATCAAATAGCCAATCCGGACCAGAACCAGCCACACTGGGAGTGTGCTCATTGAAAGTCACATTGGCTGACTCCTCAATGATTCTAGTTCTGAGATTGTATACTCTATAAGCTTTAGCTTGAGAAGAGTATCCAATGAAGTGTCCATCGTCTGATTTCTCAGCAAACTTGGCAACTTGATCTTTGGTATTCAAGATGGTGCAGGGACATCCAAATGACCTGAGAAAACCAATGAAAGGTTTCCTCTTGTGCCAAAGTTCATAAGGAGTCTTACCATGTGTCTTAACTACTAAGACTCTGTTTTGCACATAGCAGGCAGTATTAACTGCCTCTGCCCAGAAGGTGATAGGCAGTTTAGAGTCAGACAACATAGTTCTTGCAGCTTCAATAAGTGTCCTGTTTCTCCTCTCAGCAACTCCGTTTTGCTGAGGAGTCCTGGGAGCACTGTATTGTCTTGTAATACCCTTTTCATCACAAAATGTATCAAGGATTTGGTTCTTGAATTCAGTTCCTTGATCACATCTTATGGTTTTGACCTTGTGATCACATTGATTCTCAATCTTTAAGATGAAATTCTTTAGAATCTCAGGAGTCTCATCTTTAGTTCTAAGAAAGAAAACCCAGTGAATCTTGTAAAATCATCTGTGATCACTAGACAGTATAAGGTCCTTCCTAAACTCATTACACTGGTGGGGCCAAAGAGATCCATATGTAATAAGTGTAGGGGAGTAGTGATGGAGTTCTTTTCCTTAGGCTTGTGAGATACCTTGTGTTGCTTCCCTTTCAGGCATGCAACACAATGATCATCACTTGTAAACTCTTTCTTTGGCATTCCAGTTACCAGATCATGTTTGATTAATTTATTCATATTCTTAAAGTTTACATGGCACATTCTTTTATGCCATAGGAAAGACTCATCACTATTTGCTTTAGATAGAAAGCATGAAACTTCTCCAGAGGGAGATGTTTCTTGCAAATCCATCTTGTACATGTTCCCTTTCCTGGGGGCTCTGAGCAGAATATGCTCATGAGGAATGACCACTCCAGGTTTGAGAACAATGCACTCATGCTCAGTGAAGAGCATGTTATGACTCTGATCACAAAATTGAGATACACTCAGAAGATTGTACCCAAGCTCCTTAACAAAGTTTACCTTCTCAATGCTGAGCTTACCATTTGTGACCTTGCCCCTTCCATAAATGTAACCACCTTCATTTCCTCCAAAAGCAACTGGTCCTCCATCAATTCTCTCAAAATTATGAAGTAAAGACCTATCGCCTGTCATGTGCCTGGAACAGCCACTGTCAATTATCCAGACATTCTTGTTTGTCTTGAGCTGTTCCTGCACAAAGAAAATGATTAGTTACATTTGGAAACCCAAGCCTTACTTGTCTTGGGTTCAGTAAGTGTAATAGAAGGTAATGCAACAGTAATAGATCCTATGGTTGTACAGAGGGGATCTTCGGCTGTTGTTGATGGAGAAACCTCAGTCATTTGGTCTTTCTTAGACTTCCACACCACCTTTGGAGTCTTGGACTTGACCTTCAAAACCTTAGAAGCTTTTGGAGCTTCACAAGTTTTAATGACTGATACTTCGGAAGAATCTACAGTCACTGCAGTAGACTTTAGTACTTCGGAAGAACTCCTTTCTTCCGAGACCAACTTTGCTTCCGAAGGTAATTTTCCATTTACCTTCTTCTTTGATTTGGAGCTTCCGAAGGAAACAGACTTTCCTTCCGAAGCTTGAGACTTCTTGAGATTCTTTGAAGTCTTTGTATTGGTCATGTGGATAGTACTTTTAGGATTGTATGGACAATCCTTGGCAATATGAGAAGTACTTTCACACATAACACACAGCATTTTCTTCTTCAAAGAAATCTCCTTTTGAGAGCAAGACTGGCCTTGGTCACATTCCTTTTTCACCTTCATCTTGGTAGATTCAGATACAGTTCCCTTGGGCTGTGAACTGTTCTTGGAATTTGATGGTCCAGGCTGTGCAGCAGTGGTACACAGCAGCTCAGTCTTCTTCTTTGTACTGAGATGATTTGAACATGAACCAGAACTCTTAGATAAGAGGCTTTGGTGGATGTCTTCAGTCCTTATTGCTTTGAAACCTGCAGAGATAACACTTGTTTCTGCTTAGCATCAAAGGTAGCCTTGATTTCTTGAGCCTTCTTTGCTTTCCTTTTGCTCTTCCTGATCAAGTTCTTTCTCTTGGACTTGGTCATCACAGTTAATTTCTTCTCCTCAGAAGGATAGTGGCCCTTGGAGGAATCCTCTTCTTCACTCTTCTCAGAGGGATTCCTCACTATCACTTCTTCATCATCCTCACTTACTGGATCTATGAGAGGAAGCTCATCTTCACAAGTTCCACACCTAGGAGATCTTACAGACAAGATTGTGTGTGGAGGAGCTATCTCATTTGATCCCAGTCCCTGTCTATTTTGATAACAAACCTTATTGTGTAGGGATGAGGATATCATGTTCTTGAAGGTCTCTTCTTCAAGAACACTTTTCTCTGCCAGGGCTTTGCTGATCACAAGCTCAGCCTGGCACTTAGTCAACTTAGTGATGAGATCTTGGATCTGAGTTTAAAATCTGTATGTTCATGTTTTAGTACTGAAATAGTTTTCTCCAAGTCTTCTATCTTTAACTTGTAATCATTTTCAGACTTTCTAAAGTCAGATTTTAATATGTTTAATGACTCAAGATCAGATCTCATCTCTAGGTTGTAGGACCTGTATCTATTTACTTTAGCAATGCATTCAGGGGAGCAAAGATGTTCTAATACCTTGGCTTCATCATGATCAGCCATCAATGCTTGGTTTGGAGAAGCATCCTCCACCTGAAAACTCCAGTCAAATCCTCCCTCTTCAACAGCAACCGCAGCATGTTGCTTTGTCTTCTCAGCCTGAGGGGTATTGTTGGTGAAGTTTGGTCTGAGTTGTGTTTGACCCCCATTTGCTCTGGGTGCCTTACACTCCCTGGCGAAGTGACCCATAAGGTTACAATTGTAACACTTAACTTTGCTTTTATCCAGCCCAAACTTACCACTGGTAGCATTGCTTGGAAATTTTCTTCCTGTCCTCTTGTAGAACTTCTTGGCTCTGTGAGTGAGAAGAGCCATCTGCTGAACTATCTCCATGTATTCCAGGTCATCTGGATGGATACAGTCTAGATCTTCAAGAGTGAAGAGATAATTTCCACAGCTTTCATCTGCAGACACAAAGGCTTGAGAAGAACTTGTCTCTTGGAATGGGCTTCCTTGAGTAAAGTTCTCCCTTGGTGTCTCCGGGAAGGTGATGAAAGGACCCTTTTGTGAGTTGTCAGGGTAGCATAGAGATGATGTTGGGGTTCTATGCTGTCCCTTTCAACCACATGAAGGGCTGAACCCATTTGATTGTTAGAGTTGCCAGATGAACCTTGTAAGTTCATCTCCATCTGGTATCCACTGAGAATCCCATATAACTCTGTCAGAGTAAGAGTTTTAAGGTTCTCAGTCCTCTTGATTACCACACAATAGTGTGTCCATTGCCTAGGAAGTGAGGACATGAACTTCCTTACAATGTCTCTGTTCTCAAGAGGAACTCCTCCATCCACAAGGGTATCCACAATCTCAACATACCTGAAGTATTGTTGGGTCATGGTTTCACCTGTTTTAAAGGTGAAATTTTCAAACTGCTGCTTCAGAAGATCTTCTTGTTCTCCTTGGCTTCAGAGGAGCCTTCATACATCAGCTTCAGTGCATCCCACAGCTGTTTAGCTGTTTTGCACTTCTTAAAACCTCTGTACACAGAGTTTGGGATAGCAGTCTGAAGAGCAGTCATGGCCTTCCTGTCAATCTCTACTCTTTTCCTATCTTCATCTGAGTAGTTGGCCACATCTTTAGGAATCATACCAGCACCGGTAGCAGAGGGGGTGCTAGGTATGAAAGGTCCATATTCAACAGATTCCCACATTCTTGAGTCAAGAGACCTGATGAAGCCTTCCATCCTCATGCACCAGGTGTCGAAGTCATCAAGAGTGATCAATGGGGATTTGTTCATGGTTCCAGTCTCCATATCAGTCTTTGAGATGGAAGCCATTTGAAAAAGTTTAGTTTTGTTGTGTGAGGGATCTTAAGATGGTTAGATCTTATATCACGAGCCTGAAAGCTCTGATACCAATTGCAGGATCGTTCAAGGGCTTGAACACAATTACAACACAACAACACAATGAGGAGATTAACTAAACGTTAATCAAACAGTGAACTGGTAACCAAAGGTGATGCAGAGAACACAAGTAAAGCAAGAGACAGAACAAGAGAGTATAGTTTTCAAGGAGCAGTATATTGCTTTCTCAAGTTCTTTTACAAGTGTTACAAAGCATACTGAAAGATACAAGAACTTGGAATACTTATACTACAACCTACAGCCGGCTATACTATGAAAGCCAGCTGGATACAATTGACTACACTAACAAAAAAAATTCATTGTAGGATCAAAAGGCATATCTGCCTTTTGACCTTGTGACTATGACATGCCATAGCTCACATCCTTATACATTATAAAAAGGATAAAGTACATAAAGTGGAAAGTTTCAGACTCAAGACCTCAATGTACAGTTACCAAAAGCATGGACCTTTTCACCAACTCTTGTAAGTTGGTGACTTATCAGAGACGCAGCGGAAAAGGTGCTTTATGGAACAGTACATCAGATAAAGCATGTGTACTAAAAGTCTTCGGAAGAAATCTGTCTTCATAGGTTGAAGCTTCGGAAGACTTTGTCTCTTCAAGCTTCGGAAGACTTCATGTTAGGCTTCGGAAGATATTGGTCTTGGCTTCGGAAGATATTACACTTAGAGTATTTTCTAATGCTTTGTGTAATTCTTCCGAAGCATTCTTCACTTCAGTACTTAGTGCATGTTGCTGAAACACTTAGGCAGTTTTGGGTTGCATCAGACTTCAGGAATCCTTACAGAAATTATTTATGGACAACAAAATTTGTTCATCCGCATATGTTTCTACACTTAGTCAATTTCAGAAAATTGACCAAGTATAATGTTTTTTACTTGCAATCATACCCATAATCACATACATATGTGTTAACCTATATACATAATGCATACATCATAATAATGATTTACAATATCATAAAATTATTATATGTTAAAAGCCTATACAAAGGATCTAGATCTATTGCTCCTAGATCTAACAATACTCTCCCTTAGGCTTAGCAACTTTCAAGTTAGCTCTTTAGGCTTGACAACTCCTTGACTCTTGCTATTATTTTGTTGTACAAGTATAAAACAATAGTTTTCTAATCACATACTTGTAGTTGATCTTCATCTTGCTGATCATTTGAAAAGCTTCAATACTTAGACCCAACACATCTTCTTCAGTATTTAGTGTTTCTACAACACACTGCTATTCACTTTTCTACTCATCTTTAGAAGATCTTCTTCATCTTGCATAGTCTTCCCTACTTGATTCTCCCTTCTCAAAGTCACATCATACCCCATCAATTAGAAGATCTTCTCTATGTATTCTTTTTCAAACATAGTTGGATGTTCATTGTCAACCCAAATTTTAAAAGCAAACGAAAGATCAAAGTGCGAAAAAGGAGAAAACACAATTTAACCCAAGTTAAGGGATTAAATGTGTAAAAGGACAAAATATTATATTATGTTTTATACAAAAGGTGTTATGGCCCTTATAACACCCCACACACTTCTTTTCATGGACTTCTAGAGAGAGAAAGTAGAGGAAGCTTCGGTTATTGAGAGAAGAAGAAAAAGAAGGTTGAATTCAGGTATTAATTCATCATTTTATGTTGTTCTTAGTCAGTCTATGACTCAATGGTATGCTTTTGTGATTTGTGTTTGGGTGTGTGTTTATGGTGGGTTTCTAAACGTTAAACTCAATTTGCATTCGGTGTGAAGGGGCTACACCAAAGTCGCATAAGGTGAGTTGTAAAACCCCCTTTTTACACGTTTTAACTAAATTTGGGGCTAAAAATACATGTATGAATGTTCTGTATAGGTGGGTTTTGCACCAATATGAATGTGTATGTGTGAATGTGGGTCGGTTATGATTTGGGTGTTCTTGATGATATGGTTATGCTATGTTCATACTTTTTGCTTAGAATACTAAAATAGTGCCCATCCACCCAGAACCATGCGCCTAAGTACTCATGTGCTTAGAATGCCTAAAATGACTAAATGTGGGTCATGCACCCTAATAGTGCCCATCCACCCAGAACCTTTCCCATGCACCTAGGTGTTCCCATGCATCGATAAGGTCATGCGCCTGCATAGTGCCCATGCGCCTAAGTGTTTCCCATGCGCCCAGAAGGTCATGTGCCTGCATAGTGCCCATGCACCTAAGACTTAGAATATTTTTCTAAATTTTAAGAAAAAGTGAAGTGTTAGGCTTTGACTTGGGATGTTCCCGGGGGTGATGTAAGCTGACTTTATGATGATTGATTATATGTGATATGTTATGTAGAGATTAATGAGGAGGTTGATGTAACCTAAACATCTTTAGTCTTTCCTGCATGCTGCACAAGTGCATTGAAGTGGAATGCTTCGGAAGTTTCACATGTGCACCACAAATCCAGAAAGGTGGCATTTTATTAGAGATCAAGGCTTGAAGACATTATACATGGCAAGATATGTTTTAGTTGCCTTTGCATGACCTTTGAAATGAGAAGACACTTTGACAGCTTGAAGGATCCTGATCATCTTATGAAGAAAGGAATGTGATCATCCTATGAAGACTGTTAATATCTGAAGTTTTCTAAGTGTTTTGGTAGCATCAGCCTAGGGAGTTTGTAGAGATTAATGAAGAGGCTGATGCACCTAAACATCTTTAATCTTTCCTGCATGCTGCACAAGTGCATTAAAGTGGAATGCTTCAAATGCAACAGAAATACTCTAAGTGTGAAATCTTCCGAAGCCAAGACCAACATCTTCCGAAGCCAAAGATGAAGTCTTCCGAAGCCTCAGAGACAAAGTCTTCCGAAGCTTCAAGTTCATCAAGACAGATTTCTTCCGAAGACTTTAGTAACATGCTTATCTGATGTACTGTTCCATAAAGCTGGACACCTTTCAGCTGCAACTCTGCAAGTCACCAACTGTTGGACCAAAAGAACCAATGAGCCAGATCAGAAAAACCATTAAGTCCCACAAGACATCGTAACAACTGCTGAAGACTTCATTAGCTGTTTGACAAAGTCTGAAGATCAACAGTTGAAGACTAAAATATCGAAGACTTCAACAGCTGAAGACCAAAGTCTGAAGATCAACAACTGAAGACTAAAGTACTGAAGACTTCAACAGCTGAAGACCAAAGTCTGAAGATCAACAGCTAAAGACTAAAGTACTGAAGACTTCAACAGCTAAAGACCAAAGTCTGAAGGTCAACAGCTGAAGACTAAAGTACTGAAGATCAACAGCTGAAGTACAAAGACTGAAGACAACATCTGAAGACATCAGCTAATGACAACAGCTGAAGTTCAAGAAGTCCAAGTACTGAAGCCTTCAGAGTTTGTCATAACAGCTGAAGAAGCATTCTTCAGTTGTTGTGATGGTTTCCTTTAAGTAGTTTTATTTTTATGTCAGTACTTGTAAAATGACTAAAGAGCATGTCTTCAGTCGTTGTTGTTTCAGTAGTTTTGTTTTCAGTAGTTGTAGTGATAGTTAACACTTGGTATTTTTGTAAGAAGATGTCAGCTGTTTGACATCTTCAGTAGTTGTGTTAACTTTCAGTAGCTAAATAACAGTTAGATGTCACTGTCAAGTGACATCAGCTGACGTCAGCTTGCCTTATAAAAGGAAAGATGACCTAATTGTAAGCGTGCGCGAAAGCCAGCCGAAGCGTGTATTGAATGAATATATTCCTTTTGGCAGAAATTCTCTCTCTATAACAACACTGTTTCATTGATAAATTTCACGTGTTCTTGTTTAAATTTGTTAATTCGTGGGCTCATTCCACTGCAAATCCAATCTAATTGATCAAACTAGATGCTGAGATCTCAACAAATGGTATCAGAGCGGGTTAATCATTGATCGATCTAACAATTGATCATTGAAACTGTTCTTTTGCTATCTACGTTTGATCGAATTAGCAAATTTGCAAGAATCGGTTATAGAGATTGAGTTTCTATTGCTTCTGGCCATTTTTGTTTGAGGTTCTAAGTGGTTTTGAGCTAGATTTACTTGGTTTACCTTGAATTTGTCTGAAATCTGAATATGACTACTCCTTCTAATGACCCTCACAATACCGGTTCCTCAACCAAGCCTCCGATGCTGGTTAGGACTGAGTATAACATATGGCAACGAAGAATGCTCCATCACCTGTCTGTTAACAGTTCAGGTTGTTGGACATCTGTGGTACATGGTCCATATAAGCCTATGGTGAACAATCCGGAAACCAACCAAATGGTTCCGAAGAAGAAGGAACAATTCTCTGATGAGGATTGAAAACTGTTTGAGATTGATGCTAAAGCTCATGGAATTCTGGCCATGGCACTGCCTAATGAAATCTATTCTGGGCTTATGCATCATGAAACTGCTCATGACCTCTGGAAGGCACTGAAAGAACAATTGGTGGTACTGATGAGGTCTTAGCAAACAATAGGGAAATTCTTGCCCAACAATATGAGACATTTGCTCATAGGAAGGGTGAGACTCTGACTCAACAGTTTGAGCATTTTTCATGTTTGATCTTTGAGCTAAAAATGGTCAAACATGAATACACTAATAGCCAGATGAACCACAGATTCCTCAGATCACTGCCTGAGAGATGGGACACATATACAATTTTCCTACGCTCCAATGCAATCTGGATAGCCTATCTCTCACCCAACTTCATGGGAAACTGCTTACATTTGAAAGAGAGATAGAGCAGAAAAGGAAACTGGCATCATCAGGAAAGCTTACTGAAGACTTTGTACCAGGGAACACTGCCTTGGTCGATCATGAGTCAGAATATGCTGCATCAGAAAGTAATTATGATGTGCATATAGATTTCTCTTGAAACAGTTCTGATCATGCATTTGTGAGTGTTGATAGTCAGTCAGGCTGTAATAGTGATAATTTGTGCTTCATTATGGATGATTTGAAAGGTATAGCTGATGATGACTTATAAGAGATGGATATTCTGAGCCAAATGGCCTTGATAATATCAGATCTCAGAAGTTCTACAAGAGAACTGGTAGGAAATTCCCTGGACTCTCTGGCAAAACCAAAGTTGGTTTTGACAAGAGTAAGTTGAGGTGTCACAAATGCACAGGCTTGGGCACTTTGCAAGAGAGTGTAGATCATCTGGATCTAACTCCTCTGCACCCTTTGTAACTTTTCCAAGTAATATTCAACAAAACAAACGACAACATCCTGCTAGTTCTGGTCATCAAGCACAACCTCTATCTCCTGCATATTTTGTCCCTCATGGTCCAATGCCATATCCATATCCCTGCTATTACATGCCACAAACCAGTCAAGTTGAAGAACCCATTGCTCAACAACCACCTGCTCTTCCTGAGCCTCAACCTTCCCAATCTCATTAACAATCTCAACCTCAACAACACAGCCTTTTCACCCCAGGAGTTGTTGACTGGAGCAATTTACCAGATGATATGTCTGGTCATGAACAACTGTTTTTTGGTGCTGGTCAACATGGTGGTGACAATCCTTTTGGAAACCTTGCTCTTATGGCCCTGGAGTCTGCTGATACCTCATCCTCTAATGCCTCCACACCACAGGTATCACAGGTATCCTCTGAGGCCAAAGCCAAGCTATGTTCTGAAACATGCATAGCCGCATTTGCATATATTAGAGAAGAAAATGTAGCTTTAATTAACAAGAACATTGAGCTAGAACAAATAATATCCAAAAGAAAAGCTGAATTTGAGTCTGTGCTTAATGATAAGAATGATGAGATTTACAAACTTAAATGCCAAATCACTGATGATAAGGCTAGGGAAGAGGTACTTCTAGAGAAGTACAGAGACCTCAAAGAAACACTTGCAGCTACCCAGGTAGAATGTGATTGATGGGTACATTCCTGCAAGGGTTTTGAAATGCTTCTCAGTAAGCAGTCTGCTTCCAATGTGAAGTTTGGCATTGGTTATAATCACACTGCTCCTCCTACAGATTTTACTCCCAGAGCAGAGGTAGAATCTGATGGAGAAAGCAATAACCAATCCTTTTCATCATGTGATCTACTATCTGATATAGCACAATCAGAGGTTGGAGTCAGCATTAATTCCTCCCAAAACCTATCAGTTGATGTTGATGGTTCAAATGCTGACACTCACATGATCAAAAAGTTGATCACTCCAGGTGGTATTTCACAAAGTACTGAAAGTACTAAAGAGCAAGTCATAACACCTGGAGAACAAACCCAAACTACTGCATGTACTAAAGGGAAGAAAACTGCCAATAGAAAGGGTGGGAAAACTACTGAAGAAGATATCAAGAAAGCATGTACAGCAAGGAAGAAAACTGCTAGTATTGATCGCAAACTGCTAAAGAATAAGTCTTTCGTAGTTTCATATTCTTCAGTAGATGATCAACTTAAGATGAAGAAAAAGCCATGTGAAATATGTGGTTTATTCAATCATCTTACTGATGATTGCTGGTTTAAAAGGGCTCCAAACTCAAACACAATGAGAACATTAAAAAGAAAATGGATAAAATGAAAACTGAGTTTGAAACCAAGTTTGTACTAGCAACATCAAAACCTATAACCCCAAAATCCAAAAAGAAATCCAAAAAGGAAGGGGTTAATCAGGCAACAGCTGAGGTTGCTCAAAGGGAGATGGTACAACATAGGAATCCATCAATCTCAAGCACTAATGTGTCTGATGAGCTGAAGGCTTTATCACAGAATCAGACACAACTTGTCATGATGGTTCAACATCTATTGGGGAGAGTCAACCAATTAGATGCTCCTGTGCTGAAACCACAAAGAAGAAAATCCATGCCAAAGGATTCTTCTTCTTCACCATCTCCATCCCCTCAGGCTGTTCTTCATAGCAAATCTGTTAGTTTACCATCTGTTGATGTGAACAGACCCAAACCAAAAAGGCTTGGGTCTAAAAAAACTAACTGATTTTTTTTGATTGCAGGGTTCTTCAGCATGCCACAGTAGCATCTGGTATGTAGACAGTGGAGGATCTATGCATATGACAGGGAACAGCTCTCTTCTACATGATTACTCTCAAGGAAAGAAGGGGTTGTTTCTTTTGGCAATGATGCTAAGGGTTACATCATTGGCAAAGGCTTTGTCTCCAATGGGGAAATAAGGTTTGATGATGTTAACCATGTGGAGAATCTCAAGTACAATCTCTTGAGTGTTAGTCAAATGTGTGATAAAGGCCATGTTGCTCTTTTCACAAGTCAGAACTGCAGGATTCTGTCATCCAAAGTTCTAAGTTTGATTAATAAGGTGTTGGATGATCACACTCTCCTGAGGGCCAACAGGACAGGAAGAGGTATGCCTTAGATCTTTCCAAGAAAATAGATCTCAAAGGCCATCCTTGCCTATTTTCCAAGGCTTCTCCTCAAGAATCTATTCTATGGCATAGAAGGCTGGGTCATGTGAATCTTAAAAACTTGAATCAGCTCATACATCATGATTTAGTAAGGGGATTGCCTATGAAGGAGTTCAGATGTGAAGACAACTACACTGCTTGTTTGAAAGGAAAACAACACAAAGTCTCATTCCCTCCTATTGAAGAACCTAAGTCTATTGCCTGCTTGCAATTACTACACATGGATATCTTTGGTCCTGTGAGAGTAATGAGTATGGCAAAGAAGAAATACTGTCTGGTAATTGTGGATGATTACTCCAGATTTGTATGGACTTCTTCTTGCACTCAAAGGATGAGGCTGCTCAGATGATTATAAACTTTGTGTTGTATGTTGAGAAGCAGTATTCCCTATCTGTCAAGTGTATCAGAAGTGATAATAGAACAGAATTCAGATCCATACACTTGATGATTTTATCTCTCAAAGGGAATCCAGAGGCAGTTTAGCATCCAAGGACTCCAGAACAAAATGGAGTAGTACAGAGAAAGAACAGAACCCTAATTGAAGCTGCAAGGTCCATGTTGGCTGACTCTGGTTTGCCACTGACCTTTTGGGCTGAAGCTGTTAACACAGCTTGCTATGTGTAGAATAGAGCCTTAGTAAATCAAAGGTTGATGAGGACTCCATATGAAGTTCTACATCATTGGCTCCTCTAATTTCATTTTCAGAACCTTTGGGTGTTCTTGTTTCATGTCACACCCCAACCTTGACGGCGGAAATGTCGAGATGTGAGGGGTAAGATTGTTCACAGCCACATAACGCTATATTAAATTGTAAATATTATTATCATAAGTCTTGAAATGAAATACAATCATAATTCCCAAACAAGTAATAAATTCGAATGCAACAAAACATAAAGTAAACTTTTTATTTCATTTACTAGGTCCAAATCCTAGATTATAGCATGCTTCAAAAAGATCACTTTAAGCTTGAGGTTGACCTGAAACATGATAAAAATAAGAGTCAACTAAAAATAGTTGGTGAGTTTCCAAGGTTTTCATACATAATACGAAAAAGAAAGTTACAAGTAGCAATTCATGTCATAGGTTATAAGCTAGTAAGGTTATAGAACACATATCGTTACAACCAAACCTCGACTTGATTACAAGTATAAAAGATTGACTAAGTGTATTTGGTTCCCTAGTGCACAAGCATACGGCTCCTAGGAGTCGGCAATACATCTACTTTAGCACCAAATAGGCTTGTCAGGCCCAAAGATCTAAGACATCGCCAGGCTAGCAATAGTAATGATTGTAAACAAACTATGTATCTCATATAAACACTTACAATACACAATAACCATGACATAATAATAAGATGAATTGCATGTGCTTACAAGTCTCAAACGTTTATAAGTGTACAGTGTATAGATAATCATGTTTCACCCCAAAGTAGTGTGAAATAAAATAAAATGGGGCAAGGAAAACTCACCTGGTCAATAAATATATAACAGATAATTAATAAGAAATAGTAATCGTCGTTCCAACCTAAAGTCTTCACAATACACCTAAGTATATAGATATTACAAGATTTAAGCTTAAACATAATGGGTTTAACGAATCAACGAGTATTAGGGTTAAGTGGATTTTTGGGGCTTGTTAAATAATTGTATTTAACAAATAAACATCATTTATATTATCTAAAAATACATATCTATATTTTATACAAAAATGTGAAAAGAAACAATTTGGAAGTTTCGTAAAGTTTTAAATAAATTTTTATAACAAAAGAAAAGAAAGAAAAATGAAGTACTATTTAACAATATTATTAAAAAAGAAACGTTGACCTAATAATAATTTATTAATTATTACTCGTAATCCATTTTATTAGAAATTATTCACGAACAATCTTTGTTAAAATATTTTATTAACAAAATAAATTTATTTAAAGTAAAAAAAATATAGAAAATATTTGGTGGTTTTTAAAAATATTAAAGTTTATATAAATAATTTTTAAATATATAAAAGAATTTTCCATAATTTATTTAAGGCAAAAAAAAACCTTTAAAAAAAATACATGAGGTTGCCCGGGTTCGAACCCGGGACCTCATGTTGAGAATGCAGAGTCTTAACCAGTGAACCAAAGGCCTCAGCCGCGAGATAAGTGGGTTTCGAAGGTTTAAAACCTAAACAAAAGAACCCCTAAATTCCCTATGAACCCTAGAATCACTTAACCCCAAATCGAACCCCGAATCGTTGGTATCAAGCAAATTAAGTTTAGGGGTATTGTTCCCCATGTGAATTCGATTATAGAGATGAGTTCAATTACCCGTTTGGATTTCGAATCGATGCTAAGAACAACCGAGAACAAGTCGCGACCGTGAGTGCAAAAATTCAAGTAATCTTTAATGATATTCAAATCAAAGGTGCAGATAGCATCGTGTGATGGTCTGGACTCAAAGCCCTCTGTCAATTTTGATCTTTGAACACAATAGGGTGGTGTTCGACTAGTGTGCAGGTCGCGATGAGGATGATGCTTAAATTCGTTGTTTGTGTTTGATTCAGGTGAAATTGAAGGGTGTAATCGATTGGAGATAGACAGATGATTGTTTGTACTCAGTTAATTCGATTATTATTGAGTTTTAATGACAAAACGGCCATGAGTTAAAAGAGTTTCGGTTATATGATCGAATTGACTTGGTAACCGATGTATAACTCGATTATTAAGTGCATTCAAGTTCGAAACACGTATGCCAAACGATTCGGATAAAGTTCGGCTACGAAACTAACCGTTTTTTGATGTTTTAGACTCGCGGACTTTGGCCGGAGTGTGGCCGGAGTCGCGGCCGGAATTACGGGAATGGGCGGGGGTTTGGGTTGAAAGTTTGAAATGTTACACATTGGCCCCTTTTAGTTTAATAGTTATCATTTCATGCTTAAAAGTTCTATATTAAGTTTCCAAATTGACAAATACACCCCTCAAACTTAATTTAAGTTTATGTTTTAAACATGGTTAAGTTTAATAACCCTCATAAATTATAAGTAACCTTATTAAAAGTAATCTTATTATACTAATACTATTATGATTATTATTATCATAATTATATTCTATTTAATTTAACATTATTAACTTCAAATTAAGGATTTAAAAGACATACCAAGCATAAGAATCCTATAAATTTCATAATGGCACAAGTAGTCCTTACAAGAACTTTAACAAGATTAACTTTTAATACGAGATGTTACATTTCATTCTCAACACAAAGGATCAACTCCACAAATTTGATCCTAAGGTGGATGCAGGGTATTTTGTTGGTTATTCATCTACTTGCAAGGCATACACAGTCTTCAACTGCAGAACAAAGATAGTTGAAGAGACTCTGCATGTGAAGTTTAATGAATCTTCAAAGGACAAGATTCCACAAAACCCTGTGGAGTTATTTGATTTGGACATACTACAATATGTTCCTTATCAGGCTTCAGCTGTTGCTCCTGTCAATAGTTCTCCACCTGGTGGTATTGATGATGATGATAATATCAATACTCACCTATTCAAGTTTAATGATCAGCTGCCCGAGTCCACTAAACTTGACGTTCCTGTAGCTTCAGTAGTTCCATCCACAACAAATGCTGATGAGATCTTTGATTCCTCTACATCTTTTGATTTGCCATCTCATTCTTGGTTTCAAGAGTCTGCATCACCATCTGCTGCTGCTGAAGGTCCTACAAACACTTGCACAGATCTCATTGTTTATCAAGAGCTGAAGAATCACCCAATGTCTCAAATCATTGGTGATATCAATGCTGGAGTTTCAACAAGAAGTCAATTGTCCAATTTCTGCTTCTATGCTCTCTTCATTAGTCAGCAAGAGCCAAAGAACTATCATATTGCTTTAAGGGACAATGGATGGGTTGAAGCCATGCAGCTTGAGCTACTTCAGTTCAACAAGCAGCAAGTGTGGGAACTGGTTCCTCTACCCCTAGGTAAGTGTGCAATAGGCACTAAATGGGTGTTTAGGAATAAAACAGATGAAAATGGGCTTATTGTTAAGAACAAGCCAGACTGGTGTTTAGGGGTTTGCACAGGAAGAAGGTATTGATTATGATGAAACCTTTGCTCCTGTAGCCAGACGGGAGGCAATTAGATTTTTCTTAGCCTATGCTGTATTCCCAATCTTAAAGTTTTTCAAATGGATGTTAAAAGTGCATTTTTATATGGTAAAATAAAAGAAGAGGTTTATGTGTGTCAACCACCAGGTTTTGAGGATAACAAACATCCAGATTGGGTATACAAGCTTGATAAGGCTCTTTATGGGTTGAAACAAGCTCCTAGAGCTTGGTATGAGACATTATCAAATTTTCTTCTTCAAAAAAATTCACTAGAGGCTCCATAGATAATACTTTGTTCTAAGAGGTGGATCAGCATAAGCTACTTGTTCAAATTTATGTTGATGATATTATTTTGCATCCACTGATCCCCAGTTGTGTGATGATTTACCAATTTAATGCCAAGAAGTTTGAAATGAGTGCAATGGGAGAATTACTGTTGGACCAAAAGAACCAATGAGCCAAGATCAGAAAACCTCTAAGTCCCACATGGTATCACAACAACTGCTGAAGCCTCATCAGTGTTTGACAAAATGCTGAAGACTTCAACAGCTGGAGATCAAGTGCTGAAGACCTCAACAGCTGAAGAACTAAAGTACTGAAGTACAACAGCTGAAGAACACAAGTGCTGAAGCTGAAAGACCAAAGTACTAAAGTACAACAGCTGAAGAGTTTACAAGTACTGAAGATCAACACCTGAAGGTCAAAGTCTGAAGATCAAGTACTGAAGCCTCAGTAGTTTGTCACAACTGCTGAAGAGTACTTCTTCAGTAGTTGTGATATCAGTAGTTTTATATTTTTATGTTTCAGTAGTTTTGTAAAATGACTGAAGAGCTTGTTCTTCAGTCGTTGTAGTTTCAGTAGTTTTATATTTTGTACTTAACACTCTGATATGTTCTCAGTAGTTGTGAACATTCAGTAGTTTGTTAAGAGTTAGTTATTTTGTATTAGATCGTCTGCCAGTTGTCACTTTCCGTGATAACAGCAGTGATTGTTGCACTCTATATAAGGAGTGACAACCTATTGTAATACGTGATGAATGAATGAATGATTTGATTGGAAATATTCTACATCTATAAACATTCCTTGAAATCAGAAATATATATTCTCTCCCTATAACCGTATGCGCTCTTAATGCATACAAGTATCGATTGCTTGCTACAATCTGTCTAATTCCTGTTGTATTCCGCTGCTTTAAATCCTAATACATCAAACTTGTGATCACTGATCCTGTCAAATGGTATCAGAGCAGGTTAATCATTGATCAATCTAATAATTGATCATTGAAACTGCTATTCAAGATCTAAGTTTGATTGAATTAGCTTTTGTTATTGCAAGAAACGGTTATAGAGATTGAATTTTCTGTATTTCTGCTCATTCATCCTGAGATCTTCTCTTGGTTTTCATTGAGTTTGTTGTGGTCTGTTTAAAACTTTTAAAAGCTTGAACTAAATTGTTTTTGAACTGAAAATGACTACTCCCTCCAATGATCCTCACAATACTGGTTCCTCAACCAAGCCACCAATGCTGGTTAGGAATGAGTATAACATATGGCAAAGACGTATGCTCCATCACCTGTCTGTTAACAGCGCAGGGTGTTGGACATCAGTGGTACATGGTCCACACAAGCCTATGGTGAATAACCCGGAAACCAATCAAATGGTTCCGAAGAGGAGGGAGCAATACTCAGATGAGGACAAGAAGTTGCTTGAAATTGATGCAAAAGCCATGGAATTCTGGCCATGGCACTGCCAAATGAAATCTATTCTGGGCTAATGCATCATGAAACTGCCTATGACCTCTGGAATGCCTTGAAAGAACAATTGGAGGAACAGATGAGGTCTTGGCAAATAATAGAGAAATTCTTGCCCAACAATATGAGACATTCTCTCATAGAAAGGGTGAGACACTGACTCAACAATATGAGCGGTTCTCTTGTTTGATCTCTGAACTAAAAATGGTCAAACATGAATACACCAATATTCAGATGAATAACCGATTTCTCAGATCACTGCCTGAGAGATGGGACACATATACTATTGTCCTACGCTCCAGTGCAAGTTTGGACAAACTATCTCTCACCCAACTCCATGGGAAACTGCTCACGTTTGAGAGAGAGATAGAACAGAAGAGAAAGCTGTCTTCATCTGGAAAGCTCACTGAAGACTTTGTACCAGGCAACACTGCCTTGGTGGGTCATGAGTCATAATATGCTTCATCTGAATGCCAGTATGATGAGCATATTAATTTCTCTTCAAGCACTTCTGATTCTGCATTTGTGAGTGTTGATGTTCAGTTTACTGGGTGTAATAATGACAATCTATGCTTCATTATGGATGATCTCAAGGGGATTGCTGATGATGACTTAGAAGAGATGGATATTTTGAGCCAAATGGCCTTGATAAATATCAGATCTCAGAAGTTCTATAAAAGAACTGGAAGAAAATTCCCAGGACTCTCTGGCAAAACCAAAGTTGGTTTTGACAAGAGCAAGTTGAGGTGTCTCAAATGCCAAAGGCTTGGACACTTTGCAAGAGAGTGTAGATCAACTGGATCTAACTCCACTGCACCCTTTGTGACTTTTCCTGGCAATAGTCAACAACACAAAGGGCAACATCCTGTCACCTCTAGTCATCATCCTCAACAACAATCTCCAGCGTATTTTGTTCCTCAGGGTCAAATGCCATATCCTTACCCTTGTTATTACATGCCACAGTCAAATCAAGTTCAAGTTCCTATGGCACCACAACCTCATGCACTACCAGAACCTCAGCCTTCCCAATCTCATCAACAAACTCAACCTCAACAACACAACTTCTTCACCCCAGGAGTTGTTGACTGGAGCAGTTTACCAGATGACATGTCTGGTCATGATCAACTATTCTCAGGTGCTGGTCAACATGGTGGTAACAGTCCTTTTGGAAATCTAGCTCTTATGGCTTTGGAGTCTGCTGATACTTCATTTTCTAATGCCTCTACATCTCAGGTATCACAGGTATCCTCTGAGGCAAAAGCCAAATTATGTTCTGAACCATGCATAGTAGCATTTGCTTCCATTAGAGAAGCAAATGTAGCTCTAATTAATAAGAACCTTGAGCTAGAACAAACAATTTCCAAAAATAAAGCTGAGTTTGAGTCTGTGCTTAAAGATAAAGATGATGAAATTTATAAACTGAATTGCCAAATAATTGATGATAAGGCTAGAGAAGAAGTACTTCTAGAGAAGTACAAAGATCTCAAAGAAACCCTTGCAGTTACCCAGGTAGAGTGTGATAGATGGTTACAATCATGCAAAGGTTTTGAAATGCTTCTTAGTAAGCAATCTGCTTCAAATGTGAAGTTTGGAATTGGTTACAATCACACCCACAGATTTTACCCCAAGAGCAGAGGTAGAATCTGATGTTGAGAGTGATAACCAATCCATCACATCATGTGATCTACCTCTGATACAGCACAATCAGAAGTAGCAGTCAGCATCAAGCCCTCTTTGAACCTATCAGCTGATGTTGATGGTTCAAATGCTGACATTCACATGATTAATGAGTGATCAACTCAGGAGTTAATTCTGAAGGTCCTGAAAGGACTAGAGAGCAGGATTTAACACTGAAGTTCAAACTTCAACTGCTGTCAGTACTGAAGAGAAGAAAACTGGCAGTAGAAAGAGTTTGAGACTACTAAAGAGGCTGTCAAGAAAGCAAACAATGTTTCCAAAGCATTGAAGAACAAGTCTTCTGTTGCTTCACCCTCTTTAGTTGATGATCAACCTAAGATGAAGAAGAAACCATGTGAAGTACGTGGTTTGTTCAATCCTCTTACAGATGATTGTTGGTACAAAAGAGGTTCCAAACTCAAACTAAAAGAAAAATTAATGAGAAAATGGTAAAAATGAAAACTGAGTTTGAGACCACATTTGTATCAGCAACATCAAATCCTGTAACCCTTAAGTCCTCAAAGAAATCCAAAGAGGAAGGGGTTAAACAGGTGACAGCTGAGGGTGCTCAGAAGAAGAAGGTGCAACATAGGAACTTATCAAACTCCACTAGCAATGTGTCTGATGAGCTGAAAGCTTTATCACAAAATCAGACACAGCTGGTTATGATGGTTCAACATCTGTTGGGTAGAGTTAACCAACTAGATGCTCCTATGTTGAAACCACAGAAAAGGAGGTCCAAGCCAAAGGACTCCTCTTCTACACCATCTTCTCCCTCTCAGGCTGTTGTTTCAAATAAACCTGTTAGTTTACCATCTATTGATGAGACCAGGCCCAAAACCAAAAAGGTTTGGGTCTCTAAAACTAACTAATTGTTTATTTTGGTAGGGTTCTTCAACATGCCAAAGTAGCATCTGGTATGTAGACAGTGGGGGATCTATGCACATGACTGGGAACAGCTCTCTTCTTCATGACTACTCTCAAGGAAAGAAGGGATTTGTCTCTTTTGGCAATGATGCTAGGGGTTACATCATCGGTAAGGGTTTTGTCTCCAATGGAGAAATCAAATTTGATGATGTTAATCATGTGGAAAAATCTCAAGTACAATCTCTTGAGTGTCAGTCAAATGTGTGATAAAGGCCATGTTGCCCTTTTCACCAGTCAAAACTGTAGGATTCTGTCATCCAAAGTTTTGCACTTGATGACAAGGTGTTGGATGATCACACTCTCCTGACAGCCAACAGGACAGGAAGAGTGTATGCCTTACATCTTTCTAAGAAGATAGATCTCAAAGGCAATCCTTGCCTATTTTCCAAAGCCTCTTCTCAAGAATCTAAACTGTGGCACAGGAGGCTGGGTCATGTTAATCTCAAAAACATGAATCAGCTTACCGACAATAGTTTTACAGACTTACCAATAAAGGAGTTCCACTGTGATGAAACCTGCACTGCGTGTTTAAAAGGAAAACACACAAAGTCTCATTCCCTCCTATGAAGTGCCTAAGTCCACTGCCTGCTTGCAATTACTGCATATGGATCTATTTGGTCCTGTGAGAGTAATGAGCATGGCAAAGAAGAAATACTGTCTGGTAATTGTGGATGATTACTTCAGATTTGTATGGACTTTCTTTCTACATTCAAAGGATGAGGCTGCTCAGAAGATTATTCACTTTGTGCTGTATATTGAGAAGCAGTATTCCCTTCCAGTCAGGTGTATTAGGAGTGACAATGGAACTGAGTTCAGAAATCATACACTTGATGACTTCTATCTTTCAAAGGGAATCAAAAGGCAGTTCAGCATTCCAAGGACTCCAGAACAAAATGGAGTAGTGGAGAGAAAGAAAGAACAGGCTCATTGAAGCTGCAAGGTCATGCTGGCTGACTCAGGTTGCCACTGACCTTTTGGGCTGAAGCTGTCAACACAGCTTGCTATGTGCAAAATAGAGTTTTAGTAAATCAGAGGTTGATGAAGACTCCATATGAAGTCCTCCATCATTTGGCTCCTCTGATTTCATTTTTCAAAGCATTTGGGTGTCCCTGTTTTATTCTCAACACAAAGGATCAACTCCATAAATTTGATCCTAAGGTGGATGCAGGGTACTTTGTTGGTTATTCATCTACTTGCAAAGCATACAGAGTCTTCAACTGCAGAACAAAGATGGTTGAAGAAACTCTACATGTTAAGTTCAATGAATCTCCAAAGGACAAGATTCCACAAAGCCCTGTGGAGTTATTTGATTTGGACATACTGCAATATGTTCCTTATCAAACTCCTGCTGTTGCTCCTGTCAACAGTTCACCACCTGGTGGTACTGCTGATGATGATGATGATTGCAGTACTCACCTCTTCAGGTTTAGTGATCAGCTGCCTGACTCAGCTAGACCTGATGTTCCGTAGCTCCAGTAGCACCATCCACAACAAATGCTGATGAGATCTCTTCGAATTCAACTTCCTTTGAATTACCATCCACTGATTGGTTTCAAGGAAATGATTCACCATCACCATCTGTTGCTGCTGAGCCTGCTACAAACACTTGCACAGATCTCATTGTGTATCAAGATCTGAAGAATCACCCTATGTCTCAAATCATTGGTGATATCACTGCTGGAGTATCAACAAGAAGTCAATTGTCAAATTTCTGCTTCTATGCTCTCTTTCAGTCAGCAAGAGCCAAAGAATTATCACATTGCTTTAAAGGACAATGGATGGGTTGATGCCATGCAGCTTGAGCTTTCAGTTCAAGAAACAGCAAGTGTGGGAACTGGTTCCTCTACCTCCAGGTAAGTGTGCAATAGGCACTAAATGGGTGTTTAGGAACAAAACTGATGAAAATGGGCTTATTGTTAAGAACAAGGCCAGACTGGTTGTTCAGGGGTTTGCACAAGAAGAAGGTATTGATTATGATGAAACCTTTGCCCCTGTAGCCAGACTGGAAGCAATTCGATTGTTTTAGCTTATGCTGCTTATCAAAACCTTAAAGTTTTTCAAATGGATGTCAAAAGTGCATTTTGTATGGAAAATTAAGAAGAGGTTTATGTATGTCAACCTCCAGGCTTTGAGGACAATAAACATCCTAATTGGGTGTATAAGCTTCATAAGGCTCTTTATGGGTTAAAACAAGCTCCAGAGCCTGGTATGAGACATTATCAAACTTTCTTCTTGAAAACAATTTCACTAGAGGCTCCATAGATAAGACTTATTCATTAAGAAAGTTGGGCAGCATAATCTACTTGTTCAAATTTATGTAGATGATATCATTTTTGCATCCTCTGATCCAAAGTTGTGTGATGCCTTTACAAAGTTGATGCAACAGAAGTTTGAAATGAGTGCCATGGGAGAATTACAGTTCTTTCTAGGGTTGCAAATCAAACAAAAGGCTGATGGAATTTTCATTCATCAGTCCAAAATATACAAAAGATCTTTTGCAAAAGTTTGATTTACAAAACTGTAAGTCCTGTTCTACCCCCATGTGCAGCACCACACAACTGGATACAGATCAGAAAGGTAAAGTGGTTGATGAAACACTTTACAGATGTATGATTGGGTCCTTGATGTATTTAACAGCTTCTAGACCAGATATTATGTTTGCTACATGTGTTTGTGCTAGATTTCAGGCTGCACCTAAAGAGTCTCATCTGATTGCAGTCAAGAGGATCTTAGATATCTGCAAGGCACTCCATCTCTAGGTTTATGGTATTCTACTGGACATTCTGGTAAATTAGTTGCTTTTTCTGATAGTGACTATGCAGGGTGTAAGTTGACCAGGAAATCAACTTCTGGTGGATGTCAATCCTAGGCAACTGCTTGATTTCTTGGCAGAGCAAGAAACAGACATCAGTTGCTACATCACTGCTGAAGCAGAGTACATTGTTGCTGCAAGTTGTACATCTCAGGTACTCTGGCTTCAAAACCAACTTCTGGATTATGGCATTTCAGAGACTAAGACTCCATTGTTAATGGATAGTGCTTCAGCTCTTTGTTGTCAAAAATCCAGTCTAGCACTCTAGGACCAAACATATAGAGATCAGACATCATTTATAAGGGATTGTTTGAAAAAGGTCTGATTGATCCTAAGTTTGTGCCTAGTGCTGATGAGCTTGCAGACATTTTACTAAGCCTTTGGATAGTTCAACTTTCCAAAACCTGGTGTTAAGGCTTGGTATGCTGCAGCTAGAATAATAAGTGACAACTACTGATCTTAGTAATAAGTACTGATGATCATTAGTACCTATGTCACATATAAGTACTGATGAGCTCTCTTACCCTCCGTAGTTTTAACTTGTAAATGCTCATAAGTACTGAAGTACTTCATCTGTTCTAACTACGGATGTAGTTTCAACTACTGATGCAGTTACAACTACTCCAATCAGTAAAAACAGATAAGTACTGATGTCCTATGAAACAACTGAAATCAGCTAAAAAGACTGATGAATGTGTTGAGGACACTATGAAACAGCTGAAAAGCTAAGAATTGACGAAAACAGCTGAAGAGAACTTTCTCTTCAGTCATTTGTACAACTACTGTTTCATTCTAAACAACTGAAGCAAAACCACGTCTTCAGTAGTTTTATAACTACTGATGGCTAATACCAAGTCTTCAGTTGTTTACAACAGCTGATGACAAAACCACTGTCTCAGTAGTTTCATAACTACTGATGACAACACCAAGTCCTCAGTTGTTTCAATCATCTGAAGTCAAAACCACGGTCTTCAGTAGTTTTCTAAACTACTATGCCTAACACCACGACTTCAGCTGTTTCAACGTCTGAAAGGATAATACCATGTAAACGGTCGTTTAAAACTACTGATGACTAACACCACATCCTTCAATCGTTTTCTTACCCGTACCCTATAAATATCCCTAACCTAAGCTCTCAATGCTTCATCTTCTTCAAACCTAACGTTCCTCTCCAAAACTTCCCTTTTCTCCATGGCGTCCATGCAAATTAAACCGCGACACAACTGTGTTGCCTACCTCACTAAATCGCCCATCTGGACTAAGTTCGATACTGCTATCGATCTTATGGTTCAGTCCCAATACCATACGGCATTTCTTCTGAATCCCATACTACATGCCGAATCCCTTCAACAATTTTGGATGAATGTTACTGTTACCACTGGGGAGAACAACACACCATCCCTCCAGTCGGTCGTAAACCACAAAGAAGTAGTCATCACTCCTAAATAATCCGTCAAATTCTTCAACTGAATGATGCTATTTCTCCTGCTGTATATCCGAAGGGCACCATAGATCTATCCTTTGCTCAACATGGATATCAAGGCGATCTCAGTGCCTCCACTATCATGAAGAAACACTTTAATGACGCTGAGCGCCTGATTTTTCACATGGTGAATGTATGTTTGGCCCCTAAGACGTCGTCTTGGGATCAAATGTCGACAAAATGGCAGCAGGTAATGTATTCTATTCTTGAGCAACAACCACTAAATTTTTCAGAAATAATATTTTTAGAGCTCAAGAATATGGCTCAAAAACTAACTGCAACCGTTGGATACTATATCCACGGTTCATAATGGCCATCATTACAAACCAGCTTAATGCTGAGGGACTTGTTGGCTTGGGAGTCCCTGCTACGGCTGTTCTGCCGGAAGTATACTCCCGGCACAACTCTGACCGGACACTCAAAATGGCTGCCAAGCTGCGAAAACCCACGCAGCTGGAACCCACAGCACCACCTCCAAATCCAAAGTCCCCACCAAACCCACCAAAAAGAAACCCAAAACGGCTACTCAGGGAATTGAGTCCCCTGAGGATGCCCCTGCAACACAAACGCAGGATATATCCACTAGTCCAAACCCCTAGTGGATACAAGACTCTTCCAGCCATAGCCGCTCAGGCTTCCTCTCAACAGGAGCCTGCAGCAACCACACAAGGGGTACCTACATATCTGGGATCTTCCTCACTTGAGGAGATTGCCATTGAAGAGCACCAACCTCCCCAGGTGCACACTGCTTCTATCCCTTCACCCCAAACGACCGCCCCTCACAGCCCAACTTTAATAGTTGCACAAGTGCTGACTCAACTGCACTCCTCACCCCCTCCCCAGAAACCACTTACTACTGGGAATACCTCTACAATTGAGGGGGAGGAACACAGTGCACTTGAGAACACACAGCACAAGGGTTACCACCTCTATCTCCTGGTGTAGACAAGGAGCTTAGAATATAGTGAGGCTGCCACCTCCTCTGACTCAGCACATGATCAGAGTGGGGCTGGTAACATTGCTAAGACCTCACTAGAGGCAACAGCTGATGATGGACACTGTGCTGAGGATGGAAGTCCCCAGTACCAAGCACAAGGGGCATACACCAACTAGTCTACACCCAGTGCATGTAAATCCTGCTCTAAGCAGGAGGTCAGATGATTCCGTTTCGGCTGATGATGACCTGGGCTTTTTCTATGATGTTCTTGCCCAGAACAAACTTGAAGAGAAAGTCAGTAGGCTGCAAAACCTACTTGACCAACTCTCACAAGGAGAAAGACCATCTGCTTCAACCCACCCACAGATGGCACCTTCACTTGAAGGTTCCCAAACACTGCGCCACTCCAAACTCAACCACCTGCCTCTGCTTCAGGCCCTACTTCTCAGGAACAGAACCCTCCTGAGCAAATAGGTGCTGCACTTCAAAATTCCCTCCCTCTCATCACACCCATAATCACTGATATTGTGACTAAAGCCATTGATGAGAGGCTTTCCTCAACTTTACAGCCCTTGGTTGATGTTGCTGTCCAAAAGACTCTTTCTGCGGTACAAACCCCTTCCTCCAATGCAACCAAAAAGGGGGAGAGTACTGCAGTGAAAGAAAAGAAGAGGAAAAGAACAGAGGAGAAGAAGGAAGAGAAGCAAGCCCAAGAGGAGGAGAAAGAAAAGCAACCTCTGCTCACTTACAAGCGAAAGAGAAGTGCTGATGATCACACTGCTGAAGACAAATCCTTGGAGGAGCTGGTCAAAGAAGCTGACACTACACACAGCCGATCCATGGATAAAATAATTGAACAACTCTTCAGGCAGAGGTTTGACACAGCCACACTGGATAGTGAGATCAGAAGGTTGGAAGTGCAAGAGATACAAACCCGATGGGCAGGGTATGATGCTCTTCAGAAAGAGAGATTGGAAATAATGATCCGCTTCATTGCAAAATATTTAGGAAGATCGTTAGTGGAGATTCGCGCATGGACCAGGGACAACATTCTGGCTATAGCCACCAGAATCTGTCTGTCTGAGCAATTCAACAAAGGGATTATTGTGGAAGCCCTTGATGAGGCTGGGGCTGGTAAAAGGTTAGAGATGGCTAAACTCACAAAGGCGAAACTAACTACAAAGATGCTGGATCAACCTTCCCTTCCACCCACTCAAACAGATCCTATCCCTCAAATCTCCCAACCAATCTCTAAGCCAAAATCCAAACATCCTCATTCTTCAAAACCAATTCCTTCACCAACACCAATTCCTTCACCAACACAACCATCATCCAGTGATGTACCCAGAAGGAGGAGACGGGTGCTGAGGATGGAAGAAGAAGAAGAAGAGGAGGATGAAGATGATAGTCTGCCACTCTCTGCTGTTCTGAGGCTACCAAAACCCCGAAGTCAACCCATGATCACACCTGACTCTCAAAGGGAAATGGTCAGAGTCAAGATAGAAGAAGAAGAACAGCAGAACAGCAGAAACAGCACGATGAGCAACTGTTGAAGATGGTTGACAAGGAATTTCCTCAGTCATCATCTATTCAAGCCATGAAAGGGCATGCTCAAAGGCTGTACACTCTCAGGCACACCTTTCAGTATCAGAAGGAGAGAGTGAGAGTATGGCCAGACCCCAGGGTGAGTTCTAGAATCCATAAAAGAACTATCCACACACAGATACAACGGCCAGGTATGAAAAACAATAGAGTCTACCATCATGTTGGCTGTTGTAGTCTCACATTGGGAAATCATTGATGAATTCAAGAAAGCTCACCAAGCAAAGAAGACCCCTCAAGCCTTACTAGAAAACAAGATGATAAAGAAGGGGTTGCTATATAAGAAGCTTGAAGACATCCAGAAGAATGAACTCCAGTTACTCCTTGAAGGCAACCATCCTGATGAATTTGTATATAGGGAGGTAACTACGGTGGAGCTGAAAAATGGCAGGACCATGAAGTACTTATCAGAGTACTATGGTCCAGAGTTCTTCTTCGAAGGGGAGTAGAAGAACTCTCTCAGGAGGAACAAGTTGTTCTCCTTGAGGCCTATGTTCGTGAGTCATACAGATCATTATGGGGAAGTAAATCTCATGAATGGGATAACAACTCTGTGTCCAGTTCCCCAAAACAGAGTTCCCATTCATACTCTGCCAAACAAATATTTGAGATTTCTTCCCAGGCCGGAGCTTACATGGGTCATCTTCTCTACTGATCAAGAAGGAAAAAGACCAACATTTGCCATCAATAAGTGGGATAATAAATAAGTTAGAGGTTTTGGTTGCATTGGTTCAGGGGGAGTTTGTTGGACCAAAAGAACCAATGAGCCAAGATCAGAAAACCTCTAAGTCCACATGGTATCACAACAACTGCTGAAAGCCTCATCAGTAGTTTGACAAAGTGCTGAAGACTTCAACAGCTGGAGATCAAGTGCTGAAGACCTCAACAGCTGAAGAACTAAAGTACTGAAGTACAACAGCTGAAGAACACAAGTGCTGAAGCTGAAAGACTAAAGTACTGAAGTACAACAGCTGAAGAGTTTACAAGTACTGAAGATCAACACCTGAAGGTCAAAGTCTGAAGATCAAGTACTGAAGCCTCAGTAGTTTGTCACAACTGCTGAAGAGTACTTCTTCAGTAGTTGTGATATCAGTAGTTTTATATTTTATGTTTCAGTAGTTTGTAAAATGACTGAAGAGCTTGTTCTTCAGTCGTTGTAGTTTCAGTAGTTTTATATTTGTACTTAACACTCTGATATGTTCTCAGTAGTTGTGAACATTTCAGTAGTTTGTTAAGAGTTAGTTATTTTTGTATTAGATCTGCCAGTTGTCACTTTCCGTGATAACAGCAGTGATTGTTGCACTCTATATAAGGAGTGACAACCTATTGTAATACGTGATGAATGAATGAATGATTTGATTGGAAATATTCTACATCTATAAACATTCCTTGAAATCAGAAATATATATTCTCTCCCTATAACGTATGCGCTCTGAATGCATAAAAGTATCGATTGCTTGCTACAATCTGTCTAATTCCTGTTTGTATTCCGCTGCTTTAAATCCTAATACATCAAACTTGTGATCACTGATCCTGTCAATTACAGTTCTTTCTAGGATTGCGAGTCAAACAAAAGGCTAATGGGACTTTCATTCATCAGTCTAAATATACAAAAGATCTTTTGAATAAGTTTGATTTACAAAACTGTAAGCCCTGTTCTACTCCCATGTGCCACACCACTCAACTGGATGCAAATCAGAAAGGTAAAATGTTGATGAAACACTTTACAGATGTATGATTGGGTCCTTGATGAACTTAACAGCTTCTAGACCAGATATCATGTTTGCAACTTGTGTTGTGCTAGATTTCAGGCTGCTCCTAAAGAGTCTCATTTGATTGCAGTCAAGAGGATCTTTAGATCTGCAAGGTACACAATCTCTAGGTTTATGGTATTCCACTGGACACTCTTGCAAATTAGTTGCTTTTTCTGATAGTGACTATGCAGGGTGTAAGTTAACCAGAAAGTCAACTTCTGGTGGATGTCAATTCCTAGGCAACTGTTTGATTTCTTGGCAGAGTAAGAAACAAACATCTGTTGCTACATACACTGCTGAAGCAGAGTACATTGCTGCTGCAAGTTGTACATCTCAGGTACTCTGGCTTCAGAACCAACTTTTGGATTATGGCATTACAGAGACTAAGACTCCATTATTAATGGACAGTGCTTCAGCTCTTTGCATTGTCAAGAATCATGTCTAGCATTCTAGGACCAAACATATAGAGATCAGACACCATTTTATTAGGGACTGTTTTGAAAAAGGTCTGATTGATCAAAGTTTGTGCCTAGTGCTGATGAGCTTGCAGAGATTTTTACTAAGCCTTTGGATAGTTCAAATTTCCAAAACCTAGTGTTAAGGCTTGGTATGTTGCAGCTAGAATAAGTGACAACTACTGATGATCTCAATAAACAAGTACTGATGATCATTAGTAAACATGTCACAAATAAGTACTGAATCTGTTACAAACTACTGATGTAGTTATAATACTGATGTTAGTAAAAACAGATAAGTACTGATGTCCTATGAAACAACTGAAAACAACCAAAAAGACTGATGAGTAAGTGTTAAGGACAGTATGAAACAGCTGAAAAGCTAAGAATTGATGAAAACTACTAATGGGAATTTTCTCTTCTGTCGTTTTACAACTGTTGTTTCATCTTAAACAACTGAAGCAAAACCAATGTCTTCAGTAGTTTCACAACTACTAATGACTAACACCAAGTCTTCAATCGTTTACAACAACTGATCACAAAGCCAATGTCTTCAGTAGTTTCACAACTACTGATGACTAACACCAAGTCCTCAGTTGTTTCCAACATTTGAAGCCAAAACCAGGGTTTTCAGTAAGTTTATAACTGCTGATGCCTAACACCAAGACTTCAGTTGTTTCAACCTCTGAAGGTTAATACCATGTCATCAGTCGTTTAAAACTACTGATGATTAACACCAAATCCTTCAGTTGTTTATAACCCATACCCTATAAATACCTAATCCTCCAGAGCTTCATTATCTCAAACCTAACGTTCAACAACTCTGAACCTTCTCTCACATTAATGGCGACCATGCAGCTTAAACCAAGACACAACTGTGTTGCCTACCTTACCAAATCACCCTTCTGGACGAAGTTTGATACTGCCATTGATCTAATGGTTCATTCTCCATACAAAACGGCCTTCCTTATCAATCCTACCATTTATGCCGAATCCCTAAATCAGTTCTGGACGAACGTCACCCTTACCACTTGGACAATGATACCGAGTCTCTCCAGTCGTTTGTCAACAACCGTAAGGTGGTCATCACTCCGGCAATCCTTCGCCAAACCCTACAACTGGATGATGCCACCTTCCCCGCTGGATATTCAAAGGGCACCACTGATCTATCCTTTGCCCACCATGGATACTAGGGTAACCTCAGTGCTTCTACCATCCTAAAGAAGCATTTCCATGACGCAGAACGCCTTATTTTTCATATGGTGAATGTCTGCCTAGCCCCTAAGACTTTGTCTTGGGATCAAATGTCAACCAGGTGGCAGCAGGTATTCTCTCTATCTTTGAGCAACAAAACATAAATTTTCTGAAATAATATTCTTGAACTTAAGGATATGGTCTCAAAACCTATTGTAACCGATGGATATTATATCCTTGGTCATAATGGTCGTTATAGAGAACCAGCTGAAAGCTGAGGGACTTGTTGGCCTTGGAGTCCCTACCATGGTTGTATTGCCTGAGGTATACTCCAGGCACAACTCAAACCAGTCACTCAAACAGGCTGCCAAGCTGCGACAACCCACGCAGCTGGAACCCACAGCCACCACCTCCAAATCCAAAGTCCCCACAAAACCCAAACGCTAGAAACCCAAAAAGGCTGCTCAGGGAGATGAGTCCCCTGAGGATGCCCTTGCAACACAAACACAGGATATATCTACTGGCCATAATCCCCCAGTAGATACAAGTACCCACTCAACCTCAACCGCTCAGGCTTCCTATCAACAAGAGCCTGCAGCAACCACATTCGGGGCACCTATACATCTGGAACCTTCCTCATTTGAGGAGGTTTCCATTGAAATGCACCACTCTCCCAGGGTGCATACTGCTTCTACACCATCTCCCACTGCAACCGCTCCCCAAAGTCCTACCATAATAGTTGAAAAAGTGCTGACTCAGTTGCATTCCTCACCCCCTCCCCAGATACCAATCAAAACTGGGATAGCCTCAACCATTGAGGGGGAGGATCAAAATGCCTCTGATAACCCACAGCACCGGGGTTACACTATTCTATCTCCAAGTGTAGAAACGGAGATTAGAACATCTGGTGAGGCTGCCACTTCTCCTGCTTCAGCATATGATCAGGATGCAGTTGGTAACATCCATAAGACCTCACCAGAGGCAACTGCCAATGACGGACATAGTCCTGAGGCAGGAAGTCCCCAGTACCAAGACCAAGGGGCACATGCTACTACTGATCTACACTCAGAGCATGTTCATCCTGATTCTATCCGGAGGTCATGTGATTCAGCAAACACTGATGATGACTTGGGCTTCTTCTATGATGTTTTAGCCCAAAATACCATCCTAGAGAATGAGGTAAGCAGACTCAACGAGCTGATTGCCAAAATGTCTCAGGATCAAAGACCATCTACCCCAATACACCAATAGATGGCACCTTCCTCTAAAGGTCTCTTATACACAGAGCCACTCCAAAACACTAACCCACCTGCCTCTACTTCTGGCACTATTTCTCAGGACAGAACCCCCCTGCGCAAATAGCTGCTATCTTTCAACATTCCTTACCTCTCATCACACCAATTATCACTAATATAGTGATTCAAACCCTTGATGAGAGGCTTCCCTCGGTTATTCAACCCTGATAGAGGATGTTGTGAGCAAAAGGCTTTCTGGCAATCAAACCCTTGCAACCAATGCAACCAAAAAGGGGAAGATTCAGTCAGTGAAAGCAAAACAAAAGAGGATTGAAGATGGGAAAGAGAAAGAAAAAGAGATAGATGTGGAAAATGAAAAGGAGTTGGGTGTAGAGACTGAGAAGGAGAAGGAGAAGGAAGCTGAAATGGAGAAAGTGACTGAAAGTACTGAGACTTTCATGTCACATACAAGAAAAGGAAGAGTGGAAAGAAGGAGAAGGAGTTGGAGGAAATGGTGAAGGAGGCTGATGCCCAACACAGCCGATCAATGGATAACATCATTGATCAGCTTTTTAGGCAAGGTCATGACACTGAAAAACTTGACTCAGAAATTAGAAGATTGGAGATTGAAGAAATCCAAGCAAGATGGGCAAGTTATAGTGTGTTGAAAGGGAAAGGCTGGAAATAATGATCAGGTTCATAGCTAAGTATCTTGGAAGATCATGAATGAAATCAAGTCATGGTCTAGGGACAGCATCTTGGCAATAACCACCAAGATCTGTTCGTCTGAAGTATATACCAAAGGGCTGGTCATTGAAGCCTTGAATGAAGTAGTGCTAGGAGCAGGACTGAACTGGTCAAACAATCTAAAGCCTCACTTACATCCAAAATGCTAGAACAGCCTGTCAACATTCCCACACCAATAACACCACAAACACAACCCACTAAACCAATTCCCTTACCCACACAACCAATAGCCAATGATGTACCCCAGAAAAGGAAGAGAAGGGTATTGAGGCTAGAAGAGGAAGAAGAAGATAATGATGAAGATGAAGATAGGATGCCAATCTCAGCTGTTATATAGTTGCCTAAGGCCATAAGTCACCCTCCAACAATTACTCCTGAATCTCAAAGGCAAATTGTGAAAGTGAAGTTAGAAGAAGAAGAGCTTCACAAACAACATGATGAGGAATTGTTGAGAAGAGTTGACAAAGCATACGCTGCCACATCTTCAGTCATCAATATGAAGAAACATGCTAGAGATTATACACTCTCAGACATACCTTTCAATATCAAAAAGAGAGAGTGAGGTTTTGGCCTGATCCTAGGATGTCTCATAGGATTCAAAAGAAAAATATTCCACAGAGATACATTGGCCAAGTAAAGAAGATTGTAGATGAAGTGATCTCATTGGCCTTTGTAGTATCACCTTGGGAGATCCTAGATGACTTCAAGAAAGCCTATAAAGCTAAACTGTCAAGTGACATCAGCTGACATCAGCTTGCCTTATAAAAGGAAAGATGACCTAATTATAAGCGTGCGTGAAAGCCAGCCGAAGCGTGTATTGAATGAATATATTCCTTTTGGAAGAAATTCTCTCTCTATAACAAACGTTGTTTAATTGATAAATTTCACATGTTCTTGTTTAAATTTGTTAATTCGTGGACTCATTCCGCTGCAAATCCAATCTAATTGATCAAACTAGATGCTGAGATCTCAACACCAACTAACATGGTTTGGTGAAAAGGTCCATGCTTCTGGAAACTGTACATTGAGGTCTTGAGTCTATAACTTTCTACTTTATGTACTTTATCCTTTTTGTAATAGATAAGGATGTGAGCTATGGCATGTCATAGTCACTAGTCAAAAGGCAATCTGCCTTTTGACTCTACAATTGATTTTATATGTGTCTAGTCAATTGTATCTAGCTGGCTTTCAAAGTATAGCCGGCTGTAGGATGTTGTATAAGTATCTCATGTTCTTGTATCTTTTGTTCATGCTTTGTAACACTTGTAATAGAACATAGAGAAAGCAATATACTGCATTCTTGAAAACCAAACACTTGTGCTCTTTGTGGTCCGTCTCATAAACTACTTGTGTTCTTAGTGTCATCACTTGGTTAATCCAGTTTACTGTTTGATCTAAGTTTAGTTTATCTCCTCTTTGTGTTGTTGTGTTGTAACTCATACCCTTCAACGATCCTGCATTTTGTATCAGAGCATTCCAGGCTCTTGATATAAGATCTCACCATCTTTAGATCCCTCACACACACAAATACTAAACTTTTCAAATGGCAGCCATTTCAAAATTGATATGGAAACTGGAACCATGAACAAGTCCCCACTGATCACTCTTGATGAGTTTGACACCTGGTGTTTAAGAATGGAAGGTTTCATCAGGTCTCTTGATTCAAGAATGTGGGAGTCTATTGAGAATGGACCTTTCATACCCAGCACACCTTCTGCTACTGGTGCTGGTATGATCCCCAAAGATGTGGCTAACTACTCTGATGAAGATAGGAGAGAGTAGAGATAGACAGAAAAGCATGACAGCTCTTCAAACTGCCCTTCCAAACTCTCTATACAGAGGTTTCAAGAAGTGCAAAACAGCCAAGCAGCTGTGGGATGCACTGAAACTGATGTAGCGGTTCTTCTGAAGCCAAGGAGAACAAGAAGGATCTCCTGAAGCATTGAAAACTTCACCTTCAAAACAGGTGAAAGCATGACTCAGCAGTACTTCAGGTACGTTGAGATAGTGGATACCCTAGTGGATGGAGGAGTTTCTCTTGAAAATAGAGACATTGTAAGGAAGTTCATGCCTCACTTCCAAGGCAGTGGACACACTACTGTGTGGTGATCAAGAGAACTGTAAATCTCAAAACTCTTACTCTGACTGAGTTATATGGGTTCTCAGTGGCTACCAGATGAGAGAACATGCAAGGTTCATCTGGAAACTCCAACAATCAAATGGGTTCAGCCCTACATGTGTTGAAAGGGACAAATAGAACCCAAACATCATCTCTTATGCTACTTGACAACTCACCCAAGGATCCTTTCATCACCTTCCCAGAGACACCAAAGGAGAACTACACTCAAGGAAGCCCATTCCAAGATACAAGCTCTTCTCAAGCTTTTGTGTTCTGATGAAAGTTGTGGCAACTCTCTTTTCACCCTGAAGACCTGGACTGTATCCATCCAGATGATCTGGAATCATGGAAATAGTCCAGCAGATTGCTCTTCCATCACAGAGCCAAGAAGTTCTAAAGAGGACTGGAAGGAAGTTTCCAAGAAATACAACCAGTGGAAAGTTTTTGGACTGGACAAAAGCAAAGTCAAGTGTTACACTGTAACCTGATGGGCCAATTTGCCAGAGAGTGTAAGGCACCTAGAACAAATGGTGGCCAAACACAATCCAGACCAAACTACACTGACAAAGCTCTCCATAATGAGAAGTCAAAGCAGCAAGCTCTGTTGCTGTTGAAGAAGAGGCTTTGACTGAGCTTTCTGGTTGAAGATGAAGCCAAGGTATTGATGAGCCAAGCATTGTGGCAGATCATGAGAAGCCAAGGTATTGGAACATCTCTGTACTCCTGAATGCATTGCTAAAGGTAACAGATAGGCTATATGACAGGATCAGTGATCACAGGTTTGATGTAACAGAATATAACGCAGCGGAATACAAACACGAATTAGACAAATTGTAGCAAGCTAACAATATATGTGAGCATTAAGATCGCATACAGTTATAGGGAGAGTATGTTTTCTGATTTCTGGGATGTTTTAGATGAAGAATATTTCTAATCGAATCAATCATTCATTCCATTCAATTCATCATTTCATTCCCCATTACAATAGGTTGTCACTCCTTATATAGAGTGCAACAGTCACTGCTGTTATCACGGAAAGTGACAACTGGCAGATCCAATACAGAAATAACTAATTCTTAACAACTACTGAAATGTTCACAACTACTGAGAACATATCAGCAAGTTAAGTACAAAATATAAAACTACTGAAACTACAACGACTGAAGAACAAGCTCTTCAGTCGTTTTACAAAACTACTGAAACAAAGAAAATAAAACTACTGATATCACAACTACTGAAGAAGTACTCTTCAGCAGTTGTGACAAACTACTGAGGCTTCAGTACTTGATCTTCAGACTTTGACCTTCAGGCGTTTCATCAGCTGATGACTTCAGTAGATATCATCAGCTGATGTCTTCAGTCTTTGTCTTCAGACTTTGTACATCAGTTGTTGATCTTCAGCACTTGTGAACTCTTCAGCTGTTGTACTTCAGTACTTTGGTCTTTCAGCTTCAGCACTTGTGTTCTTCAGCTGTTGTACTTCAGCACTTTGGTTCTTCAGCTGTTAAGGTCTTCAGCACTTGATCTTCAGCTGTTGAAGTCTTCAGCACTTGTCAAACTACTGATGAGGCTTTCAGCAGTTGTTGTGATACCGTGTGGGACTTAGAGGTTTTCTGATCTTGGCTCATTGGTTCTTTTGGTCCAACAAACTCCCCCTGAACCAATGCAGCCAAAACCTCTAACTTATTTATACTCCCACTTATTGATGGCAAAAATGTTGGTCTTTTTCCTTCTTGATCAGTAGAGAAGATGACCCATGTACGCTCCGGCCTGGGAAGAACCTCAAATATTTGTTTGGCAGAGTATGAATGGGAACTCTGTTTTGGGGAACTGGACACAGAGTTGTTATCCCATTCATGAGATTCACTTCCCCATAATGTCTGTACGACTCTCTTGTGTAGGCCTCAAGGAAGGTGATTTGTTCCTCCATGGTTAGCTCTTCAGCACCTCCTTCAAACAATGATTCCGGCCCATAATACTCAGACAGGTATTTGGCCTGTTTCCCATTCTTTAGCTCCACAGTGTTATTATTCTGTAAGCAACTCATCCGGGTGATTACCCTCTAGGAACAACTGGAGCTCATTTTTCCTGACTTCCTCAAGCCTCTTGTAAACTAACCCCTTTTTCACTATTTTGTTTTCCAGCATCTTCTGAGGGGTTAGATTAGCTTTGTAGGCCTTCTTGAAGTCTTCTAGGATTTCCCAGGGTGAAACTACAAAGACCAGAGAGATCACTTCATCTACGATCTTTTTCACCTGGCCAATGTATCTCCGAGGTATATTGTTCTTATGAATTCTGTGAGAGACCCTGGGATCAGGCCAAATCCTCACTCTTTCCTTTTGATATTGAAAGGTATGCCTGAGAGTGTAAAGTCTGAGGGCTTGCTCCTTCATATTGATGATGGAAGATGTGGCTGCATAAGCTTTGTCAACTCTCTTCAGCAATTCCTCATCATGCTGTTTATGAAGCTCTTCTTCTTCTAGCTTCACTTTAACCATTTGTCTCTGACTTCAGGAGTAATTGCTGAGGAGTGACTTGTGGCCTTAGGCAACTGAATCACAGCTGATAGCGGCAGCCTGTCTTCATCATCTTCTTCATCTTCTTCTAGCCTCAATATCCTTCTCTTCTTCTTCAAGGGTATATCATCGGCTATGGGTTTTGAGGGTAAGGGAGTTGGTTTGGTGGTTGTGTTTTGGGTGGTTTTGGTGTGGGAATGTTGACAGGCTGTGCTAGCATCCTTGAGGTGAGTGTGGCTTTTGATTGCTTTGCTAGCTCAGTCCTGCTCCCAGCACCCACTTCATTCAAAGCTTCAATAACAAGCCCCTTAGTGTATGCTTCAGACGAACAGATCTTGGTGGTGATTGCCAAGATACTGTCCCTGGACCAAGCTTTGATCTCAATCATTGATCTTCCAAGATATTTTGCAATAAATCTTATCATGATTTCTAGCCTTTCTCTTTCTAACACTTCATAACTTGCCCATCTATTCTGGATTTCTTCAATCTCTAGTCGTCGAATCTCAGAGTCAAGTTTGTTGGTGTCATGACCTTGCCTGAACAGCTGATCAATGATGTTGTCCATTGATCTACTGTGTTCGGCATCAGCCTCTTTTATCAGTAGCTCCAAGGCTTTATCTTCAGCAATGTGCTCATCAGCACCTTTCTTTCGCTTGTAGGTGAGCATTGGTTGCTGTTCTTTCTCCTTTTGGGCTTGCTTCGCTTCCTTCTTTTCCTCGGATCTTTTCCTCTTCTGTTCTTTCACTGCAGGACTCTCCCCCTTTTTGGTTGCATTGGAGGAAGGGGTTGAGACCGCAGAAAGAGTCTTGTGGACAGCAGCATCAACCAAGGGCTGTAAGTTGAGGAAAGCCTCTCATCAAGGGCTTTGATCACTATATCAGTGATTAGGGGGGTGATGAGAGGGAGGGAATTTTTGAGTGCAGCACCTATTTGCTCAGGAGGGTTCTGTTCCTGAGAAGTAGGGCCTGAAGCGGAGGCAGGTGGTTGATTTTGGGGTGGCTCTGTATTTGGGAAACCTTCAAGGGAAGGTGCCATCTGTGGGTGTATGAGGGTGGCAGATGGACTTGCATCCTGAGACATCTTGGCCAGCAGCTCTTTGAGTCTGCTAACCTCATCCTCTAGAATGGTGTTTTGAGCAACTACATCGAAGAAGAAGCTCAGGTCATCATCAGTTGATACTGAATCACCTGACCTCCTGCTTAGAGCAGGATGGACATGCACTGGGTGTAGACCAGTTGGTGCATGTGCCCCTTGTGCTTGGTACTGGGGACTTCCAGCCTCAGGACAATGTCCATCATCAGCAGTTGCCTCTAGGGAGGTCTTAGCAATGTTACCAGCCTCACTCTGGTCATGTGCTGAGTCAGAGGAGGTGGCAGCCTCACTAGATATTCTAAGCTCCTTCTCTACACCAGGAGATAGAATTGGGAAACCCCTGTGCTGTGGGTTCTCAGGTGCACTGTGTTCCTCCCCCTCAATTGTAGAGGTATTCCCAGTAATAAGTGGTTTCTGGGGAGGGGGTGAGGAGTGCAATTGAGTCAGCACTTGAGCAACTATAAAGTTGGGCTGTGAGGGGCGGTTGTTTGGGGTACGGGGTAGAAGCAGTGTGCACCTGGGGTGGATGGTGCTCTTCAATGGCAATCTCCTCAAGTGAGGAAGATCCCAGATAAGTAGGTGCCCCTTGGGTTGCTGCAGGCTCCTGTTGAGAGGAAGCCTGAGCGGCTGTGACTGGAGGAGTCATGGTATCCACTAGGGGTTTGGACTAGTGGATATATCCTGCGTTTGTTGTGCAGGAGCATCCTCAGGGGACTCAATTCCCTGAGTAGCCATTTTGGGTTTCTTTTTGGTGGGTTTGGTGGGGACATTGGATTTGGAGGTGGTGGCTGTGGGTTCCAGCTGCGTGGGTTTTCGCAGCTTGGCAGCCAGTTTGAGTGTCCGGTCGGAGTTGTGCCGGGAGTATACTTCTGGCAAAACAGCCGTAGCAGGGACTCCCAAGCCAACAAGTCCCTCAGCATTAAGCTGGTCTATTATAATGGCCATTATGAACCGTGGATAGAGTATCCAACGGTTGGCAGTTAGTTTTTGAGCCATATCTTTGAGCTCTGAAAAATTAATTCTGAAAATTCAGTGGTTGTTGCTCAAGGATAGAATACATTACCTGCTGCCATTTGGTGGACATTTGATCCCAAGACGATGTCTTAGGGGCCAAACATACATTGACCATGTGAAAATCAGGCGCTCAGCGTCATTAAAGTGTTTCTTCATGATGGTGGTGGCACTGAGATCACCTTGATATCCATGCTGAGCAAATGATAGATCTATGGTGCCCTTCGGATATCCAGCAGGAGAAGTAGCATCACTCAGTTGAAGAATTTTACGGATTGTTGCAGGAGTAATCACTACTTCTTTGTGGTTGACGACTGACCGGAGGGATCGTGTGTTGCTCTCCTCAGTAGTGACATTAACGTTCATCCAAATTGGTTCAAGGATTCGGTATGTAAAACGGGGTTCAGAAGGAATGCCTTGTTGTATTGGGACTGAACCATAAGATCGATAGCAGTATCGAACTTAGTCCAGATCGGCGATTTTGTGAGGTAGGCAACACAGTTGTGTCGCGGTTTAATTTGCATAGACGCCATGGAAATTTTTGGAGAGGAACGTTAGGTTTGAAGAAGATAAAGCATGGAGAGCTCAGGTTAAGGGTATTTATAGGGTACGGGTGAGGAAACGACTGAAGGATGTGGTGTTAGTCATCAGTAGTTTTAAACGACCGTTGACATGGTATTATCCTTTCAGACGTTGAAACAGCTGAAGTCGCGGTGTTAGGCATCAGTAGTTTAGAAAACTACTGAAGACCGTGGTTTTGACTTCAGGTGATTGAAACAACTGACATGGTGTTTGTCATCAGTAGTTATGAAACTACTGAAGACAGTGGTTTTGTCATCAGCTGTTGTAAACAACTGAAGACTTGGTATTGGTCATCAGTAGTTATAAAACTGCTGAAGACGTGGTTTTGCTTCAGTTGTTTAAAATGAAACAGCAGTGGTACAAACGACTGAGGAGAAAGTTCTCTTCAGCTGTTTTCGTCAATTCTTAGCTTTTCAGCTGTTTCAAACTGTCCTCAACACATTCATCAGTCTTTATGGCTGATTTCAGTTGTTTCATAGGACATCAGTACTTATCTGTTTACTGATTTCAGTGGTATGACTGCATCAGTAGTTGTAACTACTTCAGTAGTTTAGAGCAGATGAAGTACTTCAGTACTTGTGAGAACTTTTAGCCTTCAGTAGTTATAAAAACTACTGAGGTTAAAAGACTCATCAGTACTTATATGTGACAGGCACTCATGATCATCAATATGAATTACTGAGAGCATCAGTAGTTGTCACCTATTCTAGCTGCAGCATACCAAGCCTTACACCAGGTTTTGGAAAGATGAACTATCCAAAGGCTTAGTAAAATGTCTGCAAGCTCATCAGCACTGGGCACAAACTTAGGATCAATCAGACCTTTTTCAAAACAATCCCTTATAAAATGATGTCTGATCTCTATATGTTTGGTCCTAGAGTGCTGGACTGGATTTTTGACAATGCAAAGAGCTGAAGCACTATCCATTAACAATGGAGTCTTAGTCTCTGTAATGCCATAATCCAAAAGTTGGTTTTGAAGCCAGAGTACCTGAGATGTACAGCTTGCAGCAGCAATGTACTCTGCTTCCGCAGTGGATGTAGCAACTGAGGTCTGTTTCTTGCTCTGCCAAGAAATCAAGCAGTTGCCTAGGAATTGACATCCACCAGAAGTTGATTTCCTGGTCAACTTACACCCTGCATAGTCACTGTCAGAAAAAGCAACTAATTTACCAGAATGTCTGGTAGAATACCATAAACCTAGAGATGGAGTGCCTTGCAGATATCTAAAGATCCTCTTGACTGCAATCAGATGAGACTCTTTAGGTGCAGCCTGAAATCTAGCACAAACACATGTAGCAAACATAATATCTGGTCTAGAAGCAGTTAAATACATCAAGGACCCAATCATACATCTGTAAAGTGTTTCATCAACCACTTTACCTTTCTGATCTGAGTCCAGTTGTGTGGTGCTGCTCATGGGAGTAAACAGGGCTTACAGTTTTGTAAATCAAACTTTTGCAAAAGATCTTTTGTATATTTGGATTGATGAATAAAAATTCCATCAGCCTTTTGTTTGATTTGCAACCCCAGAAGAACTGTAATTCTCCCATGGCACTCATTTCAAACTTCTGTTGCATCAACTTTGTAAAGGCATCACACAACTTTGGATCAGAGGATGCAAAAATGATATCATCTACATAAATTTGAACAAGTAGATTATGCTGCCCAGCTTTCTTAAAATAAAGTCTTGTCAATGGAGCCTCTAGTGAAATTGTTTTCCAGAAGAAAGTTTGACAATGTCTCATACCAGGCTCTTGGAGCTTGTTTTAACCATAAAGAGCTTATCAAGCTTATACACCCAATTAGGATGTTATTGTCCTCAAAGCCTGGAGGTTGACATACATAAACCTCTTCTTTAACTTTTCCATACAAAAATGCACTTTTGACATCCATTTGAAAGACTTTAAGTTTTTGATAAGCAGCATAAGCTAAAAACAATCGAATTGCTTCCAGTCTGGCTACAGGGGCAAAGGTTTCATCATAATCAATACCTTCTTCTTGTGCAAACCCCTGAACAACCAGTCTGGCCTTGTTCTTAACAATAAGCCCATTTTCATCAGTTTTGTTCCTAAACACCCATTTAGTGCCTATTGCACACTTACCTGGAGGTAGAGGAACCAGTTCCCACACTTGCTGTTTCTTGAACTGAAGAAGCTCAAGCTGCATGGCATCAACCCATCCATTGTCCTTTAAAGCAATGTGATAATTCTTTGGCTCTTGCTGACTGATGAAGAGAGCATAGAAGCAGAAATTTGACAATTGACTTCTTGTTGATACACCAGCAGTGATATCACCAATGATTTGAGACATGGGGTGATTCTTCAGATCTTGATACACAATGAGATCTGTGCAAGTGTTTGTAGCCGGTTCAGCAGCAACAGATGGTGATGGTGAATCATTTCCTTGAAACCAATCAGTGGATGGTAATTCAAAGGAAGTTGAATTCGAAGAAATCTCATCAGCATTTGTTGTGGATGGTGCTACTGGCGCTACAGGAACATCAGGTCTAGTTGAATCAGGCAGCTGATCACTAAACCTGAAGAGGTGAGTACTGCAATCATCATCATCATCAGCAGAGTACCACCAGGTGGTGAACTGTTGACAGGAGCAACAGCAGGAGTTTGATAGGGAACATATTGCAGTATGTCCAAATCAAATAACTCCACAGGACTTTGTGGAATCTTGTCCTTTGGAGATTCATTAAACTTAACATGTAGAGTTTCTTCAACCATCTTTGTTCTGCAGTTGAAGACTCTGTATGCTTTGCAAGTAGATGAATAACCAACAAAGTATCCTGCATCCACCTTAGGATCAAATTTGTGGAGTTGATCCTTTGTGTTGAGAATAAAACAGGGACACCCAAAAGCTTTGAAAAATGAAATCAGAGGAGCCAAATGATGGAGAACTTCATATGGAGTCTTCATCAACCTCTGATTTATTAAACACTCTATTTTGCACATAACAAGCTGTGTTGACAGCTTCGGCCCAAAAGGTCAATGGCAAACCTGAGTCAGCCAGCATGGACCTTGCAGCTTCAATGAGAGTCCTGTTCTTTCTCTCCACTACTCCATTTTGTTCCGGAGTCCTAGGAATGCTGAACTGCCTTTTGATTCCCTTTGAGAGATAGAAGTCATCAAGTGTATGATTTCTGAACTCAGTTCCATTATCACTCCTAATACACTTGACTGGAAGGGAATACTGCTTCTCAATGTACAGCACAAAGTGGATAATCTTCTGAGCAGCCTCATCCTTTGAGTGTAGAAAGAAAGTCCATACAAATCTGGAGTAATCATCCACAATTACCAGACAGTATTTCTTCTTTGCCATGCTCATTACTCTCACAGGACCAAATAGATCCATATGCAGTAATTGCAAGCAGGCAGTGGACTTGGACACTTCAATAGGAGGAAATGAGACCTTGTGCTGTTTTCCTTTTAAACAAGCAGTGCAAGTTTCATCACAGTGGAACTCCTTTATTGGTAAGCCTCTGACTAAACTATTGTGGCTAAGCTGATTCATGTTTTTGAGATTAACATGACCAAGCCTCCTGTGCCATAGTTTAGATTCTTGAAAAGAGGCTTTGGAAAATAGGCAAGGATTGCCTTTGAGATCTATCTTCTTAGAGAGATCTAAGGCATACACTCTTCCTGTCCTGTTGGCTTTCAGGAGAGTGTGATCATCCAACACCTTGTCAATCAAGGGCAAAACTTTGGATGACAGAATCCTACAGTTTTGACTTGTGAAAAGGGCAACATGGCCTTTATCACACATTTGACTGACACTCAAGAGGTTGTACTTGAGATTTTCCACATGATTAACATCATCAAATTTGATTTCTCCATTGGAGACAAAGCCCTTACCGATGATGTAACCCCTAGCATCATTGCCAAAGAGACAATCCCTTCTTTCCTTGAGAGTAGTCATGAAGAAGAGAGATGTTCCCAGTCATGTGCATGGATCCCCCACTGTCTACATACCAGATGCTATTTTGGCATGTTGAAGAAACCTGCAATAATAAACAATCAGTTAGTTTTAGAGACCCAAACCTTTTTGGTTTTGGGCCTGGTCTCATCAATAGATGGTAAACTAGCATGTTTATTTGTAACAACAGCCTGAGAGGAAGAAGATGGTGCAGAAGAGGAGTCCTTTGGCTTAGACCTCCTTTTCTGTGGTTTCAACATAGGAGAATCTAGTTGGTTAACTCTACCCAACAGATGTTGTACCATCATCACCAGCTGTGTCTGATTTTGTGATAAAGCTTTCAGCTCATCAGACACATTGCTAGTGGAGTTAGATAAGGTCCTATGTTACCTTCTTCTTTTGAGCACCCTCAGCTGTCACCTGTTTAACTCCTTCCTTTTGGATTGCTTTAAGGACTTAAGGGTTACAGGATTTGATGTTGCTGATACAAATGTGGTCTCAAACTCAGTTTTCATTTTTACCATTTTCATTAATTTCTTCCTTTTGTTTGAGTTTGGAACCTCTTTTGTACCAACAATCATCTGTAAGATGATTGAACAAACCACATACTTCACATGGTTTCTTTCATCTTAGGTTGATCATCAACTAAAGATGGTGAAGACTTGTTCTTCAATGCTTTGGAAGCATTGGTTGCTTTCTTGACAGCATCTTTAGTAGTCTTCAAACTCTTTCTACTGCCAGTTTTCTTCTCTTCAGTACTGACAGCAGTTGAAGTTTGAACTTCAGGAGTTGAATCCTGCTCTCCAGTCCTTTCAGGACCTTCAGGATTGACTCCTGAGTTGATCAACTTATTGATCATGTGAATGTCAGCATTTGGACCATCAACATCAGCTGATAGGTTCAAAGAGGACTTGATACTGACTGCTACTTCTGATTGTGCTGTATCAGAAGGTAGATCACATGACTTGATGGATTGGTTATCACTCTCACCATCAGATTCTACCTCTGCTCTTGGGGTAAAATCTGTAGGTGGAGCAGTGTGATTGTAACCAATTCCAAACTTCACATTTGAAGCAGATTGCTTACTAAGAAGCATTTCAAAACCTTTGCATGATTGTACCATCTATCACACTCGACCTGGGTAACTGCAAGGGTTTCTTTGAGATCTTTGTACTTCTCTAAAAGTACATCTTCTCTAGCCTTATCATCAATTATTTTGCAATTCAGTTTATAAACCTCATCATTTTTATCTTTGAGCACAAACTCAAACTCAGCTTTGTTTTTGGAAATTACTTGTTCTAGCTCAATGTTCTTATTAATTAAAGCTACATTTGCTTCTCTAATGGAAGCAAATGCTGCTATGCATTGTTCAGAACATAATTTGGCTTTTGCCTCAGAGGATACCTGTGATACCTGTGGTGTAGAGGCATTGGAAGATGAAGTATCAGCAGACTCCAAAGCCATAAGAGCTAGATTCCCAAAGGGACTGTCACCACCATGTTGACCAGCACCTGAGAACAGTTGATCATGACCAGACAAGTCATCTGGTAAACTGCTCCAGTCAACAACTCCTGGGGTGAAGAAGCTGTGTTGTTGAGATGAAGGTTGTTGATGAGATAGGGAAGGCTGAGGTTCTGGTAATGCATGAGGTTGTGGTGTCATAGGAACTTGAACTTGACTTGACTGTGGCATGTAATAACAAGGGTACTGATAAGGCATTTGACCCTGAGGAACAAAATATGCCGGAGATTGTTGTTGAGGATGATGACTAGATGTGACAGGATGTTGCCCTCTGTTTTGTTGACTGTTGCCAGGAAAAGTCACAAAGGGTGCAGTAGAGTTTGAACCAGTTGATCTACACTCTCTTGCAAAGTGTCCAAGCCGTTGGCATTTGTGACACCTCAACTTGCTCTTGTCAAAACCAACTTTGGTTTTGCCAGAGAGTCCTGGGATTTTTCTTCCAGTTCTTTTGTAGAACTTCTGAGATCTGATATTTATCAAGGCCATTTGGCTCAAAATATCCATCTCTTCTAAGTCATCATCAGCAATCCCCTTGAGATCATCCATAATGAAACATAAATTGTCATTATTACCTCCAGTAAACTGACCATCAACACTTACAAATGCAGAATTAGAAGTGCGAAGAGAAATTAATATGCTCATCATACTGGCATTCAGATGCAGCATATTCTGACTCATGACCCACCAAGGCAGTGTTGCCTTGTATAAAGTCTTCAGTGAGCTTTTCAGATGAAGACAGCTTTCTCTTCTGTTCTATCTCTCTCTCAAAAGTGAGCAATTTCCCATGGAGTTGGGTGAGAGATAGTTTGTCCAAACTTGCACTGGAGCGTAGGACAATAGTATATGTGTCCCATCTCTCAGGCAGTGATCTGAGAAATCTGTTATTCATCTGAATATTGGTGTATTCAAGTTGACCATTTTTAGTTCAGAGATCAAACAAGAAAACCGTTCATATTGTTGAGTCAGTGTCTCACCCTTTCTATGAGAGAATGTCTCATATTGTTGGGCAAGATTTCTCTATATTTGCCAAGACCTCATCTGTTCCTCCAAATTGTTCTTTCAAAGCAATCCAGAGGTCATGGGCAGTTTCATGATGCATTAGCCCAGAATAGATTTCATTGGGCAAAGCCATGGCCAGAATTCCATGGGCTTTTGCATCAATCTCAAGCAACTTTTTATCCTCATCTGAGTATTGCTCCCTCCTCTTCGGAACCATTTGATTGGTTTCCGGGTTATTCACCATAGGCTTGTGTGGACCATGTACCACAGATGTCCAACACCCTGCGCTGTTAACAGACAGGTGATGGAGCATACGTCTTTGCCATATGTTATACTCATTCCTAACCAGCATAGGAGGCTTGGTTGAGGAACCAGTATTGTGAGGATCATTGGAGGGAGTGGTCATTTTCAGTTCAAAAAACAGTTTAGTTCAAGTTTAAAAAGAAGTTTTAGACAAACCACAACAAACTCAATGAGAACCAAGAAAAGATCTCAGGATGAATGAGCAGAAATACAGAAAAATTCAATCTCTATAACCGTTTCTTGCAAAAACAAAAGCTAATTCAATCAAACTTGGATCTTGAATAGCAGTTTCAATGATCAATTATTAGATCGATCAATGATTAACCTGCTCTGATACCATTTGACAGGATCAGTGATCACAGTTTGATGTAACAGAATATAACGCAGCGGAATACAAACACGAATTAGACAAATTGTAGCAAGCTAACAATATATGTGAGCATTAAGATCGCATACAGTTATAGGGAGAGTATGTTTTCTGATTTCTGGGAATGTTTATAGATGAAGAAATTTCTAATCGAATCAATCATTCATTCCATTCAATTCATCATTCATTCACCCATTACAATAGGTTGTCACTCCTTATATAGAGTGCAACAGTCACTGCTGTTATCACGGAAAGTGACAACTGGCAGATCCAATACAGAAATAACTAATTCTTAACAAACTACTGAAATGTTCACAACTACTGAGAACATATCAGCAAGTTAAGTACAAAATATAAAACTACTGAAACTACAACGACTGAAGAACAAGCTCTTCAGTCGTTTTACAAAACTACTGAAACAAAGAAAATAAAACTACTGATATCACAACTACTGAAGAAGTACTCTTCAGCAGTTGTGACAAACTACTGAGGCTTCAGTACTTGATCTTCAGACTTTGACCTTCAGGCGTTTCATCAGCTGATGACTTCAGTAGATATCATCAGCTGATGTCTTCAGTCTTTGTCTTCAGACTTTGTACATCAGTTGTTGATCTTCAGCACTTGTGAACTTCTTCAGCTGTTGTACTTCAGTACTTTGGTCTTTCAGCTTCAGCACTTGTGTTCTTCAGCTGTTGTACTTCAGCACTTTGGTTCTTCAGCTGTTAAGGTCTACAGCACTTGATCTTCAGCTGTTGAAGTCTTCAGCACTTGTCAAACTACTGATGAGGCTTTCAGCAGTTGTTGTGATACCGTGTGGGACTTAGAGGTTTTCTGATCTTGGCTCATTGGTTCTTTTGGTCCAACACTATAACTTGGAACTGAGATCTGATATTGAGTCCTTAAATATTTTAAAATCTGATTTTAGAAAGTCTGAAAATGATTATAAGCTGAAAATAGAGGACTTAGAGAAAACCATTTCAGTTCTAAAACATGAACACATAGATTTTAGGACTCAAATGAAAGATCTCATAACCAAGTTAACTGAGTGCTAGGCTGAGCTTGTGTTCAGCAAAGCTAGGGCAGAAAAGAGTGTTCTTGAAGAAGAGACCTTCAAGAACATGATATCCTCATCCCTGCACAACAAAGTGTGCTATCAAAACAAGTAGGGACTGGGATCAAATAAGATAGCTCCTCCACACACAATCTTGTCTGTAAGATCACCTAGGTGTGGAACTTGTGAAGATGAGCTTCTTCTCATAGATCCTTTGAGTGAAGAGGATAAAGAAGTGATAGTGACGAATTCCTCTAAGAAGAGTGAAGAGGAGGATTCTAAGAAGGGCCACTATCCTTCTGTGGAGAAGAAGAAGACTGTGATGACCAAGTCAATAAGAAAGAACTTGATCAAAAAGAGCAAAAGAAAAGCAAGGAAGGCTCAAGAGATCAAGGCTACTTTTGACTCCAAGCAGAAACAAGTTTTTATTTCTGTAGGGTTTAAAGTGGTAGGACTGAAGGCATCAACCAAAACTCTGCTAAGAGTTCTGGTTCTTGCTCAACTCATCTCAGCAGCAAGAAGAAGACTGATCTGCTGTGTACCACTGCTGCACAGCCTGGGCCATCAAACTCCAAGCACAGTTCTCAGCCAAGAGGACTGTCTCAGCTTCTGCAAAGATGAAGGTGGAGAAGGGAAGTGACCAAAGATAGTCTTACTCTCAAGACAAGGCTCTTGTGAAGAAGAAGATGAATTGTGTTATGTGTGACAGCACCACTCACATTGCAAAGTATTGTCCCTTCAATCCTAAAGGTACTGTCCATATGGCCAAAACAAAGTCTTCAAAGAGTTCTAAGAAGATTCAGCTTCGGAAGGAAAACCTGTTTCTTTCGGAAGTTCCAAATCTAACAAAAAGGGAAGTGGAAAATTCTCTTCGGAAGAACATTTGGTCTCGGAAGAAAGGATTTCTTCCGAAGCACTGAAGTCTACTGCAGTGTTTGCAGAATCTTCCGAAGGTTCAGTCATCAAAACTTCTGAAACTCCAAAAGTTTCTAAAGTTTTGAAGATCAAGTCCAAGACTCCAAAGGTGGTGTGGATGTCTAAGAAAGACCAAGTGACTGAGATTTCTCCATCAAAAACAGCTCAAGATCCTTTTTGTACAACCATAGGATCTATTATTGTTAATTTACCTTCTGCAAGTGAGCCCAAGACAAGCAAGGCTTGGGTTTCCAGATGTAACTAATCATTCTCTTTTGTGCAGGGACAGCTGAAGACAGACAGAAATGTCTGGATCATAGACAGTGGCTGCTCCAGGCACATGACTGGTAATAGGTCACTACTCTAGAACTTTGAAAGGATTGATGGAGGACCTGTTGCTTTTAGAGGAGATGAAGATGGTTACATTTTTGGTAGGGGCAAGGTCACAAATGGTAAGCTCAACATAGAAAAGGTAAACTTTGTAAAGGAGCTTGGATACAATCTTTTGAGTGTATCTCAATTTTGTGATCAGAGTCATAACATGCTCTTTACTGAGCATGAGTGCATTGTTCTTAGCCTGGTGTGGTCATTCTTTATGAGCATATCCTGCTTAGAGCCCCCAGGAAAGGAAATATGTACAAGATGGATTTGCAAGAAACTCTCCCTCTGGAGAAGTTTCATGCTTTCTGTCTAAAGCCAATAGTGATGAGTCTTTCCTATGGCATAAAAGAATGTGCCATGTAAACTTTAAGAACATGAATAACTTAATTAAGCATGACTTGGTAACTGGAATGCCAAAGAAAGATTTTACATGTGATGACCACTGTGTTGCATGCCTGAAAGGGAAGCAACATAAGGTTTCTCACAAGCCTGAGGAAAAGAACTCAATCACTACTCCATTACACTTGTTACATATGGATCTCTTTGGCCCCACCAATGTAATGAGTTTTGGAAGGACCTCATACTGTCTAGTGATCACAGATGACTTTACAAGATTCACTTGGGTTTTCTTCCTTAGAATTAAGGATGAGACTCCTGAGATTCTGAAGAATTTCATCTTAAAGATTGAGAATCAATCTGAGCACAAGGTCAAGATCATAATATGTGATCAAGGAACCGAATTTAAGAACCATATCCTTGACACATTCTGTGATGAAAAGGGTATTACAAGACAATTTAGTGCTCCCAGGACTCCTCAGCAAAATGGTGTTGCTGAGAGGAGAAACAGGACACTGATTGAAGCTGCAAGAACCATGTTGTTTGACTCTAAACTGCCCATCACCTTCTAGGCAGAGGCAATCAACACTACTTGCTATGTGCAGAACAGAGTTTTAGTAGTTAAGACTCATGGCAAGACTCCTTATGAACTTTGGAACAAGAGGAGACCTTTCATTGGTTTTCTCAGTTCATTTGGATGTCCTTGCACCATCTTGAATACCAAAGATCAAATTGCCAAGTTTGCTGAGAAATAAGATGATGGACACTTTATTTGATACTCTTCCCAAGCTAAAGCTTATAGAGTATACAATCTCAGAACTAGAATTGTTAAGGAGTCAGCCAATGTGACTTTCAATGAACACACACCTTGTGTTACTGGTTCTGGTCCGGATTGGCTGTTTGATCTTGATTTGGTTACCAACTGTTTTAACAAATCTTGTGAGAATGTTTCAGGATCTGCAGAAAATTTGAATACAGATGATCCTAATCCAAGATTTGAGCTAGGAAGATCTTCAAGACACATATCTTCAGCTCTAGTTGGGAACCACTTCTGCAAATGAGGTTTCTATCAGCCCTACAGTGACAAATTTAGCTGATACATCTGGTATGCCTTCAAATTCTAGCTCAGAGGCTCTACAACCAGATAGAACACCTCAATTGTGGAAGAGAACAAGGGCGTTGGTGACAGTGACCAAGAATTTCTTGATGCATTAACCATACTGTGGATGAGAACATCAATGATGTCACACACTGCTTGGAACAAGCTTCACTTGAAAAGTTTGCTGATGTGGTGGGAGAAACATCTATGCCAGATCTAAATTTCTCAAATTTAGATCTGTTGGAGCATATATAGTCATATATAGTGTGTCCGTCGCTTATCGAATAGTCTAGGATTAATGTTATACACCTGATATGTTGTAAACACATGAAACTGGGTCATTCGCAGGAGCATGTGCGAATGAGACTCAGTTGTACGACTGAGCCATGCTAATGACCAGCCGTGCGACTGGAGATGCGATTGGGACATTCGTAAGACTGAACCATAAGTATGGTCTAGTCGTACGATTGACCCATACGCATGGTCCAGTCGTACGATTGAACCATACGCATGGTCCAATCGCACGAATGGGCCCAGTCGCATCTAATATGGGCCGAGGCCTATATATACTAGTTTCAATGTGAAGAGAGATTAAGGATTGAGAGAAGTCTGCCCGGAGCCTAGGGCTGCCGGATGAGAGGGGAGATCATGCTCGATCTTCGCCTTGCCAAGAGTCTTGATTCTTATGTTGTAACGAGCTTGTAATCGTTAGGTTTTATCATGAAACCATTCAATTATAGTTCGTATTATTATTTGACTTTTTGGTTTGTGCTGTTGTTTATCCTTCCGTCAAGAACATGCTCGGATGTTTATCGATCCGGCGAAAAACCGACTTCACAAGATCTTTCTCAACAACTTGCTATGATCCCTCAGTTTAGGATCCACAAGTCTCATCCTACCACAAACATCATTGGAGATGTTGTCTCAGGGGTAAAACAAGAGGACAAACCCATGACGCAAATGTTTGTCTTCACTCTTGTTTTCTATCCCAGATAGAGCCAAAGAAAGTTGATGAAGCTCTAAAGGATGGAAGTTGGGTTGAAGCTATGCAACAAGAGCTGCTTCAATTCAAAAGGCAGAAAGTTTGGAACCTTTGTCCTCTTCCTCTAGGAAGACTACCATTGGAACAAATGGGTGTTTAGGAACAAGAAAGATGATAGAGGCATCATCATCAAGAACAAAGCTAGACTGGTTGTTCAAGGATACACACAAGAAGAAGGGATTGACTACACTGATGTCTTTGCTCCAGTGGCAAGATTAGAAGCTGTTAGGATATTCCTGGCATTAGCTGCATCCAAGAACTTGAAGGTTTTTCAACTTGATGTGAAGTGTGCCTTTTTGTATGGAGTGATAGATGAAGAGGTTTATGTCAAACAACCACCTGGTTTTGTAGACCCTGATCATCCTGATTATGTCTGCAAACTTGACAAAGCTCTCTATGGGCTGCATCAGGCACCCAGGAAGTGGTATGAGACACTGTTTGAGTATCTCTGTAAACATGGATACAGGAGGGGTACTATAAATGGAATTCTCTTCATCAAAGGACAAGGAAAAGACATAATGCTAGTTCAGGTATATATGGATGACATCATCTTTGGTTCAACTAATCCAAAGCTCTGCAAAGACTTTGAGAAGTTGATGAAAGATAGATTTGAAATGAGTATCATGGGGGAACTCAATTTCTTTCTGGGAATTCAAGTGAAGCAAGTTGAAGATGGCATCTTCATAAGTCAGTCAAAGTATTTTCAGGACATACTCAATAGGTTTAATATGACTGACTGTAAGATTGCTAAGACACCCATAGCCAGAAACCACTCTCTTGGTCCTGATCTTAAGGGGGAGTGTGTAGATGAGCATTTATACAGGGCTATGATTGGGTCTCTTATGTATTTTACTACTAGCAGCCTGATATCATGTTTGCTACATGTATCTGTGCAAGATATCAAGCCAACCCTAAGATGCCTCACCTTATCACTGTCAAGACGATTCTAAGATACCTCAAGGGTGCATCATCACTTGGCCTATGGTATCCCAAGAATTCTGACTTTAATTTGTATGCATATACAGATAGTGATTATGGTGGTTGCAACATGAATGCAAAGTCTACATCTGGGGAATGTCAATTTCTTGGTGGAAGGGTTGTCTCATGGCAATGCAAGAAACAATCATGTGTCTTTGCATCAACTACTGAAGCTGAATACATTGTTGCTGCAAGCTGCTGTGCTCAAGTACTTTGGATTCAAAATCAGATGCTGGACTATGGGTTAAACTTCAAGGAGACTCCCATTCACATAGACAACAATAGTGCTATCTTAATCACAAAGAACCCTGTGCAGCACTCATGGACAAAGCACATCAATATCAGGTATCATTTAATAAGAGATAACTATGAAAAAGGATTAATTAAACTAGTCAAGGTTCACACAGATGAACAATATGCTGATCTGTTTACAAAGGCTTTTGATGAACAGAGATTTAAATATCTTATATTAGCTATTGGGATGATAAACCTTGTGTAAGCTTTTCTTAAAACTAATTCTTATTATTTCTTAAAATATGTGTGTCCTAAGTTGTCTAGTTCATCACTTTCATAAGCTAATGTTTTCTTTGGATGAAAAATTTCTTTTTGATGACTTTCCTTAGATTTTTAAAAAATTTCTGATATTTCGGATGTTTTGTTTTTAACTTCGGAAGTAAAATCATGCCTTCAAATTAAATAACTGTCTAAGAAGTTTACCTTCGGAAGAGTTCAAAATTTATCTTCCGAAGCTTAAATATTTGTCTCAGACACTTACTAAATTTTAAGGACTATTTACTTCCGAAGCAAAATTAACTCTCGGAAGCTTTGTCTGTTTACACACAAAACACTCAAGCTTTAATTTTTCTTCCGAAGCAAAAAATTTCAAATCTCTCAGGAAATTCTTCCGAAGTCATTTTGTCTTCGGAAGCTTTTTAATTAAAACTTCCGAAGATAATTAACCTTCGGAAGCTTTTTGACTTCCAAGAAAACTAATTTTTGAGCAAAAGTAAACTACTTTTCAGAGGTGGGACTGACATTCGGATTTCAAAGTTTATCCTCTTTCATTAAACTTTATCTGAACTCCTTCTCACATATAAACCCAACGGTTTCCCCCCTATTTCTATCATCCGTTCTTCCTCCAAACCTAAAAACCCAATTTCTCTCTGAATTTCTTTCTTTCTTGTTCCTTCTTCCTTCGTCCTTAAGCTATTTCAAAATGGCCAACCTTGCTCACAGAAATGATCCCAACTTTACCATGCAGCTACACAGACAACACAATCAAGTTGCTCTGTTACGCTCTGAGAAAGATCCTCATTTCTCAGAGGTTTGCTGTTTCGTATCTTTGTCGAACTACTTCACCTCCCTCGCCATTGATCCTCCACTCTATGAGGACCAGTTGCTTGAATTCTGGAAGACCTGCCAAGAGTTCATTATGGATGGGAAGAAGGCACTGTCTGCCACAGTGTAGAGGAGAACAATCATCATCACTCCGGCCATCATCACTCCGGCCATCATCAACAGACATCTTCAGCTGGATGATGAAGAAGGTGAGGTGTTCTTCCAAAGGAAGCTGTTAATCATTCCTTTGAGCAGATGGGATATGAGGGAGATTTCCCTATAAGACCTTCAGGAAAGGGAAGGTCTCATCCCAATGGAGTTTCTTGCTTCATGTGGTCATCCACAGCTTATCAAACAAGCATGGTGGATGGGACTAGATTCCTGAAGATCTCTCCTTCATAGTCCATGGAATGGTTGAAGGGGTCAAGTTCAGGTACTCTTAGTTTGTTTATACAAATTTGCTTGCTAATTTAGACTCCTTAGCATATTACATGTTTCCTAGATATGTCCAGTACATTCTTAACTGTGAACTGGGCTCACAGTTAAGGGGAACAAGTAAGATTCTTAATTGGGACACATGAAGCCCGGCATCTTTAAAATATTGAGAAAGTCCACTGTTGGATTCTCTGGGGTAGAAACAACCCTAGTCCCAAAAATGTTAGAGCTTATTGCTCAAGATGACAACCTAGCAGCACAAGCTAGTGTTGAACCCACACCTGCTACTTCCCAACCACCCACAAAACCTCAAATCTCCATCACCTACCAAAGAAAATCAAAACGAACCCCTGCTCATGCTATTCAATCTATGGAGGCCCCCGTATACTCACCCATACAGGAAGAAGTAGACACTGGAGCTCCCATTTCTCCTGAGTAGCAGACCCTCCCATCTATTCAAGAATCAGTGCTGAGGTTCCTCATGCTCAGCCTAATAAGCTCATTAGCCTACTGCCTTAAGCCATCACTCTGAGTCTCAACACTCTAGTGATCAACCTTCAGGGTACAGTTACCATCCCCAGCCTATAGATCTCAACCAACCATTCCAAACCTTGACTTCTATACTGATAAAGATATAGGTTTCCGTGAGTATAATGAATCTCTCTTCTTTCCCCCTACTCAAAGAGAGATGAGTACTCCTGAGTCTCCTACATCTATCCCACATCAGTCACCTACACTGAGGTGGACACTTCTGAACCTGTTCAGGATGTCCATATGGAAGAGGCTCTCACTTCTGAAAGTGATTACATCATTAAGACCTCAACCATGGCAACTCAGCCCACTGACATCTCAACTGAGACTGCCAGTGAGCAGAGGAATCCAGTAGCCAAGAACTTAGAACTGGTCATGAGAGAAAGGACTCTGGTCCAATCTTCTCCACCCCAAGTGATTCTTCTAATGAAGATGAGGGGGATCTGAGACTAAAACTGCACAAACTGTCTAAAACATGCACTTACCTAGTCTCAAAGGTCAGTCACCTTGAATCTCAGGTGACTACCTTACAAAACAGACCAATGATCAGCAACTTGTGATTTCTATCTTAAGGAAAAACTAGCTGGGAGACCCTTCAGGAGAGCTCAACCAGGCACACAAGAACCTGTGGATGTGATTGACCTATCCTCCAGCTGACCTATGCAAGTGGGTGATGCTACCAAAAAGGCAGAGAAAGTCATTCCAGCCACAGAACCTGGGAGTTCCTCTGAGAGAATGGACATTGAGGACTCACCATCCTCACTTGCAACTGTGCATTCTCAATAACCTCCTCTAGTTCACATTCATGTGGACTACACAGACTCCTTCATACAGAGTTTGTTTGAGGATGGGATACCAAGGGCTATGTCACCTTTATCATCCTTCAATCACATTATTGGGTGGAGGTATGACAACAACAGGAGAGCCCTCATTATCATAAGAGTTCAAGGACAGCAAGAAGTCTTTAATTTTCAGAACTTGGACTACTATGAAGGTTTGGATCTAGTCAACATGCCACTTGTCAACCCAAGCCAATCAAGACAAGATGACAGACTGGCTAGAAGAATCCAAGACAAGATCATTGTAGAGTTCAGTCTAAGAAGGAGACTAAGGCAATCAGGCAATGTCATCGGTCAATTGGATGTTAAGGCAGACCCTAAGATTAGATTCATAGGGGAAACCTTGACTCAAGGCCCAGTGAGAGAACCTGAGAGCCCTATCTCATCATCTCCAATTGCTGCAGAGATCCATATTCCTTCTGAGACACCAACTGGTGATGGTGCTTCTCAACCTCTCTCTGGCCTGAGCTTAGATGCTACAACGAGCAATGAAGGCCAAAGCTCTCTCCACCCTGAGTCACAAAGGTCTGTGAGTGACAAAGGGAAAAGAAGAATGACATTTGAGGAGATTGAGGAGGAGGAGAGAGAGAGAGGAAAAGGAGGCTAAGGGGAGAAGGTTCCTCTACTGAGTCTCCAAGACTCATGGAGTCTGCAATCAGGGCTGCCCCCAGACCCGATACTCAGAATGATGAGTTAAGGGCTGTCAGGATCAACTATCTGCAGACTAGGAACTATGACATATATAATGTCATTTCTCTACCCTTGGATGAATTGAATGAGATGGTTGATCTGGAAAGGTCAAGAGAGAAGAAGGAGGCAAAAGATGCATAACTCCTAGTACAGGTCAAAGAAGAGAGAAAAAGAAAAAGACTGTACAGAGGTATGCCTACCCTCTCACCAGTTCAAGAAAGCCTTGAACAAGAGGATGTGGTTTAACAACAACCTCAGGTAGATAAGAAGAAGACAAAACAACTTGAGCTTGAGTTAGTCAAGGAAAGAAAGACAACAAAGAAGAAGATGACGGAAGAAGCTGCAAAGTCAAGAGCCATCATCCAAAAAAGCATGAAGAAGTCTGTTGATAGGCAGAGGATGATGAGCTTCTTGAAGTTGTATGGATTCTCCTGAAGGAGACTTGGACCCATGTCTCTATCCACTATGGATGAGCATATCAGGGTAATCAAGCAGAAGATTAAGAGTGGAGTGCTCACTGACTTACACTCCACTCCAAGTCAGGCCCCACCTGAAGTGGAGGTTAAGGTTGAACAAACAGACACAACACAACCTGGACCTCCTGCTAATGCTCAGCAAGCTTCATCTTCTGATCCACAGCAAGGTCAACCTCCTTCTTTATCTGAGCGTGAGAGAGAAAAATCCCAACTGAGAAAGATAGTGAAGATCAATCTGGTGCTGCAGGCCAGTCTTCTCAATTAAGATTTGGAAAGGGAAGGAAAAGGATGGCTTCTAAACCAAAGTCTAAGAAGAAGAAGAAGCCTGAATCCCCTTCTGAACCTCAGGATGAATCAGAACAGCCTGAGGATGTGCAGCCAGAGGATGCTCAATCAACTCCAACTTCAGTAGGTCCTCTAGCATCAGGAAGACCCATCTAGTCTTGGACATACACCACAAACCCATAAAGGTGGCATTTTATTAGAGATCAAGGCATTGAAGACATTTATACATGGCAAGATATGTTTTAGTTGCCTTTGCATGACCTCTTTGACATGAGAAGACACTTTGATAGCTTGAAGGATCCTGATCATCTTATGAGAAAGGAATGGTGATCATCCTAATGAAGACTGTAATATCTGAAGTTTTCTAAGTGTTTTGGTAGCATCGGCCTAGGGGGAGTTTGTAGAGATTAATTAAGAGGCTGATGCAACCTAAACATCTTTAATCTTTCCTGCATGCTGCACAAGTGCATTAAAGTGGAATGCTTCAGAAGTTTTACATGTGCAACAGAAATACTCTAAGTGTGAAATCTTCTCAAGCCAAGACCAACATCTTCTGAAGCCAAAGATGAAGTCTTCCGAAGCCTCAGAGATAAAGTCTTCTGAAGCTTCAAGTTCATGAAGACAGATTTCTTCCGAAGACTTTTAGTAACATGCTTTATCTGATGTACTGTTCCATAAAGCTGGACACCTTTCCGTTGCAACTCTGCAAGTCACCAACTAACATGGTTTGGTGAAAATGTCCATGTTTTTGGTAACTGTACATTGAGGTCTTGAGTCTGTAACTTTCTACTTTATGTACTTTATCCTTTTTGTAATAGATAAGATGTGAGCTATGGCATGTCATAGTCACTAGTCAAAAGGCAATACGCCTTTTGACTCTACAATTGATTTTATGTGTGTCTAGTCAATTGTATCCAGCTGGCTTTCAAAGTATAGCTGGCTGTAGGATGTTGTATAAGTATCTCATGTTCTTGTATCTTTTATTCATGCTTTGTAATACTTGTAATAGAACATAGAGAAAGTAATATATTGTATTCTTGAAAACCAAACACTTGTGTTCTTTGTGTTCTGTCTCATATACTACTTGTGTTCTTAGTGTCATCACTTGGTTAATCCAGTTTACTGATTGATCTAAGTTTAGTTTATCTCCTCTTTGTGTTGTTGTGTTGTAACTCATACCCTTCAACGATCCTGCATGTTATGTATGATGATGTGTGATGATGTTATACTTATGTAGGATGTGTTTCCTTATGTTCCTTATTACGTATTATGATGTGACTTTACGTGGTGTGATTATGATAACGAACGTAAATTTTTATCTTAATGAAGCGAAAGATTTAAGATAATGAAAGTGGAACCTAATGAATGAACGAATGAAAAGTCTTGCAAGAAAATGAAAGGAGGTTCACAACTTATTGAGAATTGTTAGCTCAACTGTGTGTTTACAACATGCAATTTTGGATAACCCTTAAGGGTTCACACATAGGGGAGTAGTCTATGTGACAACTCCATACGTGCGATATGTGTGATATGTGCGATATGGGATCCTTGTTGCTTAACCCTAGATGATATGGCTTTGTTCCCAAGAGTTGGGTTAAGCATACAACAAAACCTAGATAGTAGTGAAAAGATAATAAATATACGAAAAGTGCGATAGGTACGAACGTGTGATATGTACGAAATGAACGATGATGGGAGATAATAATTATTACCTTGATGTACGTATGATGTGTGATCATGAGAGAAAGAAAGAAAATGTTTTAACAAATGAAAGGTAATATAATGTTTTTCGTATAAATTTAACTCACTCAGCAACATTGACTTTAACGTGTTTCCAGTTGGTAGGTGAATGTTGCTGAGTATGGCACAGGGCAGCTACTTGGCATTTTTGGATGACAACCATTTTGTTAAATGATGATGTTTTTACATTGTAATACAATGAAACAATATTTCATAATGACTATGAATGTTGTATTATTTTGCAAAAGCTATGAATGAAATGGTTTTAAATTATTCCGCTGCATTGTTTTAGAAAGCTTAAATATATGTTTTATGCTTTATGGGCAATGAATGACCGACTGTGAGTGTCCCAAGAATGGGGCCTTACAAGTTAGTCTCTGTTAACCCACACTGAACACTTGAATCAAATATTATGAAGATTTGAAAGATCAAACAATGATAAACACAATAAATCCCCTTTGATCTTCAAATTGATTGCACATGATGATTTCCACTAATTCCCAATCTATTGGTCATGTAGCCATTAACCTAATTCTAATTACAATTAGACTATTCATAGTCTAGTCTAAGTTTCTCTATATACACATAACCCCCTAGACTATATAACTAGACTAAAACATGACTCAAACAAAGTAAATATATTCTATTCACACAAAATATATTTATTACAATAAAACTCCTAGTCATCTAACTCTTCAACGTCTCGTCTCAGTTCTTCGTGTCAGGACCGTGTACGTACGGAATACTAACGGATTTCACCATGAAGGAATGCACTTTTTACATCTAATTGATAAACTTTAATCTTCACGTAGGATGCATAGGCTAGAAAGATACGAATTGCTTCCATCCGTGCCACAGGTGCAAACACTTCATTGTAGTCATTGCCTTCGACTTGTCTAAACCCTTGAATCACAAGCCAAGTCTTATTTCTAATTATTACTGTTGGATTCTGTGTGCCCAAGACACTTAGAATATTGATGTGGTTAGTACGTTATGATCCAAGTCGGGTTATACCCAATAACAAGTTTGGCAAACACCAATTAAATATTTAATTGATGATGTGATCATGCAATTAAATATTTACACCGATTTAGAAAATGGGTTTTCTAAATAAGTTGCATGTGAGTGGGAACAACTTATTAGGATAATTTGTTCAATCAATATTATTTGAAGTGTTGTTTAAATTAGTTAGATGACATCAAATAATAGTGGGAATTACAACTTATAAATTAAATGGTTAATTGTATAAGTATGTAAATACATACATATATTATTGTACATACAATTTATTATATGTCTAGTTCACAAGACATATTAATGTGTGATAAACAAATTGAAGGGGAAAGGGTTTTGAAACCCAAATTTCGGCCGCCCTCCCCTTTAATCCCCATTGGACCAAGCTTGCTTTGGGTACCAACACACATTTAACTCTTGTCTTGAACACTCCACAAATGAGAACCACACAAATTACATGCAAAAGGCTCCAATCTCTCTCTCTCTCCCAACCTCACGGTTCAAGCAAGAAAAGAAGAGTTTTGAAGCTTATTTTGGGTGATTCTACCTAACAAGAAAGGGTGTTGCCATCAAGCTTGGGGTATACTAGCTTGAGGAGTCCTCCATTGGAGTCTTGGCCAAAAGAACAAGCATCAAAACCCCATTTTGGTCGACATTTGCTGCTGGAACAAGGTAGTTGTCACAGCTTGTTCTAGCTGTGATTTTATGTACGATTTTGTATGTTCATAGCTTGTTTAATCCCCATAAATGATCCTTATTGTTATGGGTTTGTTTATTTGTATATTAATCATCATAAAACATGGATTTTCAGATCTAAAATCATGTTTTAAATACAAATTTATCCGCTGCATTTTTCTGAAATACCAAGAGGATAAAACGGTTTTATCTTCAAATAAACCCAACAATTACCCCTTGATCATCTTTCTTACACTTCAGCACCCATTTAGTGCCAATTGCCTTATCACCTTTTGGTCTGTCCACAAGGGTCCATACTCCTAACTTCTTACACTATAGGAGTTCTTCTTGCATAGCACTAACACATGCCTCATCGTTTAAGGCTTCACTTACATATTTTGGATCAAACTAAGACACAAAACATCGATAACCACCATCGTGTCTGCACTTTTGATAGAACATCCCCAATGATGTTTTCCAGGGGATGATGTACATTTATTCAAGATCCAGGAGTGGTGGGGACAACTACTTCATGATCGTGATTTTAAATCCCAGTTTCAGTATTCGTAGCTGTTGGACTATGAAGTTCAGAAGTGTTAGAGGCATCAAGATCCTATGCTTGTGTACTTTCATTAGTAAGAACCTGGTCCTCCTGGTCCACATTTGCAGTCTCAACTGCTTCATCATGAGAGGAGGAGTCACTTACTTCAAAGCGTCTAATGGCAACGATGGTGTCGTGTCTTATGGAGGAGTATTCAGAACATCGTACATCATTGTAGAAGATAACTTATCATCAGGCTGAGAGGGAAGTAGGTTGAAGGACTTAAAAAATCCATCATAGTCAGAAAAGAAAGAATGTCCTTTTCCAGTACGGGGGATGGTGTATCTTTGAAAATCACCATTGCACCACACTTTTACCTGACACGTTGAGTTATTATAAACTCTTTTGTCTGGTATACTGTATCCGAAAAAAGATACCTTCTTCAGCCTTCTCATTAAACTTCCCAGTCTGAGTTTTCTTTAACATCATGCACGGTGCACCAAATGGTTCGAGATACTCCAAGTTTGGTTTACATCGCTAGAGCAGTTCATAACATGTTTTACCATGACGTTTGACCACCAAGACTCATTGAGAGTGTAGCATGCATTAGCCACTTCCTTGTTCCAAAATTGAATAGGCAGTTTAGAGTTAGCTAACATTGTTCTTGCTGTCTCTATCAAGCTATGATTCTTTCTTTCAGTAACCCCATTCATCTGTGGAGTGTAGGCAGATGTAAATTGATGTACAATTCCTTTCTCTCTACAGAATGCCTCCATCCACTGATTCTTGAACTCTGTTCCGTTGTCTGATCGAATCTACCTTACTTTCAGCTTGTATAGTGATTCCAAAGTAGTTACTAGATGTTTGAATGATTCAAAAGTCTTTGATTTGGATTTCAGAAACATCACCAAGAGAATCTTGAGTGATCATTAGTTACTACATAGCAGTACAGATCTCCAGCAATACTTTTTGTGCTTAATGACCCAAACAGATCCATGTGTAGAAGCTCGAGAGGAATGTCGATTGAACTAACTTTCTTTTCCTTGTGAGACTTCTTGGTCTGTTTCCCTTTCTTACATGCTATGAAAAAATCTGGAAGCTAGAAATTCTTGACAGTTACTCTATTCACTAAATCATTTTGTATCAGATGATTCATCTTCCTAGGATTAATGTGTCCCATTCTCCTATGCCAAGAGACTGAATCCTTCTCTGTTTCCTTTGACAAGAAGCATTACACAGTGGTTTCAGTTGTGGTCTTACATTGAAGCCAACACCAGCTCATTTTGACCTGGTGATCCTTTAAGGATAGAATTCACTTTCTTTGCCTTGTGAGACTTCTTGGTTTGTTTCCCTTTCTTACATGCTACATAAAAATCAGGAAGCTGGACATTTTTGACAGTTACTCCATTCACTAAATCATTCTGTATTAGATGATTTATCTTCCTTGGATTAATGTGTCCTATTTTCCTATGCCAGGAGACTGAGTCCCTATCTGTTTCCTTTGACAAGAAGAATTGGACAGTGTTCTCCATTATGGAGGTCTTTGATAGATCCAAGACATACAGATCATTATTTATTAAAGCGGACATTAAAACTTTCTCCTCCTAGATAACATAATCCTTCTTCAACATGTAGCACTTCATGTTGTCAAATAAAACTTTGAAAACTTTATCACAGATCTGGGAGACAGAAAGCAAGTTGTTCTGTTGTTGTTGAATGTAGTTGACCTTGTCAAACTTAACTTTCTTGTTTCTCACTTTACCTTGAGTGGTGATGTAACCTCCTTTATTTCTAGCAAATGAGACATGTCCCCCTTTAATTTGTTTGATGTTAAAAAGGAGGGACGAATTCCCGGTCATGTGCCTGGATGCCCCACTATCAATATTCCAGGTATTACTGATAGCTTTATAGCAGACACCTTGCACACTTAGAGGAATTTATTAGTCTAGATTTGGGACCCAAGCCTTAACTGGCTTGGGTGACCCAGAGGAATCACACATCATGAACTCAACCCACTGTCCTTCAAACGATGAGGGCAAATTGTTCTTTTTCTTGTTCTCATTATCAAACAGATTATTTGATTTTTCTTTCCATAAACCGGTTTTATGTAAGGCCTGCTTGTGATAAACAGACGACTGGCTTATAGTTTGAACTTTAGGTTCACTAAAACTCTTAGGTGGAGTATTAGATCTAATTTTAGAAAAACTTGGTTTTGCATCATAAAGTTCAATTTTCTTTTTGGGAGTCTGATAAAAGGAGAATTAGAAGAAATATGTCCTCGTTTCCATAACCTTAGCATGATCTCCCTTCTACAGGTTGAGGAAAATGTTTATATGGAGTTGTGTTTGGTAAGGGTGTGAGATGTGTCTGGTTGGGTTTTGTTACTTCTCTTTTAGATGTTTCTGCTTGTTTAACAAAATTAATTGTTTTAACATTTTTAACCTTTAGTTTAATTGGACTTGGACGAGTAACATGTGGTTGGTTAACTTGTTTACTCATTTTAGGTTAAGAAGTGGACACGTGTGACCTGGCCTTAAACTAAACTTTTCATATCATCATCCAAATTTTCAATAGGCATTTTCCTTTTAATTTCAAAGTAGACTCCTTCTACTTATTGCTATCCTTCATAGTTTTTCCCGTAGAATCGGGATCACTAACCAGAGGAGTGGACACCACATGATCTTTAACTGTGTTGTTATTTATTGGTCTACTTTTAGTATTCAGAAGGATTGCATGTGGTGGTGGAGCTACTTTGTAACCCAAACCTTCCCCGTTGTTTTGTTCTTCACTAAGTTTTGGACTATGTGTGAAGAACTACCCAAGCTGTGCAGTTTTTGTTTTAAGAATCAACATCAACTACTAAAACTGCTTTTTCCTTTTCGTTTCTTCCAAATAGTTTAAATAAAACTTTATGACAAAAACTTGTTTAAAACAACAACCTCAGTTTCCCTTAGTTGTTTTCCCAAAAGTTCTATTTTTTCTTTGTAACTACACTCATTTTTTTTAAATATGATTAGCCTTAGTGCAGAGTTGTAATCGTTTACCAAATTATCATTGTATTCTAATAACCTAGAAAATTTTAGATCAATGCTATCCCTAATTTGTCACGTTCAGAACAAGCATGTTTATCAAATAATTGCTCATTAGAACCTACCTGTGAGGAATCAAATGAGTCGGCCATCAATGCCATTTCAGACTCTTCGTTTACTGGAGAGTTTGAGTTTGTTGCTCTGAGCTCTTCCTCCACCAAGTGATTTACCACAGTCACAACTTATTCGGTATCTGATATCGTTTGCTCAGCTGTGATTTCACCTTCACTCACAGATCCATCATCCAATGCCTCAACAAGGCAATATTTGATTCACCTGGAGAAACAAAGCGGAAGGACCAATCCTGCCCTTCATCACCTTGAGCTGTCAAAGCTTTTGTCTCTTTGCTTGAAGGTGGAGTTCCAATCATGTCCTGTCTTGACAGTTGAAGGTCGGAAATGGGTTTTCGTTAACCCGTCTTCTTGGGGTTTACACATTCACGTTTAAAATGCCCCTTTTCACCATAGTTGAAGCAAGTGACTTTGGTTTTGTGAAAATTAAAAGTTGTATCTTTAGTGGCTACTAGATTCTGCCCCGTCTTTTTGACAAACTTCTTTGCCCTTCTGACAGCACTCGCAAGAGCCCACATTATGTCCATCCTTTCTAGCTCATTTTCGTCAACTTGCTCATAATCCTCATCTGCAAGATTACATTTCAAATCATTCCTGCAACTAACCATCGTAAGATTATACAACCACCGCTAGAAGATCATATGTTCTTTGGTAACTTCCACTGTGACATTACCGAGATTCTCGGTGCTCAACTTGTAGTGATTGCTTCAGGAACTATATATTGAGTTCTAGATGACCGTTTAGGTTCTTAAGGTACTGGTTTGGGAAGGAGCAGAAGAACTAGACATGAAAGTTGTTTGCAACGATGCTCCTGAAACAACTTGAGTTGGAACTGAGTTGTAAAGTGAAGAATTCTGAATATAGGATGCTTTCTTAAACTTGTATTTCATTCTCAATCCTTCCTCCCTAACTTCAGGATGAAGTCATTTATGTCTAATATCACAAGAATGTCATTCTGTCTTAGGTTGGACATAAATGAATCCCATTTATCCGGCACACCATCTACAAAGCTTGAAACTTTATCTTCCATAGACGTTGTTACACCATGAGTGTGCAACTCACTCATCAGATGGTAGAACCTGTCAATAATGTCATCCAAACTCTCATTACCTATCGAGGAGAAATTATCAAACTCCTTTTTAAGAGCTTTAGCCTTTAGTGCTTTGAGTGTTGCGTTTCCATCATATCTCTTCTCTAATAATTCTCATAACTTTTTCGCCTGCTTGTTCTCAAAGAACTGATGAAAGATGTCTTTTGGTATCGACTGAGTCAACAGAGCATATATTTTCTGCAGGACCGTTGAAGGGTGGTCACTTACAACATGAAAACAGAAAGAGGAGAGTAACTTAATTTAATCAAACACTAAACTGGAATAACCACAAGAAAAGACACTAAGAACACAAATATTTAAGAGACAGAACAAAAGAGCAAGATACACAAGGAGATGGTTTTCAAGGTTGCAGTATATTGCTTTCTCAATGCTCTGTAGTGTTCCAAAGCATAAAATAAAGTTAAAAGAACATGAGATATTTATACTACATCCTATAATTGGCCATACTATGAAAGCCAACTAGATACAATTGACTAGACACAAAACAAAATCAAATGTAGAGTCAAAAGGCAGATTGCCTTTTGACTTGTGACTATAACATGCCATAGCTCACATCCTTATCTATTACAAAAAGGATAAAGTAGATGAAGTAAGAATTTACATACTCAAGACTCACCAACTCATGTAAGTTGGTGACTTTACAGAGTTGCAGCGGAAAGGGTCCAGCTTTATGGAAAAGTACATAAGATAAATGTTGTTAAAGTCTTCGGAAGACGTCTGTCTTCAAGAGTTGAGCTTCGAAAGAACTTTGTCTCTGAAGCTCGGAAGACTTCATCTTTGGCTTTAGAAGATATTGGTCTTCTCTTCGGAGGATTTCACACTTGGAATATTTTTGTTGCTTGTGTGAAACTTCCATAGAATTCTTCTTGAGTACTTATGTAGCATGCATGCAGATTGACTTTGAGTGTTTGGTTGCTTCAGCCTCTTCATATAATCTCTACAAACTCCCTAGTCTGATGCTACCAAAACACTTAAAGACTTTAGATATTGATAGTCCTCATCAGGATAATAACCAGCCCTTTCTTCATAAGATGATTAGGATCCTTTAGACTATCAAAGTGTCTCTCATGTCAAAGAGATCATGTAGAGCTAGATTGAACATGTCTTTCCATGTGTAGATATTTTCAATGCCATGATCTCTAATGCATGCCACCTTTCTGGATTTATAGTGTATGTCTAGGACAGGATGGGTCTTTCTGATGCTAGAGGAGCTATTGGAATGGGAGATGATGGAGCATCCTCTAGCTGCACATCCTCAAGATGTTTTGACTCAACTTGAGGTTCAGAAAATGATGCAGTCTTTTTCTTTTTTGGCTTTGGCTTGAAGACATCCTTTTCTTTCTCTTTATCACTTTTAATTGAGAAGACTGGCCTACAGCACCTGATTGATCTTCATTGTCTTTCTTAGTTGGGTCTTAGGCTGTTCAGAATAAGAGAGAGGTTGACCCTGTTTTGGATCAGAAGATGAAGCTTGCTAAGAATCAACAGGAGGTCTAGGTTGTTTTGTCTCTGGTTGTTCAACATTAACCTCCACTTTAAGTGGAGCTTGACTTGGAGGGGAATGTAAGTCAACCAGCTCTCTACTCTGTATCTTCTGCTTGATAACCCTGATATGCTCATCCATAGTGGATAGAGAATGGGGCCAAGTCTCCTTCCGGAGAATCCTATAGCTTTAAGAAGCTCATCATCCTCTACATGTTTATAGATTTCTTCATGTGTTTCTGGATGATGGTCTTGAGTTAGTACTTCTCTTCCCTTAGCTTCCTTTTAGTTGTTTTTTCTTTCCTTGACTATATCAAGTTCAAGTTGTTTTAAATACTCAAACTCAACATAGTCATAGGATAAGGGAAGAAGTGGATCTGCCTAATAGAGGCCTGTGCCACTCAGGTAGTTGATCATCTTGATCCTTTATTCTTCTCTCTCTACTGAGGTTCTTGACCACATCCTCATGTGCAGAACTTTCTTGAACTAGGGAGAGAGTAGGCACATGCTTGTAACTTTTATCTTTCTTTCTTGGTTGGTGTAGCTTCCAAGCTCTAGCCAGAAAGAGTTGAGAAGCACTTTCACTAGCAGGTGTCTCAAAAAGGGTATTGATCTCTGCAGTAGTTGTTGGTGACGAGACAGGGCTCTCAGGTTCTGTCACTTGGCCTTCAATAAAGGTTTCCCCTGTGAAACTAATCTTAGGGTCTGCCTCAACATCCAGTTAACCGATGACATTGCCTGATTGCCTTAGTCTTCTTCTAAAGTTGAACTCTACAATGATCCGTCTTGGATTCTTTGAGCCAACTTATCGGCTTGTCTTGATTTGCTTGGATTGATAAGTGGCATGTTGACTAAATCTAGACCTATAGAAGTTCAAGGTCTGAAAGTTGAAGATCTTTTACTGCCCTTGAACTCTAATGATGATTAGGGCTCTTCTGTTGCTGTCATACCTCCACCCAATGATGTGATTTGAAGATGGTGTAGATGACATAGCCCTTGGTATCCCTTCCTCAAACAGACTCTGTATGAAGGAGTCTATATAGTCCACATCAATGTGAACTTGCGGAAGTTGTTAAGTGTGCACAATTGCAAGTGAGGATGGTGAGTCCTCAATGTCCACTCTCTCTGAAAAACTCCCAGGTTCTATGATTGTAATGACTTTCTCCCCTTTTTTGGTAGTATCACCCACTTGCATAGTTGAGCTAGGAGTTAGGTTAATCACATCCATAGGTTCTTCTGTTCCTGGTTGAGCTCCTCTTAAAGGTCTCCTAGCTAGTTGGTCCTTAAGATAAGAAATCTCAAGTTGCTGGTTATGACCCTATTTGTAAGGTAGTCACTTGAGATTCAAGGTGACTGACCTTGGAGACTAAATAGGTGCATGTTTGAGACAGTTTTTGCACCTTTAGTCTTAAATTCCCCTCATCTTAATTAGAAGAATCAATAGGGGATAGGATGATTGGACCAGAGTCCTCTATCTTACCACCAGCTTCACCTTCTTGGCTGCTGGATTTCCTCTTCCTTGGCAACCTCAGTTGAGATGTCAATGGGTTGAGTTGCCGTGGTTGAGGTCTTAATGATGTAATCACTTTCAAAAGTGAGAGCCTCTTCCATATGGACATCTAAATAGGTTCAGGAGTGTCCACCTCAGTAATAGGTGACTGATGTAGGCTAGAAATAGGAGCATCAAAAGCACTCATCTCTCTTTGAGTAGGGGTAAAGAAGAGAGAATCATGGTGCTCACATAAACCTAGATCTTCATTAGTGTACAAGTCAAGGTTGGGGATAGGTTGGTTTAAGTCCAAAGGCTGGGGATGGTAATTGTCCCCTGAAGGTTGATCACCAGAGTGTTGAGACTCAGAGCGATGGCTTAAGGCATTTAGGCTTATGAGCTCATTAGGCTGAGCATGGGGAACCTCAACACCGATCTTGAAGAGATGGGAGTGGTCTACTCTCAGGAGAAGTGGGAGCTCTAGTGTCCACTTCTTCCTGTGTGGGTGAGGGTATAGGGGCCTCCATAGACCAAATAGTCTAAGTAGGGGTTCGTTTGGATTTTCTTTGGTAGGTGAGGGTGATTTGTGGTTGTTGAGGTGGTTGGGAAGTGAAAGGTGTGGGTTCAACATTAGCTGGTGCTACTAGGTTGTCACCTTGAGCAATGAGCTCTAACATTTTTGGAACAAGGGTTGTTTCTACCCTAGAGAAGCCAACAGTGGGCTTTCTCAAGATTTTAAAGATGTCGGGCTTCATCTGTCCATTTTAAGAATATTACCTATTCCCCTTAACTGTGAGCCCAGTTCGCAGTTAATAATGTACTAACATATCTAGGGAACATGTAATACTCTAAGGAGTCCAAGTTTACAAGCAGATTAGCATAAACAAACTAAGAATACCTGAACTTGACCCCCTGAACCATCCCAAGGACAATGAAGGAGAGATCATCAGGAATCTGGTCCCACCCACCATGCTTGTTTGATAAGCTGTGGATAACTACATGGAGCACGAATTTCCATTGGGATGAAACCTTCCCTTTCCTAAAGGTCTTAACAGAGTAGTCTCCCTCATACCCCATCTACATGAAGGACTGGTTAATAGCTTCTTTGGGAAAGAACACCTCACCTTCTTCATCATCCAGCTGAAGATGCATGTTGATGATGGCTGGAGTGATGAAGACTGTTCTCCCCTGCACTGTGGTAGACAATGCCTTCTCCCCATCCATTACGACTCTTGGCAGGTCTTCCAGAATTCTAGCAGTTGACCCTAATAAAGAGGAGGATCAATGGTTAGGGAGGTGAAATAACTAGATAGAGTTAAGAAATGACAAACCTCTAAGAAATGAGGATCTTTCTTGGAGTTTACAGAGCAACCTAGTTGTGTTACCTGTGTAAATACATGGTAAAGTTCGAGTCATTTATGTGATGAGAGTTGGCCATTTTGAAAGAGCTTAAGGATGAAGAAAGATGAAAGAAAGTGATTTCAGAGAGAAATTTGGGGTTTTAGGTTTGGAGAAAAGAAGCAGATGATAGAAAGATGGGGAAACCGTTGGGATTTATATGTGAAAAGGATTTAAGATAAAGTTTAATGAATGAGGATAAGCTTTGATATCCAAATGTCGATCCCACCATTGAAAAAGTACTTTACTTTTGCTCAAAAAGTAGTTTTCTTGGAAGTCAAAAAGCTTCCGAAGGTAAATTATATTCGGAAGTTTTAACGAAAAAGTTTCCGAAGCTAAAATGACTTCGGAAGAATTCTCTAAGGATTCTGAGAATTTTGACTTTGGAAGAAAATCAAGACTTGAGGGTTTTGTTCAAAGGAACAAAACTTCCGAGAGTTAATTTGCTTTAGAAGAAGATTGTCCTTGAAAACATATAAGTGCCAAAGAAGATTTTAAGCTAAGGAAGATATTTCAGAAATTTCTTCCTAAGGTAAAATACTTGGGCAACTAGTTGTTTTAAATGCATAAGTTTCTTCCGAAGTTAAAACATAACTTCTGAAGGATGAAAATTATCATAACTCTAAGGAAAGTCTTCAAAAAGTTTTATCCAAAGAAAACAAGAGCTTATGAAAGTGATGAACTAGACAACTTAGGACACACATATTAAGAAATAATAAGAATTAGTTTTATGAAAAACCTACTCAAAGTTGATCATCCCAATAGTGATATTAGATATTTAAATCTCTGTTCATCAAAAGCCTTGTAAACATATCAACATATTGTTCATCTGTGTGTACTTTGACTAGTTTATTAATCCTTTTCATAGTTATCTCTTATTAAATGATACCTGGTGTTGATGTGTTTGGTCCTTGAGTGCTGTATAGGATTCTTTGTGATTGAAATAGCACTATTTTTGTCTATGTGAATGGGAGTCTCCTTGAAGTTAACCCGTAGTGTAGCATCTGATTCTGAATCCAAAGCACTTGAGCACAACAGCTTGTAGCAGCAATGTATTCAGCTTCAGCAGTTGATGCAGAGACACATGATTGTTTCTTGCATTGCCATGAGACAACCCTTCACCAAGAAACCAACATCCCCTAGATGTAGACTTTGCAGTCATGTTGCAACCACCATAATTAATCTATATAAGCGTACAGATTGAAGTCAGGATTCTTAGGATACCATAGACCAAGTGTTGAAGCACCTTTAAGGTGTCTTAGAATCCTTTGATAGTGATAGGTGAGACATCTTAGGGTTGGCTTGATATCTTGCACAGATGCAAGTGGCAAACATAATATCAGGCCTACTAGCTGTAAGATACATAAGAAACCCAACATAGCCTGTATAACTGTTCATCTTCACACTCCCCCTCAAGATTAGGTCCAAGGGAGTGGTTTCTAGCTATGGGTGTCTTAGCAATCTTACAATCATTATGTTGAACCTCTTGAGTATGTCTTTAACATACTTTTGACTGACTTATGAAGATCATCTTCAACTTGCTTCATTTGAATTCGCAGAAAGAAATTGAGTTCCCCCATGGCATTCATTTCAAAATTTCCTTCATCAGCTTCTCAAGTCTTTGTAGAGCTTTGGATTAGTTGAACAAAGATGATGTCATCTACATACATGTTGGACCAAAAGAACCAATGAGCCTGATCAGAGAAACTCTAAGTCCCACAGGACATCACAACAGCTGAAGAAGACCTGATCAGCTGTTCTACAGTCTGAAGAAGAAAACAACTGCTGAAGTATTTCTGAAGTACTGAAGACAAAGACTGAGACAACAGCTGAAGATCTAAAGTCTGAAGACTTCACAAGTACTGAAGACAAAGACTGAAGATCAACAGCTGAAAGACAAATTCTGATGTTCAAGTAATGAAGACATCAGCTGATGTTAACAGCTGATGACAACAGTGAAGAGGGCTTCTTCAGTTGTTGTGATGGTTTTTCTTCATCAGTAGTTTTCTTTCCTTTCAGTAGTTGTTAAACATCAGTAGTATAAAACGGTTACATGTCACTTTCAAGTGACATCAGCCTACGCCACTCTTTCCTTTATAGGAAGGATGACTCACCTGTAATCGTGCCTTTGAGGCCGACAATCTTAATGCAATATTCCTTTTGTCGGATATTTCTCTCTCTATAACAAAATTCTTTTATCGTTTTATATCGAATGTTCTTGCTTGAATTTGTCTAATTCTGAGCTATTCCGCTGCTATATCTGTTCAATCGATTAAACCAAGAGGCTGAGATCCTAACAAATGGTATCAGAGCAGGTTAATCATTGATCGATCTAACAATTGATCATTGAAACTGTTCAATCGCTCTAAGTTTAATCGAATTAGCAAATTCGCAAGGATCTGTTATAGAGATTGAGAGTGTATCGCTTCTGGCCGTTTTATTTGAGGTTCTGTGTGGTTTTGAGCTAAATTTATTGTGATTTTACTTGAATCTGTCTGATTTTCCACAATGACTACTTCTTCGAATGATCCTTTCAATACTGGATCCTCTACCAAGCCTCCGATCTTGGTGAGGAATGAGTATAACATTGGCAAAGAAGATTGCTCCATCACCTGTCTGTCAATAGCTCAGGTTGTTGGACATCTGTGGTACATGGACCACATAAGCCAATGGTGAATGATCCGGAAACAAACCAGTTGGTTCCAAAGAAGAAGGAGCAATACTCCGATGAGGACAAGAAGTTGTTTGAAATCGATGCAAAAGCCCATGGAATTTTGGCTATGGCTATTCCTAATGAGATTTACTCTGGGCTTCTGCATTGTGAGTCTGCTCATGACCTCTGGAATGCCATCAAAGAACAATTTGGTGGTACTGATGAGGTTTTAGCAAACAACAGGGAAATCCTCGCCCAACAATATGAGACTTTCTCTCATAGAAAGGGTGAGACTCTGACTCAACAATTTGAGCGGTTTCATGTTTAATCTCTGAATTGAAAATGGTTAAACATGAATATACCAGGAGTCAGATGAACCATAGATTCCTAAGATCACTGCCTGAGAGATGGAACACATATACCATTGTTCTACGCTCAAATGCTGATGTTGATCGCCTATCTCTCACCCAACTTCATGGGAAACTGCTTACATTCGAGAGAGAGATAGAGCAGAAAAGGAAATTGGTTTCATCTGGCAAGCTTACTGAGGATTTTGTCCAAGGGAACACTGCCCTGATTGGACATCAAGAGTCAGAATATGCGTCATCTGAAAGCCAGTATGATGAGCATATTGATTTCTCTACAAACACTTCTGAGCCTGCCTTTGTGAGTGTTGATAGTTATTCTGCTGGTAGTATAATAGTGACAATCTATGTTTCATCATGGATGATCTCAAGGGGATTGCTGATGATGACTTAGAAGAGATGGATATTTGAGCCAAATGGCCTTGATAAATATCAGATCTCAGAAGTTCTACAAAAGAACTGGAAGGAAATTCCCAGGACTCTCTGGCAAAACCAAAGTTGGTTTTGACAAGAGTAAGTTGAAGTGCCATAAATGCCACAGGCTTGGACACTTTGCAAGAGAATGTAGATCATCTGGATCTAACTCTCCTGCACCTTTTGTGACTTTCCCTGGCAATAGTCAACAAAACAGAGGGCAACAACCTGTCAATTCTGGTTATCATCATCAACCACAATCTCCTGCATATTTTGTTCCACAGGGGCCAATGCCATATCCATACCCCTGCTATTACATGCCACAACCAGGCCAGGTTCAAGCACCCACTGCTCAGCAACCACATGCACTCCCTGAGCCTCAACCATCCCAATCTCATCAACCTAATCAACTTCAACAACACAGCTTCTTCACACCAGGAGTTGTTGACTGGAGCAGTTTACCAGATGATGTGTCTGGTAATGAACAACTGTTCTCAGGTGCTGGTCAACATGGTGGTGAGCATCCTTTTGGAAATCTAGCTCTCATGACTTTGGAATCCTCTGATGGATCATCCTCAAGTACCTCTTCAACACAGGTATCACAGGTATCCTCTGAGGCTAAGGCCAAATTATGTTCTGAAACTTGCATAGCAGCATTTGCCTCTATTAGAGAAGCAAATGTGGCTTTAATCAATAAAAATGTAGAGCTAGAACAAATAATTTCCAAAAATAAAGCTGAGTTTGAGTCTGTGCTGAAAGAGAAAACTGATGAGATTTACAAATTAAAATGCCAAATCTCTGATGATAAGGCTAGGGAGGATGTACTCTTAGAGAAGTACAAAGACCTCAAAGATACTCTTGCTGTCACCCAGGTAGAGTGTGATCGATGGGTACAATCTTGCAAGGGCTTTGAAATGCTTCTTAGTAAGCAAACAGCTTCCAATGTGAAGTTTGGAATTGGTTATAATCACACTGCTCCTCCTACAGATTTTGCTTCAAGAGCAGAGAGTAGAATCTGATGGAGAAAGTAATGACCAATCCACCTCATCATGTGATTCACTACTTGATAAAGCACCATCAGTAGTTGAAGTCAGTAGTAATCCCTCTGTGAACCTATCAGCTGATATGATGATGGTTCAACTGCTGACACTCACATGATCAATGAGTTGATCAACCCAAGTGTTATCCCTAGAAGTACTGAAGGTACTGGAGAGCAGGGGATAACATCTGGAGTTCAAATCCCAATGACTGACAGCACTGAAGAGAAGAAAACTTCTGTCAGTAGAAGGATTTGAAGCCTACTAAGGAAGTTGACAAGAAGGCAAAAAGTGCTTCTAAACTGCTGAAGAGCAAGTCTTCAGTAGTTTCATCTTCTTCAGTTGATGATCAACAGAAGAAGAAGAAGAAGAAACCATGTGAAATATGTGGTCTATTCAATCATCTCACAGATGATTGTTGGTACAAAAGGGATCCAAACTCAAACAAAAGGAGAAAATTAAAGAAAACTTGGCTAAAATGAAAACTGAGTTTGAGTCCAAGTTTGTACCAGCAGCATCAAATCCTGTTACTCCTATGTCCAAAAAGAAATCTAAAAGGGAAGGAGTGCAACAGGCAACAGCTGAGGTTGCTCAAAAGAAGATGGTGCAACACAAGAACTCATCATCAAACACCAATACCAATGTGTCTGAAGAGCTGAAAGCTCTTTCCCAGAATCAGACACAGCTGGTAATGATGGTTCAACATCTGTTGGGAAGAGTTAACCAACTTGATGGCCCTGTGTTGAAACCCCAGAAAAGGAGATCCAAGCCAAAGGATTCCTCTTCTACACCATCTCCTTCACCTCAAGCTATTGTGCCCAATAAACCTGTTAGTTTACCATCTATTGATGAGACCAGGCCCAAAACCAAAAAGGTTTGGGTCTCCAAAACTAACTGATTGTTTATTATGCAGGTTCTTCAACATGCCAAAGTAGCATCTGGTATGTAGACAGTGGGGGATCTATGCATATGACTGGGAACAACTCACTTCTTAATGACTACTCTCCAGGAAGGAAGGGTTTGTTTCCTTTGGCAATGATGCAAGAGGTTACATCATCGGGAAGGGCTTTGTTTCCAATGGGGAAATAAGGTTTGATGATGTCAACCATGTGGAAAATCTCAAGTATAACCTCTTGAGTGTCAGTCAATTGTGTGACAAAGGCCATGTTGCCCTTTTCACAAGCCAGAACTGCAGGATTCTGTCATCCAAAGTTCTGAGTTTGATTGACAAGGTATTGGATGCTCACACTCTCCTGAAGGCCAACAGGACAGGAAGAGTGTATGCCTTAGATCTTTCCAAGAAAATAGATCTCAAAGGCCATCCTTGCCTATTTTCCAAGGCCTCTCCTCAAGAATCTAATCTATGGCATAGAAGGCTGGGACATGTTAACTTCAAGAACATGAATCAGCTGATACACCATAGTTTAGTAAGGGGAATGCCTATGAAGGAGTTCAAGTGTGAAAACAACTGCACTGCTTGTTTGAAAGGAAAACAGCACAAGGTTTCATTCCACCTATTGAAGAACCAAAGTCCACTGCCTGCTTACAACTCTTCACATGGATCTCTTTGGTCCTGTGAGAGTGATGAGCATGGCACAGAAGAAATACTGTCTGGTAATTGTGGATGATTACTCCAGATTTGTATGGACTTTCTTTCTACATTCAAAGGATGAAGCTGCACAGAAGATCATAAACTTTGTGTTGTATGCTGAGAAGCAGTATTCCCTCTCAGTCAAGTGTATTAGAAGTGACAATGGAACAGAATTCAGGAACAATACACTTGATGAGTTCTACCTTTCCAAGGGAATAAAGAGGCAGTTTAGTATTCCAAGAACTCCTGAACAGAATGGAGTTGTGGAGAGAAAGAACAGGACCCTCATTGAAGCTGCAAGGTCTATGTTGGCTGATTCTGGACTGCCATTGACCTTTTGGGCTGAAGCTGTCAACACAGCATGCTATGTGCAGAATAGAGTGCTAATAAATCAGAGGTTGATGAAGACTCCATATGAAGTTCTACATCATTTGGCCCCTCTCATTTCATTCTTTAGAGCATTTGGGTGTCCCTGTTTCATTCTCAACACAAAGGATCAGCTCCAGAAATTTGATCCTAAGGTGGATGCAGGGTACTTTGTTGGTTATTCATCAACTTGCAAGGCATACAGAGTCTTCAACTGCAGAACAAAGATGGTTGAAGAGACTCTACATGTCAAGTTCAATGAATCTCCAAAGGACAAGATTCCACAAAGCCCTGTGGAGCTCTTTGATTTGGACATACTGCAATATGTTCCTTATCAATCTCCTGCTGTTGCTCCTGTCAACAGTTCACCACCTGGTGTTACTGCTGAAGATGATGATGATAGTAGTAATCACCTCTTCAGGTTTAGTGACCAACTGCCTGAGTCCTCTAAACCTGATGCTCCTGTAGCTCCAGCAGCACCATCCACAACAAATGCTGATGAGATTTCTGCATCCTCAACTTCATTTGAGTTGCCACCATCTTCATGGTTTCAAGAATCTGCATCAACATCTGCTGCTGCTGAAGGTCCTACAAACACTTGCACAGATTTGATTGTTTACCAAGAGCTGAAAAATCACCCAATGTCTCAAATCCTTGGTGATATCAATGCTGGTGTTTCAACCAGAAGCCAGTTGTCCAATTTCTGCTTCTATGCTCTCTTCATCAGTCAGCTAGAGCCAAAGAACTATCATGTAGCTTTGAGAGACAATGGATGGGTTGAAGCCATGCAGCTTGAGCTTCTTCAGTTCAAAAACAGCAAGTGTGGGAGCTTGTTCCTCTACCCCAGGTAAGTGTGCAATAGGCACTAAATGGGTGTTTAGGAATAAAACTGATGAAAATGGGCTAATTGTTAAGAACAAGGCCAGACTGGTTGTGCAGGGGTTTGCACAAGAAGAAGGTATTGATTATGATGAAACCTTTGCCCCTGTAGCCAGACTGGAGGCAATTAGATTGTTTTTAGCCTATGCTGCACTCCACAATCTTAAAGTTTTTCAAATGGATGTCAAAAGTGCTTTTCTATATGGTACATAAAAGAAGAAGTTTATGTGTGTCAACCACCAGGCTTTGAGGATAATAAGCACCCAGAATGGGTATATAAGCTTGATAAAGCTCTTTATGGGTTGAAACAAGCACCTAGAGCCTGGTATGAGACCTTATCAAACTTTCTTCTACAGAATAATTTCACTAGAGGCTCCATAGATAAAACTTTATTTATTAAGAAGGTGGATCAGCATAAGCTACTTGTTCAAATTTATGTTGATGATATTATATTTGCATCCTCTGATCCCCAATTGTGTGAGGATTTCCAAACTTAATGCAACAGAAGTTTGAAATGAGTGCAATGGGAGAATTACAGTTCTTTCTAGGTTTGCAAATCAAACAAAAAGCTGATGGAATTTTCATTCATCAGTCTAAATACACAAAAGATCTTTTGAATAAGTTTGATTTACAAAACTGTAAACCTGTTCTACTCCCATGTGCAACACCACACAATTGGATGTTGATCAGAAAGGTAAAGGTTGATGAAACCTTACAGATGTATGATTGGTTCCTTGATGTATTTAACAGCTTCTAGACCAGATATTATGTTTGCTACATGTGTTTGTGCTAGATTTCAGGCTGCACCTAAGGAGTCTCATCTGATTGCAGTCAAGAGGATCTTTAGATATCTGCAAGGTACACAATCTCTAGGCTTATGGTATTCCACTGGACATTCTTGCAAATTAGTTGCTTCTCATAGTGACTATGCAGGGTGTAAGTTGACCAGGAAATCAACTTCTGGTGGATGCCAATTCCTAGGCAACTGTTTGATTTCTTGGCAGAGTAAGAAACAAACATCTGTTGCTACATCCACTGCTGAAGCCGAGTACATTGCTGCTGCAAGTTGTACATCCCAAGTACTCTGGCTTCAGAATCAACTTTTGGATTATGGCATTACAGAGACTAAGACTCCATTATTAATGGATAGTGCTTCAGCTCTTTGCATTGTCAAAAATCCAGTCCAGCACTCTAGGACCAAACATATAGAAATTAGACATCATTTATAAGAGATTGTTTTGAAAAGGGTCTAATTAATCCTATGTTTGTGCCTAGTGCTGATGAGCTTGCAGACATTTTTACTAAGCCTTTGGATAGTTCAACTTTCCACAACCTGGTGTTAAGGCTTGGTATGCTGCAGCTAGAATAAGTGACAACTACTGATGATCTCAGTAATTACTGATGATCATTGGTAACCATGTCACATATAAGTACTGATGAGTTATTTTACCCTCAGTAGTTTTTATAACTACTGAAGGCTAAATGCTTTAAGTACTGTACTTTATCTGTTCTAAACTACTGATGTAGTTACAACTACTGAAATCAGTAGAAACAGATAAGTACTGATGTCCTATGAAACAACTGAAAACAGCAAAAAAGCTGATGAGTAAGTGTTGAGGACAGTATGAAACAGCTGAAAGGCTATGAATTGACGACAACTACTGATGAGTACTCTCTCTTCAGTAGTTCACAAACTGCTGTTTCTTCATAAACAACTGAAGCAATACCATGTCTTCAGTAGTTTCACAACTACTGATGACTAACACCAAGTCTTCAGTTGTTTACAACAACTGATGGCACAACCAGGTCTTCAGTAGTTTCACAACTACTGATGACTAATACCAAGTCCTCAGTTGTTTCAACATCTGAAGTCCAACTTGTCTTCAGTAGTTTTTAAAACTACTGATGCCTAAATCAGAGACTTCAGTTGTTTCAACGTCTGATTGTAAACACCATGTCTTCAGTTGTTTTATAACTGCTGACCACACCAATACCATCAGTCGTTTCAAAACTCTGAAAGTTAATACCACGTCATCAGTTTTCAAATACTGATGACTAACACCAAAACCTTCAGTCGTTTCATAAACCGTACCCTATATATACCTGATCCCTCTTTCAGAGTTTTTCATTCTTTCACGACCTAAAATTTCAAAAGCTCTGAAAACCTTTCACCTTCATTAATGGCGACCATGCAACTCAAGCCTCGACACAACTGTGTCGCGTACCTCACTAAATCGCCCTTCTGGACCAAATTCGATAATGCTATAGATCTTATGGTCCAATCACCACTGAAAACGGCCTTCCTCCTAAATCCAATCATTTATGCCGATTCGCTACATCAGTTTTGGACGAATGCAACTGTTAATGGAGAATCTATCCATTCGTCCATCAACTCTCATAAGGTGGTCATCTCTACTGCTACCATCCGCCAGATATTACTATTAGATGATGCTGCCTACCATCATGGAAGAAGAAGAAAGGAAACTTTTCCAGATGCTGAACGCTGATATTTCATATGGTAAATGTTTGCCTGGCCCCGAAGACTTCTTCTTGGGATCAACTGTCTTCCAGATGGCAACAGGTACTGTTCTCTATCCTTGAACAAGAACCACTAAACTTTTCTGAAATAATTTTTCTTGAATCAAGGATATGGCCACAAAACCACTTTCTAACCGTTGGATACTATATCCTCGGTTTATAATGGCCATAATAGAGAATCAGCTTTCTGCTGAGGGACTAGTTGGTCTGGGAGTCCCTGCTTTGGCTGTATTGCCGGAGGTATACTCCCGACACAACACTGACCAAACTCTAAACAGGCTGCCAAGCTGCGCAAACCCACGCAGCTGGAACCCACAGCCTCCACTTCCACATCCAAAGTCCCCTCCAAACCCACAAAGAAGAAGCCTAAGAAGGCTACTCGGAGTTGAGTCCCCTGAGGATGCTCCTGCTGCACCAACGCAGGTTATCTCTACTGGAAATAACCCCCCAGTAGAGACTATGACTCCACCAACCGAAGCCGCTCAGGTTTCCTCTCAAAAGGAACCTGATGCAACCACTCAAAGGGAAGCCACACTGGGATCCTCCTCACTTGAGGGGATTACCATTGAAGAGCACCACTCGTCCCGGGTGCACACTGCTTCCACACCTCTCCTGATGCAAGCCCCTCAAAGCCCTACAATAATTGTTGCAAAAGTGCTGACGCAGTTGCATTCCTCACCCCCCACCCAGACACCAATTACTACTGGGATAACCTCAACACCTGAGGGGGAGGATCACAATGCTTCTGTCAACCCACAGCACAGGGGTTATCATGTTCCATCTTCTAGTGTAGATAAGGAGGTGCGAACTTCTGGTGAGGCTGCCACTGCCTCTGACTCAGCAAATGACCAGGTGCAGTTGGTAACATCTCTAAGACCTCACCAGTGGCAACAGCTGATGAAGGACATAGTCCTGAGGCTGGAAGTCCCCAGAACCAAGAACAAGGGGCACATGCTATAATTGATCTACACTCAAGGCATGTTCATCCTGACTCTGTCAGGAGGTCAGGTGATTCAGTATCAACTGATGATGACCTGAGCTTCTTCTATGATGTAGTTGCTCAAAACACCATCCTAGAGGATGAGGTTAGCAGACTCAAAGAGCTGCTGGCCAAGATGTCTCAGGATGCAAGTCCATCTGCCACCATAACACCCACAGATGGCACCTTCTTCTGAAGGTCCCCTACACACTGAGCCATACATACTTCCAAGCCACCAGCCTCTGCTTTCGGCACTGATTCTCAGGAACAGAACATCCTGATCAATCAGTTGCTAACCTTCAAAAATCCCTACCTCTCATCACTCCCATGATCACAGATATAGTGATCAAAGCCATTGATGAGAGGCTTCCTACAATAATACAACCCCTGTGGTGGAGGAGTTGGTGACTAAATCCCTTTCTACTGCTCAAACCCTTGCACCCAATGCAACCAAAAAGGGGGAGAGTCAGTCAGTTAAAGGAAAAAGGAAGAGGACAGATGGGGAGAAGGAGAAAGAATCAGAGAAGGTGAATGAGAAGGAGAGGAGAGTGAGAAGAGGCTGAAGTGAATGAAAGTCAAAAAGACTTTCATGTCACATATCAAAAGAGGAAAGGAGAGTCTGAGAAGGAGAAGGAGCTGAATGATATGGTGAAAGAAGCTGATGCCAACCATAACCGTTCAATGGATAAAATCATTGATCAGTTATATAGGCAGGGTTTTGACATCCAACAACTAGACTCCGAGATCAGAAGGTTGGAAACAGAGGAGATCAACTCAAGATGGGCTAGCTATGATGCCTTAGAAAGAGAAAGGCTGGAGATAATGATCAGATTTATAGCCAAATACTTGGGAAGATCTCTAATAGAAATAAGGGCCTGGACCAGGGACAACATCTTGGCAATAACCACCAAGATTTGTTCGTCTGAAGCATACTCCAAAGGTTTAGTGATTGAGGCATTGAATGAAGCTGGGGTTGGGAACCGAAAAGAACTGACAAAATTTACTAAAGCCTCCCTTACAGCCAAAATGCTAAAACAGTCTGAAAAGCCTCTATCCTCAAAATCACTACCTCCACAACCCACTAAAACAACCCCTTTACCCTCTAAACCAACCATCCAACCACAAAACCAAATCCTTTACCCCAAAACCCACTGCCAGTGATGTACCTAGCCAAAAGAAAAGAAAGGTACTGAGGGCCTGATGAAGATGAAGAGGAGGATGAAGACAGACTGCCACTCTCTGCAGTTATCACTTTGCCTAAGGCTAAACCAATGTCCATCACTCCTGCTTCTCAAATGCATGATGTGATGATAAAGATTGAAGAGGAACAGATGCAAAGACATGATGAGGAAATGCTGAAAAGCATTGACAAAGCATATGCCACATCCTCTTCAATGATTAGCATGAAGAAAGAAGTTAAGATTGTACACCCTTGCTAATACCTTTCAATACCAAAGGGAAAAAGTAAGGATATGCCTGATCCTAGGGTGGCACACGGATTGTCAAGAAAGAAATTCCTTCAAAATACAAGGGCCAAGTGAAGAGGGTTGTCGACGAAGACATCACTGTGGTTCTTGTAGTGTCCCCTTGGGAAATTGTAGAAGAGTTCAAGAAAGCCTATGAAGCCAAACAACCACCCCAAAGATGTTGGAGAAAAAAATCATAAAGAAGGGATTGGTTTACAAAAGACTTGAAAACTTCAAACAAGATGAGCTCAACCTGCTCTTAGAAGGGACTCATCCAGATGAGTTTGCTTACAGACAAATAACCACGGTTGAGCTCAAGAATGGAAAACAGGCCAAGTACATCTCTGAAGTGTATGGCCGAGAAGGATTATTTGATGGTGTGCCCGAGGTGCTGACAATGGATGAGCAGATCATGTTTCTAAGGGCTTACACCAGGGAATCATATAGGCTGATACACGGGAAGTAGATCTCATGGTTGGGGAACAGCTCGGTGTCCAAGTCCCCAATACAGAGCCCAACCATATCATGCAAACAGATCATCAGAGACTTCTTCCCAGGCCGGTGCTGAAAAAGGGTCACTTCTCATCTGATCAAGAGGATAAAAAGACCAATCTATCTGCCAAAATAAGTGGGACTCGTCAATAACTTAGAGGTTTTGGCTGCATGGTTCAGGGGGAGTTGTGTGGACCAAAAGAACCAATGAGCCTGATCAGAGAAACCTCTAAGTCCCACAGGACATCACAACAGCTGAAGAAGACCTGATCAGCTGTTCTACAAAGTCTGAAGAATACAACTGCTGAAGTATTTCTGAAGTACTGAAGACAAAGACTGAGACAACAGCTGAAGATCTAAAGTCTGAAGACTTCAACAAGTACTGAAGACAAAGACTGAAGATCAACAGCTGAAAGACAAAGTCTGATGTTCAAGTACTGAAGACATCAGCTGATGTTAACAGCTGATGACAACAACTGAAGAGGGCTTCTTCAGTTGTTGTGATGGTTTTTCTTCATCAGTAGTTTTCTTTTCCTTTCAGTAGTTGTTAAACATCAGTAGTTATAAAATGGTTACATGTCACTTTCAAGTGACATCAGCCTACGTCACTCTTTCCTTTATAAGGAAGGATGACTCACCTGTAATCGTGCCTTTGAGGCCGACAATCTTAATGCAATATTCCTTTTGTCGGATATTTCTCTCTCTATAACAAAATTTTTTTATCGTTTTATATCGAATGTTCTTGCTTGAATTTGTCTAATTCTGAGCTATTCCGCTGCTATATCTGTTCAATCGATTAAACCAAGAGGCTGAGATCCTAACAATACACTTGAACTAGCAATATGTCATTTCCCTGTCCTTTAATGAAGAGTTCCATCTATAGTACCTCTCCTGTATCCATGTTTGCAAAGATACTAAAATAGAGTCTCATACCACTTCCTAGGGGCCTGATGCAACCTATAAAGATCTTTGTCAAGCTTGTAGACATAATGAGGATGATCATAATCTACAAAACCAGGTGGTTGTTTGACGTATACCTCTTCATCAATCACTCCATACAGAAAAGCACACTTTACATCAAGTTTATAAACCTTGAAGTTCTTGGATGCAGCAAATGCCAAGAATATCCTAACAGCTTCTAGTCTTGCTACAGGAGCAAAAACATCAGTGTAGTCAATTCCTTCTTCTTGTGTGTATCCTTGAACAACTAGTCTAGCTTTGTTCTTAATAATAAAGCCTCTCATTCTTGTTCCTAAACACCCATGTGGTTCCAATGGTAGTCTTCCCATGAGGAAGAAAATAAAGGTTCCAAACTTTTTGTCTTTTGAATCGAAGTAGCTTCTCTTGCATAGCTTCAACCCAAGTTCCATCCTTCAGAGCCTCATCAACTTTCTTTGGCTCTATCTAGGATAAGAAGCAAGAGTGAAGGCAAACATTTGCTTCATAGGTTTGTTCTCTTGTTCTTACCCCAGTGACAACATCTCCAATGATGTTTGTGGTGGGTGAGACTTGTGGATCCTTAGCTAAGGGATCATAGTAAGTTGTTGAGAAAGATCTAAATTAGAGAAATTTAGATCTGGAATAGATGTTTCTCCCACCACATCAGCGCACTTAGTAAGAGAAACTTGATCCAAGGAGTGTGTGGCATCATTGATGTTGTCATCAATGGAGTGGTTATCAGCATCAAGAAAGTCTTGATCACTATCATCATTACCATCATTATCTTCTGCATTTGAAGTATCTTTATCTGCTTGTGGAGCCTCTGAGCTAGAATTTGAAGGTATACCAGATGTATCAGCTGAGTTTGTTATTGTGGTATTGACAGAAACCTTATTTGCAGAAGTAGTCTCAACTGGAGCTAAAGATGTGTTACTTGAAGGTCTTCTCAGCTCAAATCATGGATTAGGATCACGTGAATTTAAGTTTTCTGTAGATCCTGAAACAATTTCACAAGATTTGTTAAAACAGTTGGTAACTAAATCAAGATCAAACAGCCAATCAGGACCAGAACCAGCCACACAGGGTGTGTGTTCATTGAAAGTCACATTGGCTGACTCCTCAACAATTCTAGTTCTGAGAATGTATACTCTGTATGCATTAGCTTGGGAAGAGTATCCAATAAAGTGTCCATCATCTGAATTCTCAACAATTTTGGCAATTTGATATTTGGTATTCAATATGGTGCAAGGACAATCAAATGACCTAAGAAGACCAATGAAAGGTTTCCTCTTGTGCCAAAGTTCATAAGGAGTCTTGCCATGAGCTTTAACCACTAAAACTCTATTCTGCACATAGCAGGTAGTTTTGACTACCTTGGCCAGAAGGTGATGGGCAGATTAGAGTTAGACAACATGGTTCTTGCAGCTTCAATCAGCGTCTTGTTTCTCTTCTCAGCAACACCATTTTGTTGAGAAGTCCTAAGAGCACTGTATAGTCTTGTAATACCTTTTTCATCACAAAATGCATCAGCGATTTGATTCTTAAATTCAGTTCCCCGATCACATCTTATGCTTTTGACCTTGTGATCAGATTGATTCTCAATCTTCAAGATGAAATTATTCAGAATCTCAAAAGTCTCATCCTTAGTTCTAAGGAAGAAGACCCAAGTGAATCTTGTAAAGTCATTTGTGATCACCAAACAATAAGAGGTCCTTCCTAGACTCATTACACTGGTGGGGCCAAAGAGATCCATATGTAACAAGTGTTGGGGAGTAGTGATGGAGTTTCTTTCCTTAGGCTTGTGAGATAACTTATGTTGCTTCCCTTTCAGGCATTCAACACAATGGTCATCACTTGTAGACTCTTTCTTTGGCATTCCAGTTACCGAATCATTCTTAATCAGTTTATTCATGTTCTTAAAGTTTACATGGCACATTCTTTTATGTCATAGGAAAGACTCAACACTATTGGCTTTAGACAGAAAGCATGAAACTTCTCCAGAGGGAGATGTTTCTTGCAGATCCATCTTGTACATGTTCCCTTTCCTGGGGTCTCTAAGCAAAATATGCTCATGAGGAATGACCACCCCGGGCTTGAGAACAATGAACTCATCCTTAGTAAAGAGCATGTTATGACTCTGATCACAAAATTGGGATCACTCAGAAGATTGTACCCAAGCTCTTTAACAAAGTTAACTTTTCAATGCTGAGCTTACCATTTGTGACCTTGCCCCTTCCAGAAATGTAACCACCTTCATCTCCTCCAAAGGAAACTGGCCCTCCATCAAACCTTTCAAAGTTCTGGAGTAGTGACCTATTGCCTGTCATATGCCTGGAATAGCCACTGTCAATGATCCATACATTTTTGTTTGTCTTGAGCTATCCCTGCACAAATAAAATGATTAGTTACATTTGGAAACCCAAGCCTTACTTGTCTTAGGTACTCTAAGTGATACATAAGGTAATGCAATGGTAATAGATCCTACTGTAGTGCATTGAGGATCTTGGGCTGCTGTTGATGGAGAATTTTCAGTCACTTGGTCTTTCTTAGACTTCCACACCACCTTTGGAAGCTTGGACTTGACTTTCAACACTTCAGAAGCTTTTGATACTTCGAACGTTTTGATGACTGGACCTTCGGAAGATTCTGCAGACACTGCAGTAGACTTCAGTACTTCGGAAGTATTCCTTCCATCCGAGACCAACTTTTCTTTCGAAGGCAATTTTCCACTTGCCTTCTTCTTAGTTTTGGAGCTTCCGAAGGAAACAGATTTTCCTTCCGAAGCTTGAATCTTCTTAGAACTTTTGGAAGTCTTTGTTTGGTCATGTGAAGAGTACCCTTAGGATTGTATGGACAATCCTTAGCAAGATGAGCAGTACTTTCACACATAACACACTCCATTTTCTTCTTCCCAAGAGCCTTCTGCTAGGAACAAGACTGACTTTGGTCACATCCTTCTCCACCCTTATCTTTGTAGATATTGAGACAGACCTTTTAGGCTAAGGATTTTTTTTGGAGTTTGATGGTCCAGGCTGTGTAGCAGGGTACATAATAGAATAGTCTTCTTCTTGGTACTGAGATGATTTGAACATGAACCAAAACTCTTAGCAGAAGAGTTGAGGTTGATGTCTTCAGTCTTTACCAATTCAAACCCTACAGAGATAAAAACTTGTTTCTGCTTGGAGTCAAAAGTAGCCTTGATCTCTTGAGCCTTCCTTGCTTTTCTATTTCTCTTTTTGATCAAGTTCTTTCTTATTGACTTGGTCATCACAGTCTTCTTCTTCTCCTCAGAACGATAGTGGCCCTTCTTAGAATCCTCCTCTTCACTCTTCTTAGAGGAATTCGTTACTATCACTTCTTTATCATCTTCACTCAAAGGATCTATAAGAAGAAGCTCATATTCACAAGTTCCACACCTAGGTGATCTTAGAGACAAGATTGTGTGTGGAGGAGCTATCTTATTTGATCCCATTCCCTACTTGTTTTGATAGCACACTTTGTTGTGTAGGGATAAGGATATCATGTTCTTGAAGGTCTCTTCTTTAAGAACACACTTATCTGCCCTGGCTTTGTTAACCACAAGCTCAGCCTGGCACTCAGTCAGCTTAGGTATGAGATCCTTGATCTGAGTCCTAAAGTTTGTATGCTCATGTTTTAGAACTATAATAGTTTTCTCTATGTCCTCTATCTTCAGTTTATAATCATTTTCAGACTTTCCAAAATCAGCTTTTAAAATGTATAATGACGCAAGATCAGATCTCATTTCCAAGTTATAGGACTTGTATCTATTATCTTTAGCAATGCATTCAGGGGTACAGATTTATTGCAATACCTTGGCTTCATCATGATCTGCCCTCAGTCCTTGGTTTGGAGAAGCATCTTTCACCTAAAAGGTACAGTCAAAGCTTCCTTCTTCAATAGCAACAGTAGCCTACTGCTTTGGCTTCTCATTCTAGGTGGGTTATTAGTGTAATTTGGTCTGGACTATGTTTGGCCACCATTTGTTCTAGGTTCCTTACACTCTTTGGAAAAGTGGCCCACGAAGTTATAGTTGTAACACTTGACTTTGTCTTTGTCCAACCCAAACTTTCCACTGGTTGCATTGCTGGGGAACTTCCTTCTGGTCCGCTTGTAGAACTTCTTGGCTCTATGAGTGAGAAGAGCCTTCTACTAGACTATCTCCATGTACTCCTGATCATCTGGATGTATACAGTCCAGGTCTTCAAGGGTGAAAAGAAAGCTGCCATAACTTTCATTTGAAGACACAAAGGATTGAGAAGAACATGTCTCTTGGAATGGGCTTTCTTGAGTGTAGTTCTCCCTTGGTGTCTCTAGGAAGGTGATGAAAGGACCCTTTGGTGAGTTGTCAGGGTAGCATATGAGATGATGTTGGGGTTCTATGCTATCCCTTTCAACTACATGAAGGGCTGAACCCATTTGATTGTTAGAGTTTCCAGATGAACCTTGCATGTTCATCTCCATCTGGTAGCCACTAAGAATCCCATATAACTCTGTTAGAGTGAGAGTTTTGAGGTTCTCAGTCCTCTTGATCACCACACAGTAGTATGCCCATTGCCTAGGAAGTGAGGACATGAACTTCCTTACAATGTCTCTGTTCTCAAGAGCAACTCCTCCATCCACAAGGGTATCCACAATCTCAACATACCTAAAGTATTGCTGAGTCATGGTTTCACCTGCTTTGAAGGTGAAGTTTTCAAACTGCTGCTTTAGGAGATCCTTCTTGTTCTCCTTAGCTTCAGAGGAACCCTCGTACATTAGCTTCAATGCATCCCACATCTGCTTAGCTGTTTTGCATTTCTTGAACCTCTGTATACAGAGTTCGGAAGAACAGTTTGAAGAGCTGTCATGGCTTTTCTATCAATCTCTACTCTCTTCCTGTCTTCATCAGAGTAGTTTGCCACAACCTTGTGGATCATACCACCACTAGTAGCAGAAGTGGTGCTTGGTATGTAAGGTCCATTTTCAACAGACTCCCACATTCTTAAGTCTAGAGACCTGATGAAACCTTCCATTCTCAGGCACCAGGTGTCAAAGTCATCAAGAGTGATCAGTGGGGACTTGTTCATGGTTCCAATTTCCATATCAATTTCCATTTGAAAGGGGTCCAACTTTATGGAAAAGTACATCAAATAAAGCATGTTGTTAAAAGTCTTCGGAAAAAATATGTCTTCAAGAGTTGAGCTTCGGAAGACTTTGTCTCTGAAGCTTCGGAAGATATTGGTCTTGGCTTTGGAAGATTACGCACTTAGAATATTTCTGTTGCTTGTGTGAAACTTCCGAAGCATTCTTCTTCAATACTTGTGCAACATGCATGCAGAAAGACATTGGGTGTTTGGTTGCTTCAGCCTCTTCACATATTCTTTTCAGCATTGAATAGAATCTTCTTTGTTTCACTCATTCCTCCCAATGTTAACTTGACTCCATTAGCACTAACCGGTACTGTGTAACCAGTCTTAATGGATGTCCAAAGATTGGGATCAACTCCATTTAGATAGATTTTAAACCATTGTTTCCATTGGGGATAATCATCTAACGTTGTCAGCTTTAGCGGTTTATTATGATTACCAATCTCATTCTCCAAAAGCAGAAGGTTCTGGATGCGAGAGTCCTTTCCGGAAGTAAAGGCAGCAAATTGATCTTCCATTGCTATAAACTTTGAACTTTTAGAACAGGTCTGTTTCACTTGTACGAATGGACTATGAGTATGGTTCACTCGTGCGAATGAAGGGTGTGAAAGAATTCAATCGTGCGATTGGATTCAGTCATGCATATGAACACGACGATTGGAATCAAGCTACTGGAGTTGTTCAGTCGTGCGAATAAGGGATGCGACTGAGTTCAGTCGTGCGAATGGAGTATATGATTGAGTTCAATCGTGCGACTGGACCAATCGTGTGATGAAAAGCTGCTATTTTTGCAAAATCAAATATTTTGACACTCTGACACAAAAACGCGATTTTCCTAGAAACTCTAATCTGCCGTATGATGAAAAACACAATTTTATGCATGAAAAAGCTGAAAACACCTTTTGAACCAACATGGTGACTCTTTTTTGAATTAAAATGTGAGTTTTAAGACCAAAACTAATAGAATCCACGCAAAATCAAGAGCCAAAGCTCTGATACCACTTTTCAGGATCGTGTACGTACGGGATACTAAAAGATTCTACGTGAGACCAGATCAAATAGTGCGAAATCCTATTGATGGGCGATCCAATCTGTGAGAATGTTAACCTGATACATAAAAGAATGAACTAAACGTTAAGAACAAGTAGAAATCGATCAAGAACGAACTTTGAAGTTGGATTGGCTATCTTGGACGTTCTGGACGGCTAGGGTTTATGAATATACAAAATCTCTCTCAAAGTATTCAAAGTGTTGTGTTTTTCCACAAATTAAGTGGTATTTATAGGTTTGTAGTTTCCATTCGTACAACTGAACCATCAGCATGGTTCAATCGTGCGACTGAATCATGCGATTGAGTCATACGCACGACTAAAGGTTCAGTCGTGCGACTGAGTCAATCTTATGTCTCAATCATACGACTGATCTAGTCTCCTGGTTCAGTCATGTGACTGGTCCATAAGCATGATGTATTCATGTGTATGGTCTATTAGCATGAATACTCACCTGACTAGGTTAAACACATTTCTTAATCATTATTGACTAAGAACTATATACAACAACCTCAAACCTATATAACAAGTTCATACATGAATTATACTTATCACAATAATAATATGAAATAATTAAACATTAATAAACATGAACCATATATTATATTTCATTCAACCATTTCATTACATATGTGTAAGACATGAAAGACTTTTACATTTAAGTGCATAAACTAGGAACATCATGTATCTACAAAAACTTTATCTTTCATAGATGTTGTTACGCCATGAGTGTGTAACTCACTCATTAGATGATAGAATTTGTCACTAATATCATCCAAGCTCTCATTCCCTATCGAAGAGAAATTATCAAATTCCTTTTTGAGAGCTTTAGCCTTTAGTGCTTTGAGAGTTGTGTTTCCATCATATGTCTTCTCCAATGCGTGTCACAACTTTTTAGCCTATTTGTTCTCAAAGAACTGACAAAAGATGTCATTCGGTATTGATTGAGTCAATAGGATATAAATTTCTTTTCAGCATTGAATAGAATCTTCTATGCTTCACTCATTCCTCCCAAGGTTAACTTGACTCCATTAGCACTGACTGGTACCGTGTAACCAGTCTCAATGGATGTCCAAAGATTGGATTAACTCCATTTAAATAAATTTCAAACCGTTGCTTTCATTGTGGGTATTCATCTAACGTTAATAGATTCGGCGGTTTATTAAGATTTCCAATCTCATTCTCCAGAAGCAGAAGGTTCTGGATGTGAGAGTTTTTTCCAACATAAAATGCAGCAAATTGATCTTCCATTGCTTTAAACTTTGTACTTTTATAACAAGACTATTGCACTCGTGCGAATGGGATATGAGTATGGGTTAGTGCGAATGAATTCAATCGTGCGATTGGATTCAGTCATGCGTAGGACAAGACGATTGGAATCAAATGACTGGAATTGTTCACTCGTGCGAATGAGGATACGACTGAGTTCAGTCGTGCAGATGGAGTATAGGATTAACTTCAATCATACAAATGGACCAATCATGCGACTGAAGGCTGTTGTGTTTGTAAAGTCAAATATTTTGAAACTTTGACACAAAATACAAGTTTCACACGAACCCTAATCTGCCGTATAATGGAAAAACAAAATTTTAATGCATGCAAACATCAAAAATACCTTTAGAAGCAAAGTGGTGACTCTTTTGAATTAAAACATAGGTTTTAACAGCAAAACTAATCGAATCAACGCAAAATCAAGAGCCAAGGCTCTTATACCACTTGTTAGGACCATGTACGTATGGAATACTAACAGATTCTGCATGAAACCTGATCAAATAGTGCGGAATTCTATTTCATTGGTGATCCAATCAGTGAGAAAGATAACCCGATCGATATAAGAATGAACTAAACGTTAAGAATGAGTAGGAATCGATCAAGATCGAACTTTGAAGTTGGATTGGCTGTCTTGGACGTTCTGGATGGCTAGGGTTGGTGAATATACAAAATCTCTCTCTAGGTTTTTCAAGTGTTATGTTTAAGTGGTATTTATAGGTTTGTAGTTTCCATTCGTACGACTGGACCATTAGCATGGTTCACTCGTGCGACTGAATCATGCGATTGAGTCATACGCACGATTGAAGGTTCAGTCGTGTGACTGAGTCAATCTTATGTCTCAATCATACGACTGATCCAGTCTCCTGTTCAGTCGTGCGACTAGTCCATAAGCATGATATATTCATGCGTATAGTCCATAAGCATGGTCCATTAGCTTGAATAATCACCCAAAGAGGTTGAACACATTACTTAATCATTATTGACTATGAACTATGTACAACAACCTCAAACCTATATATGAAGTTCATACATATGAATTATACTTAACACAATAATAATATGAAATAATTAAACATTAATAAACATCAAAGACATATTATATTTCATTGAATCATTACATTACACATGTGTAAGACATGAAAGACTTTTATATTTAAGCACATAAACTAGGAACATCATGTATCTACACTTCATCTCGAACATGTCATGTTTGACTTTTGCATTGTGTTTGACCATGATGTTGACTTTTGTTGACTTTGACTATGTTGATAATATAGATAATCTTGTACAGCTCCAACAATACTACCCCTTAGTCTATCATTATCAACGTCTTCAAATGAAATCAGCATCGAGAAGTCAGCAGTAGAAAGATCTTCAATTTGAATCTTTCTGAATCTGATGAGAATGATTATTCATCTCATAAGCTCCCCATATTTATATACTCCCCCTTTTTGAGTGCATCCTTTCTAAAGATATTGTAACAACTTTCCCAAATCTGTAATCTTGAGTGCTTCAGAAGATGTAGTAAGAGGATTCCTAACTCGGTATCTTCTGCAAACTTGAGGAACAAGTTCTCTAATCAGGTACCCTACTCAACTGATGATTGCCATCACTTACAACAAATATCTGAAAAACATTCATTTTATGGAAGACCTAAAAACACAATCTTGATATTTCCAATTAGATCATTTCATTTTAACAAAATAAACCCGTGTTTATTTGTTTTTTAAATCAAGCGAATCGGTGTTCGATTGTACGCAATCTCTATGAAATGCATGAAAAATGATAAAACTATAACAGCATAATATGGAAGACCTAAAAGAAATTTTGAAATGAAAGTTTATTATAATTTTATTTTTATTATATACATTTATTATAACATTTTTATTATTAGTTTGTTTTATAACCGAGAACTCGATCAATCATGAGATCACATCTCAAGATATACTTTAGCACAAAGATAAAATTAATCATCAACAAGCAATAAGATCACACTAATAACTGAATTAATCACAATCTTTGAATGATTTTGAAATTATCAAACAGATCAATAACGATTGTTGATATGTTTGTTAGGTCTAGGATTAGTAGATCTAGTCAATTTTGTATAGGCTTAGTACTTGAATTAATATTTTAATGAATGGTTTTAATTCATTATTGTGTATGCATTTTATATAGGTTAACCCATTTATATGTGTGTTGATTTATGTATGGTTGCACGTACGAACATTATACTTGTCGTCAATTCTGAAATTGACCAAAAAACATCTACGGATGAACATTTTGTTCTTCTGTAGATATGTTTCTTACAAGTAAAATTACATCTGAAGATCCTCTGCGGATGAACAACCAGAACTGAAGAACAAGATTCCTATGGAAGAACATATCAGCTTCGGAAAAACAAGAATCCTATGGAGAACAAATTAGCTTTTGAAGAACAAGATTCCTACGGAAGAACAAATCATCTACGGAAGAACAAGACTTCTACCGAAGAACAAATTCCTACGGAAGACACTATTCCTGCGGAGTCCAAACACTTGTATAATACAAGTGTTACAAGTCAACAAGTCAACAAGGCAGTTATGCGAATCCCAAGAAATCTGATGATTCCTTAACTGAAACAAATCAAATCCCAAGAGATCCGGTGTTTCCTATAACAGAAACATCATTGTCTATATATATATATATGGATCCTAGGTTTCGATTCAAGGACGATTGATTAGACGATTGATTGAACGGCAACAACAATTCAACAAACAGTGAACATCACATCAATTCACTCAATCAAACTCTAGCAGTCGTCACATCATTCATAACAAACTTTGATATCATTCATTCATTATTTTGTAATCATTAACATATTTTAACGAAATACATATTATTCATTAATTGGGTTTTTGTTACTGTGTTCTTGAATCTTCATTGATATTGAAATTTAATACAAAACAATTAAACCAAGCCAACGTTGATTCCGCAAACGTTGACTTGTCTTCGACCAACACTAATAATTCCTGACTGCGAGCCTTGGAATCACAGGTGGTATCAGAGCCAAGTGCTCATTGATTAGATCGATTGATCTATCTATGTTAGTTGTGTTTAATTCTTTGAATTCTGTAGATTTGTTAGTTTTTACTAATTAGATCTAGTGTTTTTAAAAGAATTTTATGTGAAACTTGTTTGTCATTCAAACAGCAGTCGATTAGATTAACTCGTATCTATATTCAAATCAATGAATAGCAGATTCTGTTGATCATTCTCATCAATTAACATCATGAGCAACTTCAGTGGATCATCTTACCAACAACCAAAGTTGGAAACAAAAGCAGATTTCAAATCCTGGAAAATCAAGTTCAGGAATCATGTGAACTACACAGATTCTGACTTGTGGGAGTCCATCACTGAAGGTCCTTATATTCCACCCACCCTTGGGCCGGATTATAATGATAAAAATGAACCAATCAGTACCAAAGATCTATCACTTAATGATATCAAAAAAAGTCAAAGTTGATATCGAAGCATACAGTTTGCTTAGTATGGCTTTACCTGAAGAGATATTGATCAGGTGTGAGAACTACAAAACAGCAAACTCCTTGTGGAAGATACTTCATACTCTTTGCGAAGGGAGTGATGAGATCAGAAGCATATGGAGAGACACCCTCAGGTCACAATATGAAACATTTCAACATATTAGGGTGAATCATTTCCTCAACAACTTCATAGATTCATGCAGTTGGTAACTGAGATGAATATTTGGAGTTGAAATATACCAATGAGGAACTAAACAAGAAAATGCTCCACACTTTGCCAAAAATTTGGAAGCAAATAGTATCCATGTTCAAGAATACCATAGATCTCAAGTCAACTGGTCTAGATACACTGGTTGCAAAAGTAGAAGCTCTTGAAAAGGATGAAAAATCAAGAAACAAGAGTGTGAGAACCCATGTCTCACCTTATCACTTCAAAGAAACAAATAATGCTTGAAGTGCATTTATTTCAAACAACGAAAGTCATAACTCTTGTGCTTTAAATAACAATGAGAAGTAAGTTAGCTTTTATGCTACTAAACCCTCAAAGAAATCATCTCAAAGTAAAAATCAAAATGATAAAGGAAGAACTACTGATAGAAAAGATACAACTACAACAACATCAAAGTCTTCACAATAAAACAATCAGTCAGAACCAATCACTGTAATATTCGATTCTGAAGACAAAAAGCAGCCTTTGCAGCTTTTAGTTCTAGTTTTCAAGCATATCTGGGAAGCTCTCTAAAGTCAGCAAATATCAGCCAACAAGACTTAGAAGAATACATCCTGATGTAGTGGAAGAAATGGACCTACAATGGCAGATGGCAATGGTTGCTTATAGAGCAAAGCAATATCTCAGAAGAAACAAGAACTTGGCAGCAGCCAGTAAAACATCAAAGATTGGTGTTGACAAATCAAAGGTAAGATGCTTCAAGTGAAATCTCTATGGACATTTCTCTAGAGAATGTAATCAATAGTCATATCCAAAGATAAGACAACATCATCAGCATCCGACTGAACCTCATCAACAATCGAACTCTCAAAAATCTTTGCATAGACAATCTCAACTGATTAATACATCCCCGCCAGCCACCAATGAATCAGCTGGACCAAGCAACTCAAAAGAGTCAGGGCTGATCATACTTCAAGATGGAACGTGTGACTGGAGTATGTATGAAAAAGAAGTATTGGAAGAGAATCAAGCATTGATGGCTCATATGGAACACAAAGTTCCTCCAATGGCCAGAGAGGTAAAAGAAAGGTTGTGTTCATAACATGTGTTGAGGAAGTTGAACGTTATAGAGTCCATGCTCAACAGTTGGCTGACAAAGTAAAAGAAACTATGATTTTGAATGAATCCCATGTTAGAGAACATAAATTGTATCAAATCAAAATTAACTCTTTGCAAAAGGATTTAGAAAAATTTGTTTTGAAAACTATAGCCTAAAAGCCCAAGTTGAGCATCTGACCACTTCCTTAACAAAATTCGTGGCCGATCATGCTTCAATTGAAGTGAAACTTCAAAAGTTTCAATTATCATCTCAGCAATATAAGAAGCTGTTAAATTTTCATATTGAATCAAAAAACAGGTATGGGTTGGGTTATAATGCTATTGCACCACCTATAAATGATAATTACACATCTCTACCTGAAACAATGATCAACACTCTATCAAATCATTTTGTGCCTAGCACCAAGATTGAAACAAAATCAACTCAAATCAACATTAACAATAAAGCTGAGGTGAGTGAAACTGAATCCTCTGAATTAGAATCTTTAAATCAAAATGATTCAGAATTTGATTATGATAATTGTGATGACTTGGATGATTCTCATGAACCTGATGTTGATCAAATGACCATTGGTAAGAATGTTCATATTAAAACCAGTATTCCAAAAGTGCTTGAAGAATCAAAGCTGCAATATCCTCCAAAGCAGAGTAACATGCTGAAGACTATCTGCAAGAGGATTGCTAAACAATGAAGGACTTCAAGAACTGAATCTTCAAAAAGAAGTTGATAGCTCTGGATCAACTGAAGAAGTACTTTTATCCCATCCAGTTAAAGGTAAGAAGATACAAGTATCAACTAAACAAAAGAAAAATTCTTCAGTAAAAGATCTGCGGAAAGCAAAGTCGGCTGAATCCGTAGAACTTCTACGGAAGAAGAAAGTCGAATCTACGGATGAGGTACCAAAAAGAGAAGTTGTTAACAAACAAAAGATGTTGAATCTGAAGCAACAAAAGTCATCAAAGAACAAGAAAGATTCAATTGATGCTTCAAAGAACATCAAGAACAAATCAAATTCTTCAAAAGAGGAAACGAAGGCCCAAACTGAATAAGAAAAAGAAGAAAGATGAGCTTGAAAAAAGAATCTGAAGAAATGTATTGCAAGTGGGGTGATATGACAAATCACAATACAGAAGACTTCTACTTCAGCAGTTACTGTTCCATATGCAATATGAACAATCACATGACTTCAGAGTGTTACTTCAACAAATCCTGTGCTATTTGCAATAAAAATAATCATTAAACTTAGGAATGCTATTTTAACAAAAAGAACAAAAGCAAAAGCACAAAGAAGTCAAAAACTGATTTCATAGAATTTGACTCTCAATCTACTAAAAGTCAAGATGATTCAAAGTAAAATAAGGTAAATCAAAAGCAAAAGTCAAAACCAAAGCAGAAATCTTCTGAAAATGCTAAATCAGTTAAGAAAACAACATCAAGCCAATCCAAACACCTCACAAAAAGGTGGACTTGACTGAGAAGAAGTCAATCATTAGTGATAATTTCTTTGATCATTTTGAAAAGGGATCACATTTGTCTCAATCAAAAGCAAAAGATGATAAAACCTTCAAAAGTGTAGGTTCATCTTCTTAATCAAAATATCAACCAAAGTAAGATAGGTGAAGGAAGAATCAATTAAGAAAGAAGACACCAAAGCTTCTACATCAGCTTCAATAGAATCATCCTCACCACCATCAAATCAAAATGAATCAACTAGAATGAAATTAATACTGAAACTTCAAGATTAAGTCATGAAGGAGTAAAAATTTTAGACACTATTGACAAACCCAAGATCATTAAGACTTGGGTTGTCAATTCTAACTGATTTATTTTTGAATGCAAGAACAATATTTGAGAGCTGACAACAAGTGGTATGTTGACAGTGGTTGTTCCAGGCATATGATGGGAAACTATTCAGTTCTCCATAACTTCAAATATAAAAATGCTTCTTATGTGGCATTTGGTGGGGATAAAAAGGGAGGTAAAATTGTTGGTGAAGGAATGATAACAAATGTTGTGCTCAAATTTGAGAAAGTAAATTATTGTGAAAATTTTTACAGTATAATTTATTGTGTCTCAAATTTGTGATCAAATTTATACCACATTGTTTGATAATACTAATTGACATTCTTAAGCCAGGATTTAATGTTCCAGAAGAATGGATCCTCCTCAAAGCAGCAAGAAAAGGAAACACCTATGTTTTGGATATGAACAACACATCTCTCACAAAACATGAAACATGCCTTCTATCTAAGCTATCAGAAGATATATCTCAATTATGGCATAGAAAGCTTGTCCATTCTAACATGAAGAACATGAATAAATTGGTGAAAAATGACCTGGTCATTGGATTGCCAAACAAAGAGTTTCATTGCTCAACTCACTGTTCTTCTTGTTACAAAGGAAAACAACATAGAGTGTCACATAAATCAAAAATTATCAATAACTAATATACACCAGTCTCAATTGCTTCACATGGATCTGTTTGGTCCCACCAATGTGATGAGCATTGGAAAATGCAATATTATTTGGTGATAGTTGATGATTCACAAGATTCACATGGGTGTTTTTCTTAAAACAAAAAAATGAAACATCAAAAACATTAATGGACTTTATGATCAAGATTGAGAATCAACATGATACAAAAGTTAAAATTTTTAGGAGTGACAATGGCACTGAATTTGTCAATTTTGAACTGGATTCCTTTTGCAGGAGCAAAGGTATTGGAAGGAAATTCAGTGCACCAAGAACTCTACAACAAAATGGAGTTGCTAAAAGAAGAAACATAACTCTCATTGAAGCAGTCAGAACAATGCTAGTTGATTCACAATTGCCCATCACATTTTGGGCTGAGGCTATGAATACTGCATGCAATGTTCAAAACATAACATTAATTGTTAAAAATACAAAAACTCCTTATGAGCTCTTGTTTAAAAGAAAACCATACATAGGATCTCTTAAAGTCTTTGGATGTCATGTATCAGTTTTAAACATAAAAGAGTCACTGGGAAAATTTCCAGAAAAAGCTTATGATGGTTTCTTTGTTGGATACTCTTCAACATCTAAATCATATTGGGTTTATATTCCACAACATAACATTATGGAAGAAACTCCTAATGTATCCTTTGATGAATCTGTATCTACTAAGTCTGTAAAAGGTTCATCATGGTTGTTTGATATAGATGCTCTAACTAAATCATTTAACTATGATCATTTGAACACTGTAGGATCTGATGAAGTATGCTATCCATTTGTTCCACCTCATATGACTGAACTAACATTATCTGCTGATTCCCCAAGGATTCACCCATACTTGGGTGGAAACACATCAATAGCAGCTACAGACACTACATGTGGAAAGAACATGGTGCATCCGGAGATGTGAATGTTGTCCCTTCAACAGATCCATGCTCTCAAGTGAATACAACAAATATTGAAAATGTTTCCGGAGAAGTTCCTGTAACTCCTACTGAAGAGCAAAATGATTCCGGAGAAGTTCCTGTAACTCCTACGGAAGAGCAAACCAATACTGGAGATGCTTCTACAGCCCATACAGAAGACACTCATAATCCTTCACCTCATGTTGAACATTTTGACTATTTCTTAAACTCTCAACCTGGGTTAGATCAGTCTGAGGCAATGGAAATGACTAACCTGGAATCATCTAAACCAGTTGAATCAACTGCATCAATGAGAATCCATAAGATTCATCCAGTCAACAACATCATTGGAGATCTTACAAAGAGAACTACAAGGAGTCAAAGTGGTACTGCCAACCTCTGTCTCTTCAGTTGTTTTCTTTCTCAAGTGGTCCCTCCAAACATCACTGCTGCTTTAAATTGCAATAGTTGGATTGAAGCTATGCAAGAAGAGCTTCAACAATTTAGAAAGCAAAAGGTATGGTCTTTAGTTGATTTTCCTGAAGGACAACATCCTATTGGCATAAGATGGTTATACAAAAACAAACTAGATGATAGAGGGATTATTGTAAGAAACAAAGCAAGGTTCATTACACAAGGATACACACAAGAAGAAGGAATAGATTATGATGAAGTTTTTGCACCAGTTGCAAGAATTAAGACAATAAGAGTGTTTCTAGCTTATGCATCATATAAGAAGTTTACTGTGTATCAGATGAATGTCCAGTGTGCATTCCTATATGGGAGATTGATGGAAGGAAGTTTATGTGTCACAACCCCCTAGTTTTGAAGATCCTCATTATCCCCATAGGGTATACAAACTAGATAAAGCCTTGTATGGTCTTCATCAAGCACCAAGAAAGTGGTATGAAACACTATCATCTTTCTTGTTCAAGCATGGCTACAAAAGAGGAACCATTGATCAGACACTCTTTCTCAAACAAGAACATCAAGATCTCTTAGTTGTTTAAATATATGTTGATGACATTATATTTGGCTCAACTAACAAGAAATTATGTGTAAATTTCGAAGAGCTAATGAAATCTGAATTTCAGATAAGTTCAATGGGTGAATTAACCTTCTTTCTTGGTCTTCAAGTTCATCAAAAACCAGATGGGATATTCATCAATCAAGAAAAATACATACATCAAATTTTGAAGAAATACAATCTTGCTGAAGTATCCTCATGCAAAACACTAGCATCAACAATTGACAAGATTGTTCCTGATCCTTCAGGAAAATCTATTGATGAAAAATTATATAGATCAATGATAGGTTCACTTATGTATCTAACTTCCAGTAGACCTGACATTATGTTTTTTGTGTGTGTATGTGTGTGCTAGGTACCAATCTGATCCAAGGGAGTCTCATCTGAATGCTGTAAAAAGGATTTTCAGATACCTAAAAGGAAAACCAGGACTTAGACTTTGGTATCCAAAGGAAGGTGACTTTACACTCACTTATACTCAGACAGTGACTATGGTGGATGTAACAGTAACTGAAAATCAACAACTGGTGGATGTCAATTCATCGGACCAAGACAAGTATCATGGCAGAGCAAGAAACAAACAAACGTATCTGTATCCACAGCTGAGGCTGAGTACATAGCTGCTTCGCTGGTTGCTCTCAAGTCCTTTGGTTGCAAAACCAATTGCTTGACTATGGTTACAACTTTCTTCAAATTTCAATTTACATAGACAATTCTACTGCTATGTTTATAACTGCTAATCCTGTGCAACATAGTAAAACAAAATATATTGAGATAAGATATCATTTTCTAAGAGACTGCTCAGAAAAGGGATTGATTAAGTTAGTCAAAGTGGATACAACAAATCAGCTTGCTGATTTATTCACTAAGGCCTTTGATTCTGTCACATTTAATTTTCTTGTTCAGTCTCTAGGCATGATTAACTTAGATGAATCAATTTAAACAAACAAAATATGTGTGTAATGATGCTTCAGCATGACATATGCATGGGAAATGATAGTACAATATATCTTTGCTTATTCCTGAATTCATAAATAACAATAAATCTAAGCAAGTTTCTTGATGTGTGAGTAGATTCATGTTGAGTGGAAACTACACTGTGTGCATGCGAACATAATGCTAGGTGATTGTTTGTGGGAAACTTCATTTTGAGAATACAAAGTGAGTCTTATTCTGATGTGATCAAATCACTCATCTAAACACACTATGTACCAACACTTTATAATATCAATCTTTGCAAATCATACTCTCTCTGTTTTTTGTGAACAAAGACCTGGGTGTATGATCACCATACTAAATTTCAGTTACAAAAGGTGAAAAGATCATGATCCACATCATCCCTCTGTTTTGTGTGAACAACGACCTGGGTTAAAGGCACCTCTGTTTTACATGAGTAAAGACCTGGTGACCTGATGATGATCATATCTAACCTCTCAAAAGAATCCTATGTGATCAATTGTATATTAATGTAGAGCTTTTACATCATTGCATTAATGAGATCCAACTGCATCTCAAGATAGAACTTATAACTTAAAGTACATAGTTCTTAAGTGTGAAAAAGTGATGATTTGTCTTGCAAAGGGAGGACAAAATCTCTGTGAATTGAATGTGAAGCCCATAACAGTTAATTCCAAATCAATATGAAAACATGATAAACAGCATGCCTAGTTGCTACATGAGCTCTTGTATGGATTTAAGAGAACAATATGCTTGCAATCAGAACTTTGTTGAGGTATCAATTCAACATTATAACTCATCAGGAGAGGCTTACTATTATACTATGATCCCATCATATGTGTATATATGTCTGATGATCATCATACAGTTAAATGTCACTCATGCTATTCTTCTTAGAAATTTATGATAAATGCTTAATGTCATCATTAGTCACAAATTTAGGGGGAGTAAAATTCATGAGTTAAGTTTATCAATCAGCAGCTTTGTCTATTTCATTATCAATTTGAAGGAATTGGAATCTGAGCACCATCTTAGCTCCTAGATACATGAAATTTTCTTTAAAATCATTTCAAACTTTCTTGTGCTAAATTGTCATGTATACAAAGTCAACAAGGTCCAAAAGCAATAAATGGTTTTAAGCAATGGACTTGGACCATACAACAATAATACTCTGCATTGTGTCATCTTAAGCATCAGCAGAAGCTATAGTGCCATCTTAAGCATGAGTAGAAGCTACAGTGTTGAAAATTTAAATGTTTATGTAGATTGGGTAAACTACGGATGAACAAAGATTAACAAATAATTTAATTCACGGTTTGGTAATTTGTGAAAATGTAAGTTATATTTCATCAGCACATGTGTTGATCGTAAATGATCTGCGGAAGAATATGTTGAGGGTCCCACTTAATAATGGGTAAAATTAATGTGTGAGAGAGTATGAATGATGTTGTTTGACATCTCAAATTCATTATTCGCTTTTTCAGTTCACTTTTTCAGACCTAGAAAAACACACTCTCAACAAACTTTTCCCTCTTTCATAACATTCAAATCTTACCAAATCAAAACATTAAACAAACATATATCTGTGTTCTTAATCCGCTGTTTTCAAGGTAAAACATGTCATAATATTCAAGAATGTGTTTGAGTTTTGTTTAAAATCACAATTGTTCGTATTCTCATATCAATAATGTGATTCTAATGAAATCTTTTTCTTATAAACAGATGGATAATCGATTTGCGAGAGAGCACAATGTGTGTGCTTTCTTAAACCCAGATGACCCTGTTTCAGAAGGGTGTCAAGATATTATTTGATATCTAAGAAGATCTAGGTTGTTCTATGCCTTATCAGCAGAGCCTGTATTCACCAATCACACATCACTGATTTCTGGAACTCCACCCAAATAGAGGAAGATGGCGAGTTATTGTTGCTGATGTGAAGAATCGAAGGCTGAGAATCGATGAACAAACGATAAGAAGGGTTCTTGAGTTGGGAGATGTTGAAGCTGGTTATCCTGATGTGTTTGAAAACGAATACATAGAGAAATTTTTCTCCAGATGGGGTATGATGGTGATTTTGAGAAGGGAGAAATCAAGAAAGGAAGACTATGCACGCCATACAGATTTCTCTGCTACACATATCTTAAGTGCCTCTCAAACAGAAAATCTGGACTTGACAGATTTTCAAGGCATATCTCTTCTGGCATTGTTGGTGTTTTTGAGGGAAGAACCTACAATTACTCAAAGTACATCGTCAACTGCTTATGTGATCACATAAAAGTGTAGAAGGCTGACAAGATGTATATGTTTCCAAGGTTCTGCAATTAATCATTAATGTTGATCTGCCTGGAACTACTATGGATGGTGGTGTGTTCGTTCAAGCACACCTTGGCAGATCTGTACTAAATAAAATATCTGGGAAATATGAAGGAGGTGACATGCCCATGTTTGATCATGTGATAGATGCTCATGAAAACATTCCTCAAGAGCTTGTGTGGGAAGATCAACAAGAGGTTTCATCAACCAACTCTGTTCAAAACACACCCATGAGTAGATACATCACCCATACATCATCAACCTCAACCATCTCTACCACAATCACCAGCAAGCAAAAAACACAGACCTATCTCTCTAAATCAACCATCCCTACCACAATCACAGCAAGCCAAAACACAGAACCTATCTCTCCAAATCACCAACAAAAACCCCTACCACAATCACCAGCCAGCCAAAACACTCAACCAATCTCTCCAATTCACTCTCAATCACCAAATAGCTTCAAATGAAACCTTTTCAACAATATCCAAATCCAGAAAATTCATCCACTGAGAGCATTTACACTAAGGAGACAGAGTTAGCCTCACAAGCAAGTATAGTTCAACAGTCATTAACCAAAACTGAATCCCTGTACTCTCAAATGAAACTGAACCAGTCTCTCCGGTCACTGATCATCAACAACAACAACAACCACATCAAAACAGAAAGTTCGAGTTATTGAGTCGAGTTCAAGCTCAGCAAGTGTAGCCCATGAAGAAGTAAATGTTGATGAGATTGCTTCTCAACTTCAGGAAGAAGAAGTAAATATTGACGTGATTGCATACAATGAAGATGATCTAAGTGATTCTGACATCCCCGTCAGCAAGAGTTATCTGGTTGTTGAATACAATTAGCTTGTTCTGAAGTCCAATAATGGAAAGCAAAGAATACAAGAGTTAAAGGGAATAATGAAAGTAAAAGATGATCAGCTGATGAAGCAAGAATCAAGTCTGAAAAGATTGAGGGAGAACATTCAAGAAAATAATGAAGTGATTGATGCCTTTCTTCAACAAGACTCTAAACTCAAAGAAGCAGTAAAGAAAGAGAAAGATGAAAATGAGAAGCTAATAATGAAAATTGATCAAATCAATGACACTCTCTATGATCAATCAGCTCTGTTGAGAAGAACAGAAGAAGAGATTGATGAACTAAAAATGAAGATATGTGCTCTTGAATCAAACCAACTAAAGAAACCTACTGAATCTTCTACACAACTCATTCAATACTCAAGGAAGAGGAAGTATTTGGGCTCAACAAAGATTCAAGTAATCAATGTTGAAGATTCTCCTAAATGGTCAAGGCATACCTCTTCTGAGCACACTCTTCTATGGAAAATTCAACATCAAAGCAAGCTTCTATTGATGAATCTGAGAGTGATGCTAAATGGAAAGGGCTGATTGAAGATGAACCTAACAAAGCTCAAGAAGAATCAAAGACTGGTGTTCTTCTTACAACAAAAGACATAATGGAAGAGAGGCCTGAGTCATCTGTGTTTATGACCCTGATTAATCATGGGTTCCCATTTGACATGGTTGAAAGAATGAACATGACTAAGATGAAAGATATGCTGGAAGAGTTTGAGCTTGCTAGGTTCATAATTCCAAATTGTGACTATGAAGCATTCACCACTTTTTAAGCCATTTAGAAAATCAAGAAAGATCTAGGCCATTGTCACATTGCTAAACTCACCAAGTACAATATGGTATGTTGGCTTTAGGGACACAATTACGAGGCTCATGAGCTTAAAGGAAGAAGTGTGGGTGAACTAAGAAGAATGATGGAACATGTAATGAATGTTGAACTAGATACTAGAGTCAGATTAAGAACTGAAGCTCCAAACCCATCATTTGAGCAACAAAGCAAACTCTTTGCTGATCCTATAATTGTTGAATCTAAAGATCAACACAAAGGCAAAGACAAACTGATCACAGAACCAAGGCTAGTCATCCTGGGAAAGTGTGGCCATTAGGGACAACTATCAGAGAGATCGCTGAACAGAAATCTACTCTCATAGAGCTATATGATCATATCATAACCCTAGTTCTGAAGAAGAGAACAGGATTATGGCCTGGAAATTTGATCCAGACTGGAATTCTACAATTATAAAGAGAACCTCCAGAAGAATTCAATATTTCATGATACAGAGGCTGTGCTGAGACTTCATGAGAAAGACATCAAGGATCTGCAGAATCTTACAATGTCTAACTATCCAATTCACTCAAGGGGAAGAGATTTCTATGTGTTGGTGGGAAAGTTAAAGGCAAAATTCAAAGATGATGTGATTAGAGAAGCAAAAAGAGAGGATATGAGCACAAAAGAAGATTAGAGAGAAAGAAAAGATAGGCACTAAATCTTCCACATTAGTTGATGATGAAGTTTTAAGGAGAGTTGGTTGTTCTTATAAGAAAACAGTAGCCATCCAAGTCATTGGAGGAAATCAATACACTATTCCCATAACTGAGTGGGGATATGTTGAGAAAACAAAAGAAATGGTGTTACTGAGGAACACTAATGGAAGAAAGGTGACAAAATAAGAATCTTCGACCCTGTAGAGATCAAAATACTTCATCCAAGCTACACATCATTCTTACATGATAAATTCTTCCCAAAGCTGACAGATGAAAAAGCTCAGAATGATTTATGCTTATACATTCATATGATACAAGTTGTGGATAAGCTGCATGCTAAAGCATACAAAAGAAGAAGATATAATGTTGGGATGCTGAAGGGAGCTAACATTAAAGATATATTAGAACTGAGAATCTCAGAAGAAGATGAGCTGGAGATTGTTAACAATCAATGTGTTGTGGAAACACTCACCACTGAAGAAGACATTTTGGACCTAAGCTTTGAGACTCTGAAGAGGATATGCTGAATGGAGATCAAGTACAAGTACGATGATCAAAAGGATGCAGTATCATACTTTAACAAAAGGATGGTGGCAAGGATGAAAGAACTTTTAGTTTTGAAGAATTGATTAAAGGTATCTAAGCCTAAGGGGGAGTATTGTTAGGTCTAGGATCAGTAGATCTAGTCAATTTTGTATAGGCTTAGTACTTGAATTAATATCTATAATGAATGATTGTAATTCATATTGTGTATTCATTATATATATAGGTTAACCCATTTTTATATGTGTGTTTATTTATGTATGGTTGTAGGTATGAACATTATACTTGGTCAATTTCTGAATTTGACCAAAAAAATCTATGGATGAACATTTTGTTCTTCCGTAGATGTGTTTCTTACAAGTAAAATTACATCTGAAGATCCTCTGTAGATGAACAACCATAACTGAAGAACAAGATTCCTACGGAAGAACAAATCAGCTTCGGAAGAACAAGAATTCCTACGGAAGAACAAATCAGCTTCGGAAGAACAAGATTCCTATGGAAGAACAAATCATCTACGAAAGAACAAGACTTCTACGGAAGAATGAATTCCTATGGATGACACTATTCCTGTAGAGTCCAAACACTTGTATAATACAAGTGTTACAAGTCAACAAGTCAACAAGGCAGTTGTGTGAATCCCAAGAAATCCGATGATTCCTTAACTGAAACAAATCAAATCCCAAGAGATCTGGTATTTCCTATAATAGACACATCATTGTCTATATATATGGATCCTAGGTTTCAATTCAAGGATGATTGATTAGATGATTGATTGAATGGCAACAATAATAGCAATACAACAATTCCACAAACAGCGAACATCACATCAATTCACTCAATCAAACCCTAGCAGCCGTCACATCATTCATAACAAACTTTGATATCATTCATTCATTATTTTGTAATCATTAACATATTTTAATGAAATACATATTATTCATTAATTGTGTTTTTGTTAGTGTGTTTTTAAATCTTCATTGATATTGAAATTTAATACAAAACAATTAAGCCAAGCCAACGTTGATTCCGCAAACGTTGACTGTCTTCGACCAACACTGATAATTCCTGACTGCGATCCTTGGATTCACAATGTTTGTCCACTTAAACCCATGTCCTATCTTCTTCAACAAGCAGCAGATGATTCATTAAGGTTCGATTAAATATTTTAGAATGGTAGGTCCCCATAATCATTTGGCAAAAACCGTCACCCAACCTCAGGATTTCTTGAATTTTGTTATGGTATTTATAGAGCAAGGCTTGTGCATTAGTGTGTAAGTGACTTTCAACAGAATATTGTATTCCGTGATGAATTTATCATTTAGATGATTTGACACAACTTAGACCAAAATGATGAGAGCTCCAGGTCTATGCTCATGTATAACAAAGGAGATAACCAAGTAATCATGTGCCAATGAGAGGTCCAGGTCAACATTATCATACAACATAGGAGATCATCACTCCAGGTCAGTACTTCCATACAACAGAGGAGATTAGCACAAACACAAGACACATAAATACACCAAACATGGCTCAAAGATATGGCTTATATGAATTGTATCATGGTGGGTGAAAGATCAATTTTCAATTCAATTTTTGTTGAGACTCAGTTTTTATGCAAGCCAAAATGATTGAGTAAATCCAAACATCCTTAAACATGTATTTTAATTTAAATCATTATGTTGTTGTCTACTTTATTTTTCAAGCTGAGTCTACCAAACATATCATTAAAGAATTTGCTTGTTTTCTATTATTTGCAATTAAAAATAAGATGTGAATAAGATAACAACATCAGTTACTATCAATTCTCATTTTAAACGCAAGTCATGCAAAAACAAGCATATAAAGAAGATATACAATCATTTCCCCGTCATCTCAAATCAAGTTCCCAGTTCTCTTATTATTTTTATTTACCATACTCTTCCCCTGAAATTTTAGTTTGCAAACCTGTTTTTTTAATTTTTTGTATTTTGTATTTTATAATTAATATTTTTATAAAACTATACAAAAATAGAAATTTATCAAAGAAGGTCTTCCAAACTACACTGATATAAAGATAAGAAATGAATTATCTACAAATATGCAGCGATTGTGAAGTGAGAATTGTGATTGTGCATATAAAAATCCAGATTGTGGATAAAATACATGACCTTAACCTGTTTGTTCTGCCTCAAATTTGAATTTGGAACAATCTCTATAAGTAAACCGGATTACTAACAATCCTCCTGAATTGTTCCTGCACTCATAAACAAATTAGTTTGAAAGGGGAACCCAGACCATCGTAGTCCTGAAAGTTCCTTTTTGATCAATATAAGAAACCTACTTCGGCACACAACCATTTAAACAATCAGGCATTGTTGTATCATTCTTTTTAATTTGCCAAAGTTCTTTTGGTGTAATTAATTTTGATTTGAATGAATTAAATTTGGAAATAATTTTCTATTTAAGACTAGAAGGGTTAGAATTTGGATTTAAACCATTGTTCATTTTCATCTTTGAATCATGTGAAACTGGCTTCAGATGAAAAGGTTTGGATGGATGGTTTTTAATCCAACCATTCAAAGATGTGTGCTTTTTACCTCTCGATCCAGAGAAGCAACCCATGTTGCATTTACCATCTGGAACATTCTTTGTAGACTTACATTTGAAGAAGCAGTTTGTTTAGCCTTTACCATTTGAAGCAAGTCTTTAACGGCACTTCTTACCACATGACCTTCTTTTCCACACTCAAACAAGCCTTGAAGGACTAGTGATGCTTGACTGGCCCGTGTAGTGTAAGTGAGGATGAGGATTCCTTTGAACTTGTAGAAAATTCTTGCTTATTCCGAAGTTGCTCGTGCTGAACAGGGAATGAGATCTTCATTGATTGACTTAGTTGTTTTGTAATTGGAGAAGTGATCCGTATTGGCCTTGATTTAGCTTTTGGAAGCTTTTGAGACTTGAGAATGTTAGGAGATATCTTGATCTGTGAGGAACCAACACACTCCTCTATGATTGATTCATCATCTGAGCTTATCCAGTCTCGTATGTACATATCTTTATCCAACAGATCTTGATTGACACCTCCTATTATGTCAGCTTCGATTATAGGATTCTGATTGCTTGATGATTTGACAATTGTTCCTTCTTTAATAAACCTGACACAAACAAATGAAGGAATATTACCTTTTTTGAATTTGTTGAAGAAGGTTGGAGAAGCAACTGATATTGGTGTTGGAGCATCAGAGGTGGAATCATCATTAATCTTCTTATCAGACCCCTGCTTGAGGAATCCCAAACCTACAGGAGAATCCAGCACATCTCTAACCTCTTTATGATTAACGTTGCTTAAACCTGCGTCTAAACTATTAGTTTCAGCAGCTTCAATCAAATCATTAGCTGGATGAGGTTGAGGCATAGGATAGTAATAATTAGTGGTAGGAGGAGGAGAGACGTATGAATTTTCATCACAACCTACTCCTGTTTTAATCCTAGCAACCCTTTGTTTACATAGTAGCTCTTTTTGTTTCATTCTGGATATGGTCCATCTATCAAGTTTGTTTTAAGCTTGCTTATTTCAAATTTAGCCAAGGTGACTCTTTCATTTAAAAGATTAATTTCAACATTTCTTTCAAGAAGAGTTCGTTTTAAATGAGCATTTTCTTTTAAAGCTTCATTTAATATTATCAAATACTTGGCTTCATTCTTTTTATGTTTTGCATTTATTGTGGTTAATTCCTTTTGGTTATCTAAAAGTAACCTATTAGATTTACACACACCAAATCGCCTAATTTTGCAAGAAGAAGACACATATCCTCATCCATGATAACTCTTTTAGTAGTAAGAGCCTTCTAGCAGTTGCAAACTCTGGTATTTTGCTTCCATTCCTCTTCCTTCTCAGCATCATAAACTTCATCATTCAACTCAGCTCCACCGTTACCTATTGATGTCTACTTAAGTTCCCCTTGTATCTCTTCAATTCTAGGTTCTGGTAAACCTTGGAATTGGTGCTAGAATCTGATCTCTCTTCTGGTTTCTCTTGGAGTTTGAAATGATCTTTGGCGTTAGATATGTTTCTTCATAGTACTCACAACATTTGATATTTAACTCCATTTCTTTCAGTTTGTTGATCTCCTCCAATAGTGTGCAATCTCAAAAGCCTCTATCTCGTTTAATCGACTTGCCGTGTGAGCTCCATTCTGATGGGAGGATATCAAGCAATCTCAAAACTTGTTCATGATTTCCCAATTGGGCATCAAACTTCTTCATATTCTTTGCCACCAACAGAAAATGATCAACAAAATCAGACATCCTTTCATTCTTTAAAGCTGCCAAATTATCAAACCGACATTGTGCAATTGTGAGATTATCGTATTCGAAGGACTTAAATAGTTCTGCAAAAGCCATTATTTTAATTTTCTTTATTGCAATTAACACCGCTAAAAGTATTTACTAAAAAATTGTAAAATAATTCTCCACCAGGAAAAATAGTATTTTTAAAATGTCACTCTATGCAATCTTAGCAACTGGGGTCAAGCCCAACTAGTTAATTTTCTTATATTTAATAAGCCTAACTTTGTTAGTCCTAACTTGATTGTTGAACCAAATAGTTAGCCCAATTGTTTAAGAAAACCCAACCCACATATCAATTTTTTAAAAAAAATTCAAGCCAATTTGCTTAACCCAATTAAAAACCCAACCCAATGAGAATTAACCCAATTACCATACCCAAATACCCACTATCCAACCCAAACCCAAAACCATTTGTCAAATACCAACAAAACACACACACAAGTGTGTAGAGAGAGAGAGAGGCGGATGAGAGACCCTTTTTAGGGTTTCGGCGACCGGGCCCCCCTCCGGCGAGTCTCCTGTAACGAGTGGCAGCGAGGGACGTGTATCCCCAAGTAGACTTCGAGCCCCTGAGGACGATGTTGGTGATTACTTAGGTGTTCTCGTGGCCACCATGGTGCTAACGCTATAATCCAGCAACAATAAGGTGACCAGCGATGGTGGAGTGGGCCTCGGTGATAATGGTGGTTCGGGGTTGTGTTGTGGTGGCAGCCTCCTCCAGCGATTAGACGACCACCGGCAGTGGTGGCGTGTGAGATGCTCAGGTGAGCACCCGGTGCTAGTGGGGGTGTCTCTAGATGGATCTCGACCCCTGACGACAATGATAGTGGCTCCGGAATCAAGTAGCAGTAACCGCAATAAGGTTGTGAAAATAGAGCATAAGCGATGAGGTTATATGGTGGTTCATGGTGTAGTGGTGATGGTGGTTACTAAAAGCAGCCAAGGACGATGGGGGTGATGGTGGCTGCTTGCAGTTGGTCAAAAATAATAGATGACCCTCCACCGATAGTGACATCTAGGGTTCAGGCCAACTTTCGACCACCCATAAGTTCACGACATATACTTGCATGGTGCTCTTAAGACCGATCTATGAGATCCAAGTGAGGTTATAACTTGTGTAAATGTTTCTGATGACACGGCGGTTGCCGGCGGTGGTTGCCAAAAGTGGTGGTGGTGGTGGAAGGGCATGTCTAGCGACTAGGGTTAGGTAAGGTTTTTTTTTTTATTTCACTGAACTTTTGTTAAGCAGTTTGATTATTATAAATTCGCAGTTTGAAGATATAGATTCTCGTAATTTTTTTTAATTTCGTGGATTTTTCTATTATTTTTATTTTCGCATATTAATATTTATTAATTTCACAGGTTTCTTCTTCGTTCGTTGATGATTTTGACAGCATTTTCGCTAGTATTTTCTCTCGAAAATGTGAACTTTTGTTCAGTTGGGTGTTAATTTTGTAGCTTGATGATTTGAAGATTTGAAGATCCTCAAATCTGAAAAAAAATTCGATTTGTTGTATAAAATATGTTGTAAATCTGAAATATATGTTGAATATGTTCAAATTTGTATTAGATCGTTGTAGATCTGATGAATTGATTGTGTTTGAGATGAAATTTGAATTTCAGATTTACATTATTTTTCTAAACCCCTACTTTCTCTCTCTAAATGTTTTCAAAAACCTTTGAAATACAACAACAAATTCTTCAGATCTTCAATGTATTTATCCAGTTAGGCCCTGATACAAAATTATTAACCCAGGTTGAACACTTGAATCAAATATTATGAACATTTGCAAGATCAAACAATGATAAACATAATAAATCCCTTTGATCTTCAAATTTATTGCAAAAGATGATTTCCACTATTCCCCTATCTATTGGTCATGTAACCATTAACCTAATTCTAATTACAATTAGGTTATTTATAGTCTAGTCTAAGTTTCTCTATATACACATAACCCCCTAGACTAAAAACATGACTCAAACAAAGTAAAATATATTTTGTTCACACAAAATATATTTATTACAATAAAACTCCTAGTCATCTAACTCTTCAACGTCTCGTCTCGGTTCTTCGTCTCGAACGTGTCGTGTTTGACTTTTGCGTTGACATTGACCATGACGTTGACCTTTGTTGACTTTGACTATGTTTATAATATAGACTATCTTGTATAGCTACAACAATATCAGAGCTAAAGTTTAAGTGAAACAGGTAAATATTTTCAAAATAAACCTAAACTTTAATTGAGAATGGGAAAAAGAGAAGGGATGCCAGTCCGAGTAGTTGCGTGCCGTTAGGTTGTTAACCGGTATTATGTGCGCATCTTATGTGATTTTATGCATGTAGATTTAGATACTAATGTAGTTAGGATAGAAAATGTTTAGGGTATGAATAGTAAAGTAAGTGGCTAATCACAACTGGCCACTGCAATTAGGGACTTACTATACTTGACATAAACTATGTTAAACCTTGAATGACTGTGTTAGTGTTTGAATCTTATAGCGTGTTAAAGGATGTTTGGTGGTAGAACTTCGAAGGTTTCTCGAGGTGGAGGTCGTGATGGATGTGGTACTGGACCACGTCTCACGAGAGGAAGGCCTAGAGATGAAGAGGTAGCTCATGAGGAGCCCGAGACCCCTCATTCGGAGGGTGCTGACGAGAGTGCTAACTTGAGAGCCTGAGTAAAGGAGGCTATTGTGGAGGAGGTATATCAGGTTATGCAGACAATCTTACCATATGTGGTGACTGAATTGATCAAAGCTATGAGAGAAGGGGAAAGGAAGGAGAGGAATCGGTCCTCGAGAGGAGGAGAGCACCCGGAGACTAAGACGGTTGTCTTTACCGACAAGGAGGAGGAAGAAGAGTCTGTACCAGAGGTAGCACAAGGCTGTTATTAAGCGGCATTTCAAAGATGCAAGCCCCCGAATTTTGATGGTAATGGCACTGCTACTGCTGCTCACCGGTGGATGAGAGAGATGGAGGTTTTCCTTGACATTAGCGAGTGCTATTAGGATTAGAAGGTGAAGTTTGCCACTCATTCATTTGTGGACTCAGCTCTATGATGGTAGGGAAAATATCATCCAAGCCAAGGGTAGTAGGGAAATTGGAAGAATGAGGTGGCAGAGTTAAAGAAATTGGTGATCGAGGAGTTCTATACTCACCGAGAGTTGGACAAAGTAGAGAGTGAGTTCCTGTAGCTGGAGACAGGAACCATGAAGCACCAACAATAAAACAATAAGTTAAACAAAATGGCATGACTGTGTCGGATCAGGTGACGCACTTTTCATGGAAAATCAAATGATACATTTAGGGCTTTCTAGCAGATATTTGTAGGAAGATGATCATCGCCCCACTAAGTATGTTCAGGTTGGTGGTTGATCTGGCTGGAAGGTTATATGATGAGCGGGAGGTGGTCATGGTTGAGGTGAGCAAGAATGGTGGTGGTGACTGGAACTGGAATGGGAAATGAGTTGAACGTGGTGGAGCCGCTCTAAAGAATAAGGTTGCGAAGGTGGGAGATCGGCGTGTGGTCACACCCAGTGCGGTGTCAAAGAAATGTGTTAAATGCGAGAAGGAGCATTCAAGAGAATGCAAATGGGTATCAAACATTTTCTTCAAGTATGGGAAGCCTCGTCATATGGTGAGAAAGTGTGGGGTTATAAGGTGTTATAACTATGGAGAGAACGGTCATGTGAGCAGGGAGTGCATGAAGCCGAGGGCAGAGAGTTCTTGGGCAGGAAAGAAGACTGGGACCGGGGGCAGAGGGCAAGCTCGAGGGCATTCACATTGACATAGGATGATGTTGTGTCAGTTATTTCTAGTAAACCAAACTCTAGCTTCTATTATTTGATCATGGTGCTAGTAAGAGTTTTATTTCTACTGCTTTTTGTGTTAAGTTGTCAGTTGGTAGTAGGAGTATTGATGAGCCCATTGATGTAGAAACTGCCATAGGTTAGTCTCCAGGATTGTTGATCTGATCGAAGGTTTGACACAGTCCTACGAATGGATTGGTTGGTGGACTACTAGCGAATATCATAAGTCATAAGAAGTTGATTCGACTAATAGCACCTGACGAGAGTTCAGTGATGGTTTACGGTGATCGAGTCACTTCGAATCGGAAGGTGATTTCGATGGAGGTGGCGAGAAAGTGTATGAGGCATGGAGTAGTACCTACTTGGCCTACGTAAAGGATGTGGATACGCCAACACCAAAACTATCGGATATATCGGTTGTGTGTGAATTCTCAAATGTGTTTCCCGAAGATTTACTAGGTATGCCACCAGACCTTGAGATCGGATTCCAGATTGATTTAATATGTGGTGCTCAACCTATTGCTAAGGCACCGTATCGGTTGGCTCCGACTGAAATGAAAGAATTGATGGAGCAATTGCAAGTGTTTCTTGATAAGAGATTCATTAGATCGAGTATCTCTCCTTGTGGTGCTCCAGTCTTATTTGTGAAAAAGAAGGACGGTAGTATTAGGATGTGCATCGACCCCGTGAGCTGAATAAGCTGACGGTGAAGAATCGGTATCCATTACAAAGGATTGATGACTTGTTTGATCAGCTCCAGGGTGCCAGTTGGTTCTCAAGGATAGACCTTTGATCTAGTTACCATCAGTTGAAGGTGAAGGAGCAAAATATTCCTAAAACAGCTTTTCGCACGTGTTATGGACACTACCAGTTCCTTGTTGTGTCTTTTGGTTTAACTAACAGGCCAGCTGCTTTTATGGATTTGAGGAATCGCATGTGTCATCCAATGTTGGATAAATCAGTGATTGTGTTTATTAATGATATCCTGATATATTCGAAGAGTGAGGAGAAGCATGCTGGTCATATTTGGGAAGTGTTGGAGATGTTGAGAAATGAGAAGTTGTATGCTAAGTTCTCCAAGTGTGCATTTTGGTTCCGTGAAGTTCAGTTCTTGGGTCATGTGTTGAATCCCGAGGGGATTATGGTAGACCCGATAAAGTTATAGGCAGTAATGCAATGGAAATCTCCAAAGACACCATCTGAGATTCGTAGTTTCTTAGGGTTGGCGGGATATTAGAGGAGATTCATCCAAGACTTCTCTAAGATAGCTTCTCCGTTGACTAAGCTAACCTGAAAAGAGGTGAAGTTTGTGTGGGGTCAAGAGCAAGAGAAGGCTTTTGAGGAGTTGAAGGAATGGTTATCTCAAGCTCCAATTTTGTCATTAACCAAAGGAAGCGAGGACTTACTAGTCTATTCAGATGCTTCTTACTCGGGGTTGGGTTGCATGTTAATGCAGCGAGGGAAGGTTATAGCTTATGCATCCGGACAGTTAAAAGTTCATGAGGTTAATTACCTTACTCATCACTTAGAGCTAGCAGTTGTGGTCTTTGCATTAAAGATTTGGAGGCACTACCTATACGGAATGAAGTGCACAATCTTCATTGACCATAAGAGCTTGAAGTACTTCTTTGAGCAGAAAAACTTGAACATGAGGCGAAGAAGATGGTTGGAGCTCATAAAGGATTATGATTGCGAGATCCATTACCTTCTAGGCAAAGCCAATGTAGCAGCAGATGCCCTTAGGCAAAAAGAGAGACCCGAGCCAATTTGGGTGAAGGCTTACCAATTCTTTATGAACTCTGATGTGATAAAGTAGGTCAAGGAGTTCCAAGACAAGGTGTTGAAGGAAGTTCATCTTAACTCCGTTAGGATGAGAGGTATGATTGTGGGATTGGGTGAAAACACTCTTGGCATTAGAACCCGATTCGAAAGGATGTGGATTCCTCGTTATAGAGAGTTATGTGGGAAGATCGTGGAGGAGGCTCATAAGATTCGATACTCCTTTCACCCCAGTGCTACTAAGATATGTCAAGACATGAAGAAAGATTATTAGTGGTCGGGTATGAAACGCAACGTGGCGGAGTATGTGAGTAAGTGCCTTGCTTGCAAGTCAAGGCTGAGCATCAGAAGCCATACGACAAGATCCAAACATTGGATATACCCGAGTGGAAGTGGGGGCATATCACCAGGGACTTTATCACCAAGTTACTGCATACTACGAGAGGGTATGATGCCATATAGGTGATAGTTGATCGTTTAACAAAGAGTGCTCACTTCCCACCAACCCGCGAGACATTTTCCTCCGAGGGTCTCATAGATCTATTCATCAAAAAGGTTGTAGCTTGTCATGGTGTACCGGTGTCTATTGTTTCTAATCATGACACCCGGTTTACATCCAAATTTTGGAATAAATTCCATGATGCTATGGGGACGAGGTTACATAATACCACGACTTATCATCCGTAGACGGATGGTCAATCGAAAATGATGATTCAGACGGTACGGATATGTTTCGGGCATGCATCATTGATTTTGGAGGAAGCTGGGATAACCACTTACCATTAGCTGAGTTCTCGTATAACAACATCTATCATGCCAGCATTGGTGTGTCCCCCTATGAGATGATATATGGTAGCGGATGTACAACACTCGTGTGTTGGGGTGATATTGGTCAGAAAGAATTGGGAAGTATTGAGGTGATTGAGGCTACGACTAAAAAGCTAGAAAAGATTAAAGCCTTTATGAAGGCAACCAAAGATAGACAAAAGTAGTATGCCGATAAGAGATATGGACCGATTGAATTCCAGGTGGGTGATAGAGTTATGTTGAAAGTTTCACCTTGGAAAGGTATCATTCGGTTCAGAAAGCGGGGCATGTTAAGCCCGAGATATATAAGGACTTTCCGAATCATTAGGCGTGTAGGAAAGGTGGCCTATAGGCTAGAGTTACCTGATAAGTTGAGTGGAATCCATCTAACATTCCATGTATCTCATCTGAGAAAGTATTTAGCTAATAAGGATATGGTTGTACCACTAGAGGATATCGAGGTAGATGAATAACTCAATTATGTGGAGCAACCAGTGGTGATCATTGATCGTAAGGGGAAGAGGTTAAGGGATAAAATGGTTCCCCTACATGGAAGACTGAACAAGAGATGATGCCGCATTACTTTTATTTGTTTGAGGAATAACAAGTTTCAATAATCAAACCCTATATAACGAGGGTGGACTTGTGACACCCAAAAATTTTAAAACTAACATGAAAGAAAAAATCAAAGTGCAAAAAGGGAGAAAACACAATTTAACCAAAATTGGGGGCTTAAATGTGTAAATGGAAAAATAATATATTATGTTTTGTACAAAATGTGTTATGGCCGCCCATAACACCCTACACACTTCTTTTCATCATTTTAAGTTGTTCTTGACCGGTCTATGCCTCGGTTGTGTGCTTATGTATGATTATGTGTTCGTGTGTGTGTGTTTTTGGTGGGTTTCTAGGCGGTTGAACTCAATTTACATTTAGGTGTGAAGGGTCTACATGAAAGTTGCATAAGGTGAGTTGTAAAACCCCCTTTTTACATGTTTCAACTGATTTTGTGGCTAGAAATGCATGTATGAATGTTTTGTATAAGTGGGGGTGGTACCCATATAAATTTGTATGTGTGAATGTGGGTGGGTTATGATTTCGGTGTTCTTGATGATATGGTTGTGTTATGTTCATGCGTTGTTGCTTAGAAAGATAGAAATAAGCTTAGAACATGATGATTTGATGACGTTGGGACTGATTATTATGTTGTTAGTGTGAGTTGGTTGCCCATGCGCCTGGATTGGCCCATGTGCCCAATAATTGAATTTGCCCAAGTGTAGTCCCATGCGCCCAAAACCCATGCGCACCAATATAATCCCTGCGCCTAGAATAGGCTGAATTTGGCTAAGTGTCTATGTGCATAGACTAATCATGCGCCTAAGCACTCATGCGCCTGCATAGTGTGCTCATGCGCCTAGAAATGCCTGATATGACTAAATGATGGGTCATGCGCCCTAATAGTGCCCATGCGCCCAGAACTTTCCCCATGTGCCTAAGTGTTCCCATGCGCCCAGAAGGTCATGCGCCTAAGGCTTAGAATATTTCTAAATTTTGGGGAAAAAGTGAAGTGTTAGGCTTTGACTTGGGATGTTTCTGGGGGTGATAAAAGATGACTGTATGATGATGGATGATATGTGGTATGTTATGTATGATGATGTGTGATGTGTTATGCTTATGTTTGATGTGTTTTCTTATGTTCCTTATTATGTATTATGATGCGACTTTACATGGTCTGATTTTGATAATGAACGTAAAGTGTTATCTATACTATATTAATAAGCATATCTGAAGGGCAATGATATCATTTTACTTATAAACCCTTAAAATTAAGAGTTTTACAACTTGTAATGCATGTGTTACCACTCTTAATGCATGCTTTCCCCTCCTCAAGTGAAAGGTCCCAATCAGTGATCTAAAATTGAAAATTCAAAATTCAAAGTTGGAGAGAGAGAATAGTGAGAAGAAAGAGAGTGTGTATGTGTGTGCGAGGATGAGGGTAGTGGAAGAGGACAACCATTCCATCCCAGTGATTAGCATTGACAGGGACGGTGGCGGTAGTCGCTAGCGGTAACAACCGCCTTCACAGTAGAGTTACCAACTATAGTAGACGGTGACGGAGGGAGATTCTATGGTTCCGGTGACAAAATCGATGGTGCTCAAGTGAAGACAGGTGGAGAACTTAACTTCGGTGAGGGAAACATATGCAATCTCCGTTCAGATCAAAGATAACTACACAAGTGGTACGAGGCTGGTAACCCAACCTAGGTATGATTTTGCTTAGATTTTTATTTTAATTTTAAAATTAGGGGTCCAACAAAGCTTCATGGTTAAGGATGTTTGGAAATTCTTGCAGAGCTTCACATGTCATGTTAGTTCATCGAACAACAGCAAGAGTTGCGAGAAGAAACCCTAGGTCAACAATATCGATCGCGCACTGATTGGAGCAACTACATCGACCCAACACCAATTATTTTATGAACAAAGTGAGTTGATCCTTGCGGATTTCATATAGTAGCTAGGATAATTCGAACCTAATTTCTTTTTTCAAACAAAAACTTTGATTTCCATGTTATAACGTAATTTCTCTTCAATTGTATTTCAAGATCTTGAGATTTGTTCAACAACCGGTTCCAAACACATTAATTTTAAACCAATAATTAGTTGTCTATCAATTTCTATCATGTTCTTTTTTATTGAAAGAATTCAATGATACTCACTGTTTTACATTGTCGTAGGGGAGTTGTGTGAGCCAAATGTTGTGATACAGTTGCCAAAACCAATGTTTAAGACTGTAAAATTAAAGTATAGTTAAATAAATTGTTTGGTTATTGTTTTGCAGGCAAGGAGCTAGGAATTTTCAAAAGGTTTGGTGATAATCAACATGTGATTGTTGTTTTGAAAATTCAAAGTGGAATTTATATAGTGAGGATTCTAGATCGAGCTCTATGATGGTAAAACTAACGAAACCAGTTTCATAATGCAATAACTCATTGATGATGATGAAAGCAGATATAAAGTTTCAAAATGGGGTATGCTCACCATTGAGGTTGCTGGTGACTTTTAATTTTGTTTATGATGGTTTTGCTTTAATTATTTTTGTTTTATTTGCTAAACTAGGATAGCCCATAAGGCACAACTGTAGTGAATGGTAAATTTCTGTTTGATTTGGAAGCATAAATCAATTTGCTGAATAAATGCAATTAAGTCTCTTGTTTAAATTTGTAACACAACCATACTGTATGCCTAAGTGTGTGTGTGTCTATATATAAAGCTTACTCATTGCAAATAGTATGATAATGGATTTATCATACTTATAAGTTTAGTTATAACGGATATTTAAGTGTGTGTGTGTATAACATTTTTTCTTAACATCTTATGTGTTCCACTTGTTGTTTATGCCTTTGGCTACTTGGAAGGATCGAACTTGATTTTTGGTCGAGTTTAGAGATGATACGGTAATGCTTATTATGACTGCGCAAGTGAACAAAATGTGTGGGTTGGACAACATGTCACAAATGAGTAACTTTTAGTACCCGGCATGACTCTCAACCCATTTTCTTTTTAGTTAAATCTTTTGGGTAAAATGATAGCATTTTGTAGCTTTAGCACGAAAAATCTGACAAAATACTTTACTTTCATTCACCTAAAATTGAAAATAGGCAAGTGGTTGCAAATGAATAATTTTTATTGAATGGGTCAAATGGGTAAGTAGTTGCAAATGTGTTTTAATGGTGTTTTGAGGTAAATTAATTTACTTTCAGGTGAAATGTATGAGGTAAATAAACTTTCCTTTGTGACACAATGAAGGTCTTAGATCATGAATGTGAAAGCAAGTATATAATTTATTTTAAGGTTTTTTGTATTTGAATTATCATGTAGAACCTTGTTGAGTCTTAGAATAGGTTCTCGGATGTCTTTTACTCGGTGCCATATTTGGCCTAAAAGTTGCTTGTTATAACTGATGAGTATTCATCAATTCTTTTGCTTTTGTAATCCACTCATAAATAGTTTTTTTTTTCAAAATGATTTGGAAAAAACAATGTGGCTTAAAGTTCAGATAAAAAAAGTTAATTACATGAAAGAGTGATTCGTTATTTGGTGGCTCTGATTAATCCAAATTTAATGTTTTTGTTAAATTCAATGTTGTTGTCATAGTGACTGCAGATTGTATGCGTTGAATATGGATGGTAGCTTATTGTTTACTAATTCATGATCAGTTGTGTATATTAGATTCTATTTGTACATATGTATAATATGTGCTATAAAAATAACACCTGCAAGGATTATACATTAACCGTTGGATCTTATTATGGTGAATAAATTTTTTTACTTTAATTTTATTTTAGCTTATTAGAATGGGAAATTGCCTCTCCATTAGACCTGTATGTGTATAAATTCAAATTTATATAAGTTTAAATGTTATATTATTACTAAATTTTCAACTTGACGTATCTAATAGAGAATGTTTGCTTCTAACCAAGATTTCAATGAACTTTTGTGAAATTGGTCGAATGAAATAAGATAGGAGGTAAAAGAGAAACGGGTCAAATGGGCTAATACCATTCATTATTTTAACTCATCTATCCATAGAAATTGTTTTCTTCACAGATCACATTGTTAATCCCAAATATTAACTCCAAACTTAATATTTAAAGAAGCGTTTGTCGGTGACCTTTTCTGGTCAATTTATAGATGTAAAAGAATGACATGTTTATATCGACCCATCTTGCCACCTTTAATCTTTTGATTTTTTGATATGCAGGAAGAAGATAGGCACGGTTAGTTCAACATACTGGCTTGTAAATGGAGGAGGTAAACAATTGGTTTATCAATTAGAGAAGTGAAATTGTTTTGATATATGAATGCTATACAATAATATATGGCTTCTTTGTTTTAAGTTGTGTAGCTTATATTTGAATTCAACTGAAACATCATTTATGACGATTAGAAATCCTTTTATTTTCTCAATTCTTTTTTTTAATAAAATCTATAGTTTTTTAATATTATAGTATTGCCTGAATTTCCAATAAATCATATTGAGCAAAAATTTAAATTTGTTTAATATTTTGCGTTTGCTTTCTATGCTTCATAGCGTTGAAGTCAAATTTGCTTGAAGATTTGAAATTGCTATTGCTTTGTAACACATGGAATGCAAACAAATTCCAACTGTAGATGTAAGAAATCCCAAGACGTTTGAATGTTTGGTTGTGAAATAGTGTTTTTTGGATACAAGTCAAGCAGGTCAAACTTTGATCTAACCTGGTCAAACGGGCAGTCAACAACGAGAACGAGATGAAATCGAGTTGATGTGGGAGTGGGTTCGAATACACAAACTGACTGGAAAGGTATAATCATGTGCTTAAGGCGTTTAAAACCTATTATTAACTCGCACGTGTGTTATTTCCATTAGTAAACTTACATATATATAAAGTAATAAAAATATGTAACGTATATAAATTGTCATCACCGCTGCATCGCGCGGGTCCGTTGCTAGTCTTAACAAAGTGAAAGATTTAAGATAATTAAAATGGAACATCATGAATGAACGAATAAAAATTTTTGCAAGAAAATGAAAGGAGGTTCACAACTCATTGAGAATTGTTAGCTCAACTATGTGTTTACAGCGTGCTATCTTGGCTAACCCTTAAAGGTTCACACACAAGGGGAGTAGTCTATATGACTACTCCATATGTGTGATATGTGGTCCTTGTCGCTAAACCCGAGATGATATGGCTTTGTGCCCAAGAGGGGGGTTAAGCATATGACAAGACCTAGATAGAAGTGAGAAGATAATAAATGTACAAAAAGTGTGATGAGTACGAAATGTGCGATATGTACAAAATGAACGATGATGGACGAGAATAATTATTACCTTGATGTACATATGATATGTGATCATGTGCGAAAGAAAAATGTTTCCACGAATGAAAGGTAATATAATCTTTTTTTCATAAAATTAGAACTCAATCAGCAATACTGACTTTTATGTGTTTCTAGTTGGCAGGTGAATGTTGCTAAGGATGGCATGTGACAGCTACTTGGCATTTTTGGATGGCATCCATTTTGTTAAATGATGATGTTTTTGCATCGTAATGCGAACAAACAATAGTTTGTAACGATTATGAATGTTTTATTATTTTGAAAAAGCAATGAGTGAAATGGTTTTAAACTATTCTGCTATGTTGTTTTGGTAAACTTAAATATATGTTTTATGATTTATGTGCGATGAATGACCGACTATGAGCGTCCTCGTAATAGGGCCTTACATTCAGCCTCATGATCTCCCAACTCAAGGACTCTACGAATAACTTGTTCATCTATTCTCAGTCTCTCATTATTCACCTTAACAATGATTACTTCACTTTCTCCTTCTTCTTGAATCTCAGCAGAGTTCTAGAGTCTATAATATGTTGTTGGTAGATAATAGGCTCTGCCGACAAGGCATAGAAAATCCGTGATCTTCTTAAGTAGCAGATGATGTCTCGACACCCTGAAGGAACAGGGTCGTCGTTATTTAGAAAAGCACATACATTGTGCTATCTAGCAAATCGATTTGCCATATGTACATAAACATGATGAAGATTAATTTAGACTCAGACATGAGAATATGAACATTTTTAATGATAACAATGAATCAAACATTTCACTATGATATGTTTTACCTTCAAAACAGGATGTGAAATCAAGTTTATGAGTTTGTTTGATGTTTAATTTTAGTATTTTGAATGATTGTGAAAGTGGGAAAGAGTTTTATGTGTGCGCTTTTCTAGGTGTGAAAAGTGCTCTGTAAAAGTGAATTAAGAATATTCAGATCAAAAACATCATTTATACTTACTAAGTACATTAATTTCATTTATTTAATGAAGTAAATCCCACTTTCTTTATTACTCTTCTGTGGAATTTATTTATTCCGGAGTTCAATTCTTCCGTAGGACATTTACGGATGCCTAACTTAAAAGAACTGAATCCTTCATTGAAGTATAACTTGACTTTTCATGGATTACCAATCTATGAAAATAGGTTATACTTTGTTTAAAATATTAACTCATTAGTAGTTTACCAATCTATGGAGAGTCATATTTTACTTGATTAAGTTTCGCACTGTAGCTTCTCCTGATGCTGAAAATGCACAATAGCTTCTACCTAAGCTAAAAATGCTATGTAGCTTCCGCTGATGTTGAAATGCAAAGTTTGAAACTTCTTTGATTGTATGGTCCTAATCAACTGATCGAACTGATAGAACCATTTATTGCTATTGGACCTTGTTGACATTGTTTTCATGACAATTTGTGCACAAAAAGAAGATTTAGAGTTTGATAAACTTCATGTATCATGCAGCCAAGTTAGTGCTCAAGCTCCAAATCCTACATTTGATTTTGTTTTGAAAATTCAAATTTTATGTTTTTATGCATTAACTACTCCTTCTAAATTTGTGATTAATGATAAGATTTTGCATTCATCATAAATTTATGTAGAAGAAAAGCTGAAAGGCACATGACAGTCCAAAAGTTATGATACAAAATAAGCTAAAAGAAGTAAAATTAAAATTTATGTACATGCATATAGACACATATAATAGGATCCTACTATGACACTAAGCTTCTTCCAGATTGAATTGATTGTTGAAATGTGACCTGATTCTAGTCCTGATTGCAAGTATGTCTGACCACTTAAATCCAAACAAGAGTATTGAATCAACTAGGCATGTTGTTTATCATGTTTTCATGTTTATTAAAGATTAACTATTATGGGCTCCACATTTAATTCACATTAGATTTCGTCCTCCGTTGAGTTAATTCTTCATTTTTTCACACTTAAAAACTATGTACATTAAGTTATAAATTCCATCTTGAGACAAATTTGATGTCTTATTAATGCTTTGATGCAAAAGCTCTTTAGATAATATACAACTGATCATAATGGATTCTTTTGAGAGCACAGATATGATCATCATCAGGTCACCATGTCTTTACTTTGGTAAAACATATGTGCCTTTAACACATGTATTTGTTTACACAAAACATAAGGATGATGAGGATCATACTCTATTCATTAGTTGGTTACAAAAGTAAACCAATATGTTCATAAACCTAGGTCTTTGTTTACACAAAACAAAGGGAATATGATTTGCAAATATAGAAGTTATAAAGTGTTTTACATTGTGTGCTTGGGTGAATAAGTTGATCACATTAGGATAAGAGTTACTTGCTTGATCCTCAAAACGGACTATCACCCAGACAGTCACCATTTCATTATGTTAGACATGCTCTTAGTGTAGTTTCTACTCAAGATGAACCTACTCATATATCAAAGTACTTCTGATTAGTAAGTTAAGAACTCATGAAGTAAGCAAAGACATAGTGTACTATCATTTCCCATACATATGTCATGCTAAATCAAAAGGCATAATAAAGAAAGACAATATTTTTGTATCTATGCATGTTTTTCTGAATGTTTTTGGTTTTTATCTATTACTATTTACAAGGAAAATCACATGCTTTTCTTTGTTGATGATGATTAATCTAATCTAATCATGCCCAAAGACTCAATTAGAAAATCAAATCTAACTGAATCAAAGGCTTTAGTGAATATGTCAGCAAGCTGATTTGTTATATTCACTTTGACTAACTTGATTAAACCTTTTTCTGAACAATCTATCATAAAATGGTATATGATTTCAATATGCTTTGTTTTACAATGTTGAACTGGATTAACAGTGATAAACATAGCAGCTGAATTGTCACTATAAATTGGAGTTTGAAGCAAATTGTAAGCATAATCAAGCAATTGGTTTTGCACCAAATAACTTAAAAACAACTAGCTGAAGCAGCTATGTACTCAGCCTCAGCTATGAATACAGATACATTTGTTTGCTTTTTGCACTGCTATAAAACAAGTCTTGGTCCTATAAATTGACATCCACCAATTGTGGATGTTATGTTATTGTTGCATCCTCCAAAGTCATTATTTGAATATGAATAGAGACAGAAGTGACCATCCTTTGGATACCAAATTCCAAGGGCTGGTTTCCCTTTCAAATATTTGAAGATCCTCTAACAACAGTCAGATGAGATTCTTTTGGATCTGATTGGTACCTAGCACAAACACACACAACAAACATTATGTCAAGTCTGCTAGCAGTTAAATACGTAAAAGATCCTATCATTGATCTATAAAATCTTTAATCAATAGAATTTTCTATAGGATCAGGTACAATCTTATCAATTGTTGAAGCATGTGTTTTGCATGAAAATGTATCAGCAAAATTGTACTTCTTTAATATTTGATTAATATACTTCTCTTGATTGATGAAGATGCCATTTGTTTTCTGATGAACTTGAAGACCAATGAAAAAGGATAATTCTCCCATGGAACTCATTTTAAACTCAAATTTCATCAACTCTTCAAAGCTTACACACAATCTTTTATTTGTTGATCTAAATATAATGTTATCTACATATATTTGAACAACTAAGAGGTCTTGATGTTCTTGTTTAAGAAAGAGAGTCTGATCAATATTTCCCTTTTTATATCCATGCTTGATCAAGAAAGATGATAATATTACATACCACTTTCTTGGTGCTTGATGAAGACCATACAAAGCGTTGTCAAGCTTGAATACCCTAACTGGGTAGTCAAGATCTTCAAAACCAGGAGGTTGAGCTACACAAACTTCTTCATCAATTTTTCAATATAAGAAGTCACATTTCACATTCATTTGATAGATATTGAACTTCTTATGTGTTGCATGGGCTAGGAATACTCTTATGCCTTCAATTATTGCAACTGGTGCAAAAACTTCATCATAGTCTACCCATTCATCTTGAATATAACCTTGTGCATTCAGCCAAGCTTTTTTTCTCACCATTACACCTCTTTCATGTAGTTTATTTTTGAAGAGCCACCTTGTGTCAATTGGATTGTAACACCCGAAATAAAGTTGAAACGAGTCGATTAATAATAACGGGCTCAGCTGGGATTATTAAAAGAAAATAAGCGGGATATGGAGTATGGAAAGAGTAAACCTCGCGGGTTATGTCTTTAATGAGTTTAAGGTCCCAGGAATACCCAATATATATAAATGGATCTGCTGAGCCACTCTCATTCGCAATTCAACACCCAATTTCTAGAGAGAAGTGTAGAGAGAGACAGTGGTGATTCAAGACTTGGTTGATCAAGAGATTGAAGATCGGTGTTCATGGACATCCAAACATCAAGAAAAGACCAAGAATCCAGGTAAGAAACATCGTTTAATCATTTCTTTAAGGGTAAACCTGGATTCTAGGGCTTGTGGTTTTTGCAAGTAGCAAAGAATCGCCCAAACCTCACATTTTGTGTAAGAAAACATGTAAGAAGCTTAGATATAGCTTATTAGGTGATAAACCAATGTTTTGGGTGTAAAAGATTGAAGTTTTGGGTCAAAATGGGTTGGTTCTTAATTTCAGCCCATTCTGCAAAAATTATGTAGTCGTCTAGTGAAACTACGAAGAATTTCTATGAAACTGTAGTTTCGCTGAAAGTTGGGCTAAACTGGCACCAAAACTGGCAGCAAAGATGCTAGCAAAACTACCAGCGAAGGTGGCAGTGAAACTGTTGGCAAGACTAGCAGCAAAACTGCTGATCAGGTAGTGAAATTAGAAGCGAAATTAGGAATAAATTAACTCCTTTAAGTGTTAAATTTTTTGAAGGCTATGTAATGTGACCCTTGTTTTGAAAGCTTGATTGAGAAGGGTGACCCGGCCAGAGTTGTTGCCCCTTGGATCCCACTAGGGGTTGTTGTCCCTAGGACCCCCGCTGTCAGGGGCTACCGCCCTCAAACCCCCGCTATCTCGTGGTGGGTTGGTTATGTTCTATGATGATTTGTACTTGTTGTGCATGTGTATGTGTATGTGAATGGATGATGCATGATGTTTATGATGATGTGTATGAGGTATGTAATGTTTATGTGATGTTATGTATGAATGCTTTATGTTGATTTTATGTTCTTATTATGTATTATTCCGTGATTTGTTTGTTAGGGGTATGAAATGAACGTAAAGTATTATGTCACAAAAGCAGAAATATAATGAAAGAGGAATGTAAAGAATGAAAGAATTCATGAATTAATGAATGATGAAATGGAAAGTCTTTCAAGCAAATGTAAGGAGGTGCACGACTCTAATTTATCGTTAGCTCAAATGTGTGTGGTTTAGGTCATCGGTAAGGATACACACAGGGTTCTAGTCTTTGTGACTGGCCAAATGTATAACTTACAAATACAACCTTGGATGTTTACCCAGGTGCTAGTGCTAGGCTATGTGCGTTATGGAAGTCTTATCAACTTTTGCTTAGTACCCGCTTTTTGTTACGTTTGGAGTAAACTTATGTATGGAATCCTTGTTGCTTGCCCCAGTGCTGGTGCCAGGCTATATGCATTATGAATGTCTGATAAACTTTGGCCCAGTTCCCATTTTATGCTTATGTTTGGGGTACAATATACAAGTGGGATCTTTTTCGCATACCCCGATGTTGGTGTCAGGCTATATGCGTTATGGAAGTTTTTTTATAAACTTCGGCCCAGTGCACACTTTGTGCTTACATTTTGGGTATAACTGACGACAATGATCCGGAAAGAATGAAAGAAAGATGGATAATGAACGGCAATCGAAGATAATAATGATATTACCTATGTGTACTTATGATGTATGATCGGATATGAAAGTAAAGAATGGTTTTAAATGAAAGAAAGGTTTTTTATATATAAACTAGAACTCACTTAGCAATGCTGACTATTATGTATTTTCCAGTTAGTAGGTAATGTTTTTGAGGATGGCAAGGGCCAGCTACTTAGTGTTTTTGGGATGGCATCCATTTGTTTAAATTGTTACATTTTTGCATTGTCATGCAAACAAACAATATTTGTAATGATTATGAATGTTGTATTATTTTGCGAAAGCAATGAATGAATTTATTTTAAATTATTCCGATGCGCTATTTTGGTACACTTAAATATAGGTTTTATGCTTTATGTGCAGTGATTGACCAGTTGTAAGCGTCTCGGGAATGGGGCCATACAAGTTGGTATTAGAGCCAAAGTTTAAGTGAAACTAGTATTTTGTCAAAACAAACCTAAACTTAAACTGAGAATTGGACAAAAGTGAAGGGATGCCAGTCCGAGTAGTTACATGCCATCCGGTATTTTCTTAGTGATAACCGGTAATACGTGCGCATGTTCTGATTTTTGAGCCTTTACTATATTTAGATACTGATGTAGTCCCGATAGGAAATGCTTAGGGTATGAAGAGTAAAGTAAGTGGCTAATCATAACTGGCCATTATAATTAGGGACTTACTATACTTAACATAAATTGAGCTATTACCTTGAATGATTGTATTTGTGTTTGAATCTTATAGCGGGTTAGAGAATGGTTGGAGGTAGATATTTGAAGGTTTCACTAGGTGAAGGTTGTGGTGGATGTGGTGTTGGACCAGGTATCATGAGAAGCATGGCTAGGACTGCTGAGATGGCACTCGAAGAGCCCGAGATCCATTACCCGGAAAGCTATGATGATAGTGCTAATTTGAGGACCGCATTGAAAGATGTTGTTATTGAGGGGGTTCAACAGGTCATCCAGACGATTCTGCTGTCTATGGTGACTGAGGTAATTAGGGTGGTGAAGGAGACGCCCTTGATTGAAGTGAACAAGAAGGGTAGCAATGACTAGAATTGGAATGGATTGCAGGTTAAGTGTGAAAGTTTCACACCAAACAGCATGGTTGCTAGGACGAATGACTTGTGTGTGCTTACGTCTGGTGCGAATAGGATGAGGTGTGGTAAGTGTGGTAAGGGGCATACTAGAGAGTGTAGGTGGGGATTAAATGAATGTTCCAAGTGTGGGAAGGCAAGGCATATGGCAAGAGAGTGTGGGGTTATAAGGTGCTATAACCGTGGTGGAAGGAGCCATATGAGCATGGACTAAAAGAAGCCAAGGGCTGAGAATTCCAGAGCAAAGAAGATGACCAGAACCAAAGGGCTAAAAGTAAGTGCCAAAGCTTTCACGATGACCTCGTAGGAGGCTAGGATGAACCCCAATGATGTGTTAGTACGTTTCTAGTCATCCAAACTCTAGCTTTTGTGTTATTTGATTCAGGTGCTAGTAAGAGTTTTATTTCTGCTGCTTTCTATGCTAAATTGCATGTTAGTAGTAGGAGTATAGCTAAGCCCATTGATGTAAAAACTGCCATAGGTAAGTCTACGAGGATTTTTGAGATGACAGAAGGCTATGACATAGAATTAGAAGGTCATAAGTTTCCTATTAGGCCGTTTGTGATTACCTTAGGCGGTTTTGATGTAGTCCTAGGAATGGATTGGTTGGTGGACTACGAGGCGAACCTTATGTGTCGCATGAAGATGATTAGACTAACAGCGCCTGACGGGAGTTCGGTGGTCGAGTTACGACGATTCCAAAGGTGATTTCGATGGCGGTGGTGGGAAAGTGCATGAGGCATGGATGTCATGCCTATTTGGCCTATGTGAAGGATGTGGACACGCCAACACCATAATTCCCGATGTATCGGTTGTGTGTGACTTTCCGATGTGTTCCCATAAGAATTACCAGGTGTGCCATCAGATTGCTTTACGAGTTCGAGTTTCAGATCGACTTCATTCCCGGTGCACAGCCTGTAGCTAAGGCATCGTATCACTTAGCCCCCTCTGAGATGAAGGAACTTATAGAGCAATTATAGGAGTTGCTCGATAAGGGGTTCATTAGATCAAGTATCTCTCCTTGGGGTGCTCCAGTCTTGTTCGTGAAAAAGAAGGACTGTAGTATGAGGATGTGTATTGACTATCATGAATTGTACAAGCTAATGATAAAGAATCGGTATCCATTACCAAGGATTGATGACTTATTTGATCAGCTCCAAGGTGACAGTTGGTTTTCGAGCATAGATCTTCGATCTAGCTATCATCAGTTGAAGGTAAAGGAGCAAGATATTCCTAAAAAAGCTTTTCGTATGCGTTATAGACACTACGAGTTCCTCGTTATGTCTTCTGGTTTAACCAACACGCCAGCTGCTTTTATGGATTTGATGAATCGAGTTTGTTGGCCGATGTTGGATAAATTAGTGATAGTGTTTATTGATGATATCCTAATTTGCTTGAGGAGCAAAGAGGAGCATGCTGACAGGAAGTGTTAGAGATTTTGTGGAAGGAGAAGCTATATACTAGGTTCTCCAAGTGCGCGCTAGTTGTGGAAAGTTTAGTACGTGGGTCACGTAATGAATCCCGAGGGGATTATGGTAGACCTGGCAAAGGTGGAGGCGGGGATGCAATGGAAGTCACTAAAGACGTCATCCGAGATATGTAGTTTCTTGGGGTTGGCGGGTTATTATAGAAGATTCATCCAAGACTTCTCCAAGATAGCTTCTCCGCTGACTAAGTTGACCCGCAAGGATGTGAAGTTTGTTTGGAGTCAAGATCAAGGGATAAATTTTGAGGAGCTAAAAGCTAGGTTGACTCAAGCTCCTGTCTTGTCATTACCCGAAGGAAGCGAGGACTTATGGTCTATTCAGATTCTTCTTACTTGGTGTTGGGTTGTGTATCGATGCAACAACGAAAGGTTATAGCTTACGCATCTCGAAAACTGAAAATTCATGAGGTCAATTATCCTACTCAGGACTTGGAGCTAGCAGTTTTGGTCGTTGCATTAAAGATTTTGAGGCACGACCTATACAAAACGAAGTGCACAACCTTCACAGACCATAAAAGCTTGAAGTACTTCATCGAGCAAAAGGCTTTGAATAGGGAGCAAAAGCGATGGTTAGAGCTTATAAAGGATTATGAGTGCGAGATCCATTACCATCCGGATAAGGCCATCGTGGTGGTGGATGCCCTTAGTTGAAAAGAGAGATCCGAGGCGATTAGTGTGAAAGTTTATCACTTGGTCATGACCTATGATGTGATAAAGCAGGTCAAGGAGTTTCAAGACGAGCCGTTGAAAGAAGATCATCTTAACTCCAAAAGGATGAGAGGTCTAGTCGCGGAGCTGGGTGAAAACACTCTTGGTGTTAGAACCCGATTCGGATGGATGTGGACACCTCCTTATGGAGACTTCCATGGGAGGATCATGGATGAACCTCATAAGACTCGATACTCCATTCATCCTGGTGCCACGAAAATGTGTCAAGACATAAAGAAAGATTATTGATGGTCGGGTGCGAAGCGTGATGTAGCGGAGTATATGAATAAGTGCCTTACTTGCTTGCAAGTGAAGGCAAAGCATTAGAAGCAGTACGAGAAGGTCCAACCTTGGAATATACCCGAGTGGAAGTGGGAGCATATCACCATGGGCATTATCACGAAGTTACCACATACCATGAAGGGGTATGATTCCTTATGGGTGATATGGCCATAAAGAGTTAGGGAGCGTCGAGGTGATTGAGGGTACGGCTGAGAAGCTGAAAAAGGATCAAAGCCTTTATGAAAACATCTGAGGATAAGAAAAAGTCGTATGTTGATAAACCGTGTAGACCGATTGAGTCTAGGTGGGTGATAGAGTTCCAGTAAAAGTCTCACCTTGGAAGGGCATTATTCGATTTAGGAAGCGGGGCAAGTTGAGCCCGAGATACATAGGGCCATTCTGAAACATTGTTCGAGTAGGAGAGGTGGCCTATAGGTTGGAGTTGCTAGTGAGTTAAGTGGAATTCATCTGACATCCATGTATCTCATTTGAGAAAGTCCTTAGCCGATGAGGATGCCACTAGAGGATATTGAAGTGGATGAATGGGTCAATTATTTGGAGAAACTAGTGGCAATCATCGGTCACAAGAAGAAGAGGCTAAGGAGTAAAGTGGTTCCACTTGTGCGAGTACAGTGGAAGCACAAGATGGGATCAAAGTCCACTTGGGAGATTCAGGAGGAGATGAGGCAACATTACCCTCAACTATTAAGCGACTAGCAGGTTTCAAGGACGAAACTAAATAAGGGGGTGGACTTGTAATGCCTGGAATAAAGTCGAAACAAGTCGATTAATAATAATGAGTTTAGCCAAGATTATTAAAAGAAAATAAGCCGGAGATGGAGTATGGAGCGAGTAAACCTCGCGGGTTATGTGTACAACGAGTTTAAGGTCCTGGGAATGCCCAATATATATAAATGGATCAGCTTGAGCCACTCATTTGCAACTTAACACCCAATATCTAGAGAGACAGAGAGAGTGTAAAGAGAGAAAGTGGAGAGAAAGTTGTGATTCAAGGCTCGGTTGATCAAGAGATTGAAGATCGATGTTCGTGGATATCCAAACATGAAGAAAAGACCAAGAATCTTGGTAAGAAATGTTGATACATCATGTTCCTAGTTTATGTTCTTAATGTAGTAGTCTTTCATTTCTTACACATGTGTAATGTAATTATTCAATGAAATATGATGTGGGTTTGACGTTTATTTATCATTGATTATTTCATTTAACTGTTGTGTTAAGTATAAGTCATATGTGTGTACTTCATATTTAGGTTTGAGTTTGATGTACAAAATTCTACGTCAATATGATTGGAAAATGTGTTAAACTTAGTCGGGTGATTATTCATGCTAATGGACCATACTTATAGACCATAGGCATGAATGAATCATACTAATGAACCAGTCGCACAACTAAACCACGAGACTGGATCAGTCATATGATTGAGAGATAAGATTGACTCAGTCGTACGACTGAATCTTCAGTCGTGCGTATGACTCAATTGCATGAATCAATCGCACGACTGAATCTTCAGTCGTGCGTATGACTCACTTGCATGAATCAATCGCACGACCGAACCATGCTAATGGTTCAGTTGTACGAATGGAAACTGCAAACCTATAAATACCACTTAATTCGTGGAAAAACGTAACACTTTGAGAGATACTTTGAATATACATAAACCCTATCCATCCAAAGAGTCAAGAACGCCCAATCCAACTTCATAATTCGTTCTTGATCGATTTCTACTCATTCTTAACGTTTGTTTCATAGTTAGATCGATCGGGTTATTGTTCTCACTGATTGGATCTCCAATCAAATAGGATTCCGCACTATTTGATCTGGTTTCACGTAGAATCTGTTAGTACTTCGCACGTACTCTGTCCAAACAAGAAACATCGTTTAATCGTTTCTTTAACAGTAAGCACGGATTCTAGGGCTTGGGGTTTTTGAAAAGGCATAGAATCGCTGAAAACTATATTTTTGTGTAAGAAAACATGTAAGAGTCTTAGATATAGCTTATTGGGTAATAAACCAAGGGTTTAGGTGTAAAAGATTGAAATTTTGGGTCAAAAATGGGTTGGTTAGTAATTTCAGCACATCCAGCATATCTATGAAGACTTTTGTGAAACTGTAGTTTCGCAGATAGATTCACAAACCTTGATATGCAACAAATGTTGGGCGAAACTGGCAACAAAACTCGAAGTGAAGATGCCAGCGAAACTGCCAGCGAAGGTGACAGCGAAACTGCTGGTGAGACTAGCAGCGAAACTGCTCATCATGTAGCGAAATTAGCAGTGAAATTAGACAAAAATTAACAACTTGAGTGTAACTTATGTCCAGGTTTTGTAGTACGACCCTTGTTTTGAAAGCTTGATTGAAAAGCTACTCACTAAGTCCAGGTGAGTTCTAGATCCCCTATTTTAAAGATTTTAAACTTGTTTGTGACTAGATATACATATTAAATATACGTTTTAAACAACCAACATTTTAAGAGGTTTTAACAGGAAGATCGGTGGGTCGTTTCCCCTTCGACCCCACTAGGGGCTGCTACCCCTAGGACCCCATTATGAGGGACTGCCAACCCCAAACCCCCCTCCCTCGTCCCATGGTGGGTCGGTTATGTTCTAGGATAATATGTACTTGTTGCGCATGTGTATATGTATGTGAATGTTAATGCATGATGTTTATAATGATGTGTGATGGGGTATGTAATGTTTATGTGATGTTATGTATGAATGTGTTATATTGATTTTATGTTCCTATTATGTATTATTCCATGATTTACATGTTATAGGTATGAATTGAACGTAAAGTATTATGTAACCAAAGCGGAAAGATAATGAAAAGGGAATGTAAAGAATGGAAGAATGCATGAATTTATGAATGATGAAATGGAAATTCTTGCAAGTAAATGTAAAGAGGTGCATGACTCTATCTTGTCATTGCTCAACTGTGTGTTTTATCTGAACCATAAGGATACACAGTGGTCTAGTCTTTGTGACTGGTCAAATGTATAGCTTACAGATATGACCTTCGATGTTTACCCTAGTGTTGGTGTTAGGCTATACGTGTTATGGAAGTGTTATCAACTTTGGCCCAGTACCCACTTTGTGTTACGTTTGGGGAAAAATATGTATGGAATCCGTGTTGCTTGCCCCGATGCTGGTGCCAGGCTATGTGCATTATGAAAGTGTGATAAACTTCGGCCTAGTAGCTATTTATATTTATGTTTGGGGTACAGTATACATGTGGGATATTTGTTTCTTACCCCGATGTTGGTGCCAGGCTATGTGCGTTATGGATGTCTTTTTATAAACATGGGCCCAATGCACGCTTTGTGCTTACGTTTGGGTATAGTTGATGACACTGATCCAGAAAGAACGAAAAAAGGATGGATAATGAATGGTAATGGAAGATAATAATGATATTACCTATGTGTACGTATGATGTATGATCGCGCATAAAATTAAAGAATGGTTTTAAATGGAAGAAAGTATTTTATTTATAAAACTAGAACTTATTCAACAATGTTGACTTTTATGTATTTTCCAGTTAGCAGGTAATGTTGCTAAGGATGGCACGGGGCAGTTACTTGGCATTTTTGTGACGGCATCCATTTGTTTAAATTGTTATGTTTTGCATTGTAATGCAAGCAAACAATATTTTGTTATGATTATGAATACTGTATTATTTTGTGAAAATAATGAATGAAATGATTATAAATTATTCTGCTATGTTGTTTTGGTACACTTTATGTGCAATGATTGACCAGCTGTTAGTGTCCTGGGAACGGGGCCTTACATTGATGTTGACCTTCAGGTAGATTAACTAGATTCCAAACTTTTTTCTTTCTAAATTGCTGAAGCTCTTCCTGCACAGCTTCAATCTTGCTATTATCTTTTAATGCAGCTATGATGTTTGGAGGAACAACTCGTGAAAGAAAACAAGTGTACAGACATATGTTTGAAGCTCCCCCTTGGCTTCTTATGGTTCTTTCATTAAGGTATCTAATTATCTAGTTATTGGATGAGTCTTATGAATTCTTGTTGTTGGAATAGACTCAACTAGAATAGATGATTCCAAGTTAGTCATATTCATTGGTGCAGATGGATCCAGTTGAGATGATGAATTTAGGAAGTAATCAAATTGATCATTATGTTGATCATTAGAAGTTGAGTGATTTTCCTCATGAGTTTGTACATCAGCTGCATTGTGAATGTCTTCCATAGGATCTCCTACGGATGTATTTTATGCTTCCATAGAAGTTACAGCAACATCTACAGATGGTATTTGTTGACTTGCTGACCTTAACTCTTTGGAACACAATGGATCATCTCCAGTGTGTGGAATATCTACTAATGTAGATGGGACATTTGCTGATGCAATATTCATATCTTTAGATGTAGGACACTCATCTGCTGATGCAAAGTTAGCAGCTGTTGATGAAGTGTTTGCATATGAGGATGTAGATCCATTCGGCTGGTTTTGTGCATAATTATTGGTATTATTTGGTGTTCCTTGCTCCATGATACTTGATGTTTGTATTCTTTGAGGATCAGTTGATAATGACATTCATTCATGTTGGAGGAAGAAATGGATAACATGTATCATCAGAACTTGCATTATTCAAATGATCAGAGTTAAATGAGTCTGTGAGTGCATCTATGTCATACAACTATGATAATCCTATTATAGATTTAGGAAACAAGAATTCATCAAATGACACATTATAAGTTTGTTCCACAATGTTTTTTTGGGAATGTAAATCCTATATGATTTAGATATTGAAGAGTATCCAACAAAGAAACCATCATAGGCTTTCTCTTAGAATTTTCCCAATTGTTCTTTTATGTTTAAAATAGATACATGACACCCAAAAGCTCAAAGATATCATATATAGAAATAAAACCTCATAAGGTGTTTTATTGTGTTCTTTGATAATTAATGTCCTATTTTGAGCATTACATGTTGTGTTCACTGCTTCAGCCCAAAAGGTGATTGGAAATTATGAATCAGCTAGCATTGTCTTTGTTGCTTCAATAAGAGTTTTGTTTCTTCTTTCAGCAACTCCATTTTGTTGTGGAGCTCTTGGTTCATTGAATTGCCTTGTAATGCCTTTATTCCTGCAAAAAGAGTCTAAGATGTATTAACAAATTCCGTCCTATTGTCACTCCTGAAAAGTTTAACTTTTAAATCAAGTTGATTCTCAATCTTGGTGACAAACTCCATTAATATTTTTATGTTTAACTCTTTTGTTTAAGAAAAAGACCCATGTGAATCTAGTGAAATCATCAACAACCACTAAACAATATTGCCTTTTACCAATACTCATCACATTGGTTGGACCAAAAAGATCCATGTGTAGCAATTTAAGTGGTGTAGTGTTTGTATTGATAATTTTGGCTTTATGAGACACTTTATGTTGTTTTCCTTTATAACATGAAGGACAATGGTTTGAAAAATAAAATTATTTATGAGGTAATCCAATGGCTAAGTCATTTTTCACCAATTTATTCATGTTCTTCATGTTGGAATGAACAAGCCTTCTATCCCACAACTGATATTCATCTTCTGATGACTTAGATAGCAGGCATGTTTCATTGATTATGAGTGATGTAATGTTCTTATCCAAAACATATGTGTCCTATTCTTGATGCTTTAAGAAGGATCCACTATTTTTGAACTAAAAAACCTGGCTTAAGAATGTAACAATTGGTGTTATCAAATAATGTGGTATAATTTTGATCACAAATTTGACACACACTCAATAAATTATATTGCAAATTTTTATAATAGTTTACTCTCTCAAATTGAAGCACACCATTAGTTACCATTCCTTCACCAACAATTTTACCTCCCTTCTTATCCTACCAAATGCCACATATGAGGAATTTTTTATGTTTGAAGTCATGGAGAAGAGAATAGTTTCCTGTTATATACCTAGAACAACCACTGCAACATACCACTTGTTGTCAGCTCTCCATGATTGTTCATCTCTAGCCATAGGTGGAACTTTGTTCTCCATGTGAGCCATTAAAGCTTGATTCTCTTCCAGGACTTCCTTCTCATACATGCTCCTGTCATAGTTTCCATCTTGAAGTATGATCAGCCCAGTTTCTTTAGAATTACTAGGTCCTGATGAAGCATTTGTGGCTGGTGGGGATGAGTTGGTTAACTTCGGCTATCTAAGAGATCTTTGAGATGTTGTTGGTTGATGAGATTGATGCTGATCAGACTGATTTTGTTGATGATGTCTCATGTCAAGAGTTGATTGTTAATTACATTCTCTAGAGAAGTGTCCGTAGAGATTGCATTTGAAACATCTTACCTTTGACTTATCAACACCAATCTTTGATGTTTTACTTGCTGCAAGAAATTTTTTATTTCTTCTTAGGTACTGCTTGGCTCTATAAGAAATTATTGTCATTTGCCATTGAAGATCCATCTCCTTTACTACATGTGGATGTAGTTCTTCCAAGTCTTGCTGGCAGATGTTGGTAGATGTTAGAGTGCATCCTAGGTAAACTTGAAAACTTGAACTGAAAGCAACAAAGGTTGCCTTTTGTTCTTTAGATTTCAGAATCTTAGTGATGGGCTCTTCTTGGTTGTTTTTTGATGAGGACTTTGCTGGTAACATAGATGCATCTTTTCTCTTATTAGTTCTTGCCTTTCCTTTCCTAATTTACTTTGAGAGGATTTCCTTGAAGGCTTTGATGCATAGAAACTCACTTCTTCTTCATTTTCACTCAAAGTACAAGAGTTGTCACTATCATTGTTAGAAATAAAGGCACTTCCAGCACTTTTGGTTTCCTTAAAGTGATAAGGTGTGACATGTTTTCTCACACTTTTGTTTCTTGAGTTTTCATCCATTTCAAGAGCCTTAACTTTAGCTACCAATGTATCTAAACCAGTTGCTTTGAGATCAATGGTGTTCTTGAACATGGACATAGTTTGCTTCCAACATTCAAGAAAAGTATAGAGCCTTTATCACTTCGGTCACCACAGGCGGTAGGATCGTCTGCATGACCTGATGCACTTCCTCCATAACCGCCTCTTTCACTGAGGCTCTTAAGTTAGCACTCTCATCACCACCCTCCAGATGAGGGGTCTCTGGTTCTTCATGAACCACCTTTTCGGCTCTAGGCGTTCCTCTTGTGACCCGTGGTTCAGCACCACGACCTCCACCACGTGAAGCTTTAAATGATCTACCACCGACCATCCTCACACACATGCTGAAAGATTCAAACACCAACACGGTCATTCAAGGGAACTGCTCAGTTTATGTCAGGTATAGTAAGTCCCTAATTACAGTGGCCAGTTGTGATTAGCCACTTACTTTACTCTTCATACCCCAAGCGTTACTTGTCCTGACTACATCAATATCTAAATCTACCAGCAACACATAACCACATAACATGTGCATGTAATACCGGTTAACATGAAGAAAATACCTCATGGAACGCAACTACTCAGACTGCATCCCTTCCCTTTCCGTCCCATTTTCAGTTTAAGTTTAGGTTTATTTTGAAAATTTATCCGTTTCACTATTGTAAGGCCCCGTTCCCAGGATGCTAACAGCTGGTCAATCATTGCACATAAAACATATAATTACATTTAACTTTCATAAAACATTGCAGTGAAACAAGAAAATAACTTTTCTTTTCATTACTTTTGCAAGTTAATACAATCATTCATTACATATTTCCATTTGTTCGCATTAAAATGCAAAAACATTAACAAAAGAATGCCATCCAAAATGCCAAGTAGCTGCCCCACGCCATCCTGAGCAATGCTCATCTACCAACTGGAAAATGCATAAAAAGTCAGCGCTACGGAGTCAGTTCTAGTTTTATAATAAACATACTATACATTCAGTAAAACCATTCTTTCCTATTGCATTGATCACACATCATACGTACAAATAGGTAATATCATTATTATCTTCATCATTCATTAATTAACTTTCTTTTGTTCATCGTACGTCATTATCATTCATATTCATTACTTTCATTCACATCCATTCATAGTTTCTTACTTTCTTTCGTACGTTGATTACAGTCGGTGACATGTACAATACCCCGAACATTATGCACGAAGCTGGTTACTGGCCTGATGTCTTTAATATACCTGAACATTGTGCACGAAGCTTACTCTAGTACCTAGGGCAAGTACATTCACCACTGACTCCAGTACAAAGCTGGTTACTAGGCATGAGGTCTTTCATAGACCTCGAACATTGTGCATGAAGCTGACATTAGTACCTAGGTCAAGCGGCAAGTGTGCATCCTTCTGGGGTAGGTAACCCGCACATGTAAGGCCCCGTTCCCGGGACGCTCACAGCTAGTCAATCATCGCACATTAATCATATAATTACATTAACTTTACCAAAATCGTGCAGTGGAAACAATTTAAACAAACATTTCATTTTTTTATCACTTTTGAAAAATAATACATCGTTCATTACAAAATATAGTTCCTTCGTATTACAATGCAAAAACGTTATACAAAAGAATGACATCCAAAAATGCCAAGTAGCTGCCCCGCGCCATCCTCAGCAATGTTCACCTACCAACTGGAAAATGCATAAAAAGTCAGCGTTTCTGAGTGAGTTCTAGTTTTATAAAAAACATTGCATTACTTTCCATTGTTAAAACATTTTCATTACTATCACACGTGATCACGCATCATACATACATCAAGGTAATCATTATTATCTTCATCATCGTTCATCACATTCTTTCATTCATTAATCATCGCACGTGACATTATCATTCGCTTCATTCGTTCATGACGTCATTCCTTACGTTTGTTTATTTCACATATATCGCATGCTTCGCACATCTCGCACTTTCGTATCTTCGTACCTATCATACATATCACCCAAATCGCACATATGGAGTGGTCACTAGGACAAACTCCCCTGTGTGTGTGAACTCTTAGGGGTCTAGCCAAAATCGCATGCTATCTCATGGGTTAGCCAAAATCACACGCTACATTGCACACAGTGAATACCACATCGCACGTATCGGGGCAATTACCAAAACTGGACCTCCTATGGTGTGTATAAACCCACATGACTTAGCCAAAATCGCATGCTATGTAGCACACAATGAATACCACATCACACGTATCGGAGCAGTCACCAAGACTGAACTCTTACTATGTCTATGGTCCCTTATAAGTTAGCCAAGATCGCACGCTGTAAATGCACACATAGTTGAGCTAACAACTTTCAATGAGTTGTGAACCTCCTTTCATTGCTTGCAAGGCTTTTCATTCGTTCATTCATTGCGTTCCACTTTCATTATCTTAAATCTTTCACTTCATTAAGATAATACTTTACGTTCATTATCAATATCACACCACGTAAAGTCAGGTCATCATATGTAATAAGGAACATAAGAAAACATGTCATACATAACATACATAGCATGCATAATCAACATACATCAACATCAACATACATAGCATCAATCATACATCATCTTAAACACCATTCATCGTACATTCACATTCAATAAACATATGCGTTTCAAACATAGATCATCATAGAACTTAACTAACCCACCGCGGGATAGCCGGGGTTCGGGGGCGGAAACCCCTGACAGCGGGGTCGTAGGAGCAGCAGCCCCTAGTGGGCTCTAAAGGGCAACGTCCCTGGCTGGGGCCGTGCTGCCAGGTCAGCGCGAAAATTTTTTATTTGAACACTTATATATAGCACATTTCCATTATCAAAAACTCGATCTTCTTGTTAAAACCTCTTAAAATCTCGGCCATTTAGATCGTATATTTTCCATGCATTTCCAGCCCCAAACTAGTTTAAAACCTTTAAAAATAGGGGATCCAGAACTCACCTGGACTCGATGAGTAGCTTTTCAATCAAGGTTTCAAAGTAGGGGTTGCACTGCACAGCCTGCAGATAAGTTAACACTTAAAGGAGTAAACTTCTGCCTAATTTCCCTGCCAGACCAGCAGTTTCACTACTAGTTTTGCAAGCAGTTTTGCTGCTAGTTTCGCCAGCAGTTTTGCCAGCAGTTTCGCTGCTAGTTTCGCTGGCATCTTCGCTGCTAGTTTTGCTGCCAGTTTCGCCCAACTTTCGTTGGAAAACCATGTTTGCGAAACTACCTGCGAAATTATAGTTTCGCAGGAAGATCCACAGTTTCACTGGACGAATACATAATTTCGCCGGATGAATGCCCAGTTTCACAGAACGGGCTGAAAATTACGAACAACTCATTTTTGACCCAAAACTTCAATATTTTACACCCAAAACCTTGGTTTATCACCCAATATGCTTTATCTAAGCTTCTTACATGTTTTCTTGCACAAAAACGTGAGTTTTGGTGAAATCTTTGCCACTTTTAAAAACCCAAACCCTAGAATCTGGGTTACATCAAAAGAAACATTAAATGTGCTTACCTAGATTCTTGGCGTTCTCTTGTTGTTTGGATGCCCGCGAACACCGATCTTTAATCCCGAGATCAACCGAGCCTTAAATCTTAAATTCTCTCTACTTTCTCTCTCTACCCTCTCTCTCTCTCTCTCTAGAACTAGAGTGTTGAGTTGCAAATGAGAGCTGCTCAAGCTAATCCATTTATATATACCGGGCGTTCCTGGGACCTTAAACTCGCCAACATATATCCCGAGAGTTAACTCGGTCTATAACCCACATCCATCTTTCTTCATTAAATGATCTCGTCTAAGCCCATTATATTATTTGGCTCGCTTAGATATTATTCGGGGTGTTACAGCACACCATTGAGCTAACACCCTTCATTGGGTGTGAACCTCCATACATTTGCTTGCAAGCCTTTCTTACTTTAATTCATTCGTTAATGCATCCATTCTTTCATTACGTTACTCTTTTCATTATCTTCCACTCTACGTTACATCATACTTTCATTTCATTCATTAACATTCACATATAGCCATGGGAAAATAATCATACAACAAGGAACATATACATAAACAATCAACATCATCATAAAGGGCATCATACATACATAACATACATCATGCATACCATCATGCATAAGCATCAAACATACACATAACATGCCCATCATAACATCTATGACCTCAAAAGTCAGCTTATATGAACCCCCGGGAACATGCCAAGTCAAATCCTAAACTTCACTTTTCCTCCAGAAAGTCAAAGACTATGTTCATTCGCATTTGTTTTAGTTCATCCGCATTTGTTTTAGTTCATCCTCATTGACTTTACTCATCCGCATTTGTTCATCTACATTGACTTTACTCATCCACATTTGTTCATCCGCTTGACTTTACTCATCCGTATTTCCCATACTTAGTAAATGTTCATCCGCATTTCCTATACTAAGTCAATGTTCATCCGCATTTCTCCATTACTCATCCGCATTGACTTACTTAGTGGTTAATGCTCATCCGCATTAATTGTTCATCTGCATTTCTTCCAGTACTCATCGTATTGGCTTTTAGTAGTAAATCCTCATCTGCATTAACTGTTCATCCGCATTTCTCCCAATACTCATCCGCATTGGATTACTTAGTGATTAATGCTCATCCGCATGATGGATTTTGTAACATGTAAATCAAAGTTAGTTTAACCATTTAAACTATAAAAACACAATGGATATTAGGTTTAAAGTGAGGTTAACAATCCGAAATTTGTACCATTTTAAACCATAAACAAAACCCTAGAACATGGATCATATATATATTTGTGAAATAGTATGCTATCAAAAATGAAAATAACAACCATAGGTGTTCTTGAAACTACCATTCAAGAACAAGATGTTTAGTAAGGATGAGAAGAAAGGAGATGTTGCTTCTTAAATGTCTAGACTCCAAAATGGAAGTCCTCAAGCTTGTATACCCACAAGCCTTAGAAAACACCTAATCTTGTTAGGTAGAAGAACACCAAAACACAAGACCCTCTTCTTGCAAAATCCAAAATGTCCAACACAAACCCTGATTTTTCAGCTTTGCAAAACGAATTTTTAGCTTTGAAGAAGGGAAAAGAACTTGCTTTTTGGGTGTGAGATGTGCTAGATGGAAGCGTGCAAGAATCTCTAAAGTATTGCAAAGACCAAGACTAAAATTGATTGCCAAAAGGCCACTATGGGCTGCCGAATTTCACTTTTGAAATGGGTTCCACCCATTTCAATTTTTATTAAAACAAGGAACACCCTTAACCCACATGTTTATAAAATTAAAAACCTCTTTTAGTTTTATAACATTAACACATTTTATTTGTTATTATTTAACTCACTTAAGTAATGAAACAAATAATATCTCATGAACAAATTATCCATATAATGTGGTTCTTTTACAAAAGCAAAGTTTTAGAAAACCTATTTTCTAAATTGGTGTCAATATTTATTTGTTTGATCACATCAACAAATAAATATTTATTGGTGTTTGTTTAGCTTGTTATTGGGTATGACCCGACTTGGATCATAACGTACTAACCACATCAATCTTGTATGTGTCTTGGGCATACAAGATCCAACACCGCATTAAATGTTCACCCGCATTAAATTTCCATTACTCATCCGCATTTTTTTAAACACTTGGGCAGATTCTAAAACTTAGACAAATGAGCCCTAAACAATCGAATTTCAGTTTCCAAACACCATCTATTATGTTCTAAGCTTAAATCTTACATTCTAAGCCTTAGAAACACAACCATGACATAAACAAGCATGAACATAGCCCAACATCACATCATAATCACAACATACACACATTCATACATACGGGTTTAAAACCCAGTTTAATGAAAACATACATTCATGCATTTCCAGCCTCAAAATCAATTAAAACCTAGTAAAAGAGGGATTCTAGAACTCACCTTTGCAGCTCTTGAGTCTGGCTTCTTCCAAACTCGTTTGAAATTGAGTTCAACTGCCTCGAAACCAACTAAAAACATACCCAAACACATAAGCATAGACCCGAGGACATAACCGGTTAAGAACACCATAAAAACATGAATTTTTACCTTGAGTTCGAATTTTCTTCTTGTTTCTCTTCAGACCCGAGAGCTTTCTGCTACTCTCACTACTTTCTCTCTCTAAAAACCAAAGATTATGAGTGAAGAGAGGGTAATGGGCGGCCATCACCTTTATTCACCAACTTTTCAAAGATTTTGTCCTTTTTGTCACTTTTAACCCCTAGACTTGGGTTTTATTTCTTTTCCTTGTTTTTCCTTCATTTTATTTTTCTTTCTTTGTCTTTAAAAATAACCGGGCATTAAAAGTCCACCCCCCTTATATAGTTTTCATCCCCGAAGCCTATTATTCCTTGACCAAACGTGGGTAATGCTGCCTTATCTCTTCTTCAGCCTCCCACGTAGACTCGGATCCCTTCATGTGCTTCTAATATACGCGCATAAAGGGAACCACTTTATTCCTCAACTTCTTCTCTTTTCGATCAATGATCACCACTGGTTGCTCCACATAATTGAGCCGTTCATCTACCTCGATACCCTCCAGTGGTACAACCATATCCTCGTCTGCTAAACATTTCATCAGATGGGATACATGGGATGTCGGGTGAATTCCACTTAACTCATCTGGTAACTCCAATCTATAGGCCACCTCTCTTACTTTGGCAATGATTCGGAAAGGCCCTATGTATCTCAGGCTCAATTTGCCCCGCTTTCTGAACCGAATGATACCCTTCCAAGGTGAGACTTTCAACATAACCCTATCACTCACCTGGAACTCAAGCTTATCAGCATATGACTTATGTCTATCTTTGGCTACCTTCATGAAGGCCTTGATCCTTTCAAGCTTCTCAGTCGTAGCCTCAATTACCTTGACACTACCTAATTCTTTCTGACCAAAATCACCCCAACACACGGGTGTTCTACATCTCCTACCGTATAGCATCTCATAAGGGGGCATGCTAATGCTGGCATGATAACTGTTGTTATATGAGAACTCAACTAATGGTAAATGGTCATCCCAACTTCCTCTGAAACCTATGATGCATGCCCAAAGCATATCTTCTGGCATTTGAATCATCCTCTCCGACTGACCATCAATTTGAGGATGATAAGTTGTGCTAATATGCAACCTCTCCCCATCGCGTCGTGGAATTTCTTCCGAAATTTGGACGTAAACCGGGTGTGACGATCAAACAAAATAGACACCGGCACACCATGACGAGTTACAATTTCCTTGATGAATAGATCCACTAACCTCTCGGATGTATATGTCTCGCGGATCGGTAGGAAGTGAGCATTCTTCGTCAAACGGTCAACTATCACCCATATGGCATCATACCCTTTCGGGGTACGCAGTAGCTTCGTCATGAAATCCATGGTGATATGTTCCCACTTCCACTCCAGTATATCCAAAGGTTGGATCTTCCCATACGGATTTTGGTGCTTGGGCTTCACTTGTAAACAAGCAAGGCATTTACAAGTATACTCCACCATATCTGCTTCATACCCGGTCACCAATAGTCTTTCTTCATGTCTTGGTACATCTTTGTAGCACCGGGATGAATAGGGTATGGAGTTTTATGAGCTTCATCCTTAATCTTCATACGTAGATACCGATAATGAGGAATCCATATCTGTCCGAATCGGGTCTTAGCACCAAGTTTGTTTTCACCCAACTCCGCGATCAGACCTCTCATTCTTTCTGAGTTAAGGGGATATTCTTTCAATGCTTCATCTTGAAACTCTTTGACTTGCTTCATCACGTCGGAGGTCATGATTAACTGGTAAGCTTTCACCCAAATCGGTTCGGGTCTCTCCTTCCGGCTAAGGGCATCCGCCACCACATTGGCTTTGCCCGAATGGTAATGGATCTTGCAATGGTAGTCTTTTATGAGCTCCAACCATCTCCTCTGCCTCATGTTCAGGTTCTTCTGCTTGAAGAAGTACTTCAAGCTCTAATGGTCAGTGAATATGATGAACTTCGTCCTGTAAAGGTAGTGCCTCCAAATCTTTAACGCAAAGACCAAGGCTACTAGCTCCAAGTCATGAGTAGGATAATTAACCTCATGAACCTTCAACTGTCGGGATGCATAGGCTATAACCTTTCCTCTTTGCATTAACACACACCCCAACCCCAAGTACGAAGCATCAGAATAAACCACCAGATCTTCACTTCCATTGGGTAATAATAGAACAGGAGCTTGAGTCAACCTCGCCTTCAATTCCTCGAATGCCTTCTCTTAAGCTTGACCCCATACAAACTTTACATCTTTCCAAGTCAACTTAGTTAGTGGAGAAGTGATCTTAGAGAAGTCTTGAATGAATCATTTGTAATAGCCCGCCAAACTCAAGAAACTACGAATCTCGGATGGCGTCTTTGGAGACTTCCATTGCATTATTGCCTCCACCTTTGCTGGATCCACCATAATCCCGTCAGGATTCAATACATGACCCAAAAACTGAACTTCACGCAACCGAAATGCGCACTTGGAGAATTTAGCATACAACTTCTCCCTTCTCAACGTCTCCAGAACCTCCCGAATGTGACTGGCATGCTCTATCTCGGTCTTTGAATAAATCAGGATATCATCAATAAACACAATCACTGATTTATCCAACATCGGCCGACACACTTGATTCATCATATCCATAAAAGCAGCTGGTGCATTGGTCAAACCAAATGACATAACGAGGAACTCGTAGTGACCATAACGTGTGCGAAAAGCTATTTTAGGGACATCTTGCTCTTTCACCTTTAACTGATGGTAGCCTGATCGAAGTTCTATCCTTGAGAACCAACTGGCACCTTGAAGCTGATCAAACAAATCATCAATTCTTGGTAAGGGGTATTGGTTCTTTATTGTCAACTTATTCAGCTCACGGTAATCAATACACATCCTCATACTACTGTCTTTCTTCTTCACGAATAAGACCGTAGCACACCAAGGAGAGATACTCGGTCTAATAAACCCCTTATCAAGGAGCTCTTGTGTAATACCCCGAATTTCTATTTAAACGAAAGGAAAAGAAAAGTAAATAGAAAGAATAGACAATGAGCACAAGTGGAGGGGGAAAAAGTGTACAAAGTACAAAACCTTTTTACATTAAGGTTTAAAGGGGCATGGTCGCCCATTTCTTCTTCATCTTCTTCATTCGGCTGAAAGGAAGAAAGAAGAGAGAGAGAGCCCCGGTTCTAGAGAGAGAAAGAGAAAGAAGCAGCTACAAAGGTAAGTCTTCTCTTATAAGAGCTCAGTTTCAGCTGGGTTTCGAGTTCTTGACCGAAGTTCTTGGTGTTTAGTGTTTGTTTTTGGGATTCAAGAGCTGAATCGAAGGTGGGTCTCGAACTGGAAGTGTGTTACTCAAAGGCTGCTCAAGGAGAGTTTCTATAACCCCTCTTTTACTGATTTTCAACTTGTTTGGGGCTATTATGCATACTAAGTAAACATTTTGAAAGTAACCATGGGTTTACAACCTTATGTTCAAAATGATGTATGTATGTATGTACGTTTTAGTGTTGATTATGGGGTAGTGATGATGTGTAGAATGCTTAGATGCCCTTAGTATGTTAGATCTGTGCTTGGGTATCATTAGAATGATAATCGGGTGATGTTGGTAGCATAGAAAATATTTCAGAATGTTCTGATTAACATGAACAGTGGTCCATGCGCCCAGAGGTGGATCATGCGCCCAAATAGTGGCCCATGCGCCTCGCATGAGTGGCCGAACGCCTAAGTGTTGGCCATGCGCCTAAACAGTGGCTCATGTGCCTAGCAAGTTGGCCATGCGTCTAAGTGTTGGCCATGCGCCCAAGAGTGGGCCATGCGCCTAAACAGTGGCCCATTCGCCCAGCATGTTGGCCATGCGTCTAAGTGTTGGCCATGCATCCAAGTGTTGGTCATGTGCCTAAATAATGCCCGTGTGCCAAAGTGTTGAAATGGCTAAGTGTTGGTGATGCGCATAAACAGGCGCCATGTGCTTGTATAGTGGCAAAGCGCCTGAACAGGGCAGAAGCGCCCAAATAGTGCCCATGCGCCTAGACTGTTTTACACTTAGAATTTTTATGATCATGCGCTTGGAAGGTCCCGTGTGCCCAATTGGACTTAAGGTCTTCTAAGTGGTTTTAAGGGGTATTATGGGGAGATGGGCCTGGTTATGATGTGATGGCTTATGTCTGATGTGTGTTATGTATGTATGATGTTGCCTGTATGGTGATAGTGTATGTTTATGATTATATGTATGTTCCTTATTATGTATTTATGTCTTCCCTTGGCTTTGCGTTGAACGTTAATGAATATAATGAAAGTATTATGTAACGTAAAGTGGAAGATAATGAAAAGAGGAACGTAATGAATGAATGCATGTATGAATGAATGAATGAATGAATGAATGAAAGGCTTGCAAGCATATGTGTGAGGTGAGCGACTCTGTGTTGCAACAGACTCGAAAGAGGTCCATGTCACGTACTCCGGTACTTTGTTAGTCCTTGGACATGAGTCGGGGGTTTGGTTACAGGCCCCGACACAGTTTCAGTCTTCAGACATGAGTCGGGGGTATTGCATGAGACAGGACACGGATGAATAAGAAGAGGATCACGTACTCCGGTACTGTGTCAGTCTTCGGACATGAGTCGGGGGTTTGTGTTCAGACCCTGGCACAATATCAGTTTTCGGACATGAGTCGGGAGTAGTGCGTGAAACATAGATGAGATGAAATAGAAATGAATCGTGTACTATGATGTTGTGTCAGTCTTTGGACATGAGTTGGGGGTTTGTGTACAGACCCCGCACAGTGCCAGTCTTCGGACATGAGTCGGAGTATGGCGTGATTTGATGAATGAGAAGGATAATGATGAAAAGAACGAACGTACGAAATGAACGTTTATGAATTATCATAATAATGTACTAAACAGGCTCTATGTCATTTGACCTCGGTAATCGTGGCTGAGTGCCACGAAGAGGGTAAAGTCTGACCGGATATAGAAAGAGAAGTGAACGATAATGTAATACGTTGAATGAACGAAAGTTAATGAACATAATGACAAAGATAATAATGATATTATCTGGATGTACGTATGATGTATGATCATGAACGAATGTAAAGTATAGTATGATTCTGAAAGAAAGTAAAGAACGGTTAATGAAAGTAAAGTATTTTATTATAAAAGCTAGAACTCACTTAGCGTCGCTGACTTTTGTATGCATGATAGTTGGCAGGTATTATGTTGATGCTAAGGAATTGTAGGCATGGATGAATAAGCTACTAGGAGCACTTTGAGGCGGGCATCCGTATTTTGACATGTCTTTGTATTTTGAGATGAAAACAAATGTTGTAAATGAATAAATGACATGCTTTTAGTTATTAATGAAAGTTTTAAATTCCGCTGCAAAATAAATGTACGTTTTATAATGTTTTAAGTGCAATGAATGACCAACTGTGAGGTGCCGGGAATGGGGCCTTACAAGTTGGTATCATCTTGCAATTGCTCCATCAACTCTTTCATCACAGTCGAAGCCAACCGATACGGTGCCTTGGCAACAGGTTGGGCACCTAGTATCAAATCAATCTGAAACCCGATCTCTTGGTCAGGTGGCACTCCTGGTAAGTCTTCTTGGAACACATCTAGAAAGTCACACACAACCGGTACATCAGGCAGTTGTGGTGTTATCATATCCACATCCTTTACATAGGCCAAGTAGGCACTACATCCATGCCTCATGCACTTTACCACCACTGCCATTGAGATTACTTTCGGATCATTGTGACCCGATCCCCATAAACGTTACCGAACTCCCATCGGGCGCTGTCAAACGAATCATCTTCTTGCGACACACAATGTTCGGCTTGTAGTTCGCTAGCCAATCCATCCCCAAGACTACATCAAACCCACCTAAGGTCATCATGAATGGTCTAACAGGAAATCTATGACCTTCTAATTCCACATCATAGCCTTCTATCACCTCAGAAATTCTAGTAGACATACCTATGGCAGTTCTACATCAAAGGGTGCATCTATATTCTTACTACTAACAAGCAATTTAGCACAGAAAGCAGAAGAAATGAAACTTTTACTAGCACCAGAATCGAATAACACAGAAGCTAAAGTTTGGTTTACTAGAAACGTACCTCATACAACATCAGGGTCGTCCTAGCCTCCTCATGTGTCATTGTAAACGCCATGGCGCTCGCCCTTGGTCCTTCACCTCCAGTCTTCTTCACCCTAGAACCGTCAGCCCTTGCCTTCTTACAGTCTCTACTCATGTGGCCCTCCATGTAACAATCTTGTAAGTTTAGATTAATTTAAAATCTGCATTGTTAAATTCTTGCATGGGTTAATTGTGTTATTTATGAAACTTATGGGTTGCTTATGATTATTATCTTAATTGCTCTTTTAAATTTATAAGAGTGATAATAATTATGTTGTAATAATAATGATAATAATAATAACAAATTTTAAGGGAAATAATAATTGTGTTACTAATAATAATAATAATAATAATAATAATAATAATAAGAACAATAAAAGTAATATGAAATGAAAATTTTCTAAACTTAAAAATGTTTAATAAACTTAATCTAAATTCAAGGGACCTTTTTGTCAATTTTGAAACTTTGAAAAGAAAGTTTGGGCTCGAAATAACAAACTGAAACCACAGGGACTAATGTTGCAAAGTAACCAAACCCAAACCTTTTCCCCCCTCTATACCCGTATTTCCGGCCGCCGGCCGGCAAGGTCCGGCGCGGCGCCGGTGAACACCAAAACCACCCGAAACTTTGAATTTTGGTACCAAAATCATTCCAATCGCTTCGTAGGAACGTTTCGAACTTATGCTCACCAATTAATCACTTCAAACAGCGGTTACAAACCGAATCGAGTTCAAAACCGAAACACTTAAACCCGATTGTCGTTTCATCATTAAACCATAATAATAATCGAATTAACTCAGCATAAACGGTCGTTTATCAATCCTTAATCGAATGCAACACTCAATTACACCTGAAACAAACAAAATCACCAAAATCCATCATCATTCGAAATCGCGACCCGCAACTATACGAACATTATCATCAGCGTGTCAAAACTCGAATTAAACAGAGGGCTTTTCATCTTAGTGATCATTTGAAGCTACCTGTGTAACGAATTGGATTATCGTAAACGTTTGATCATCGTTTGGGCACTAGGAGTTCGCGACCTGTTTGTCGAGTTGGATACCTTTGATTCGTCATCAAACAGGTAAATAAATCCACTTAATTATTCGTAATAGCTTGGGAAACAAAAGCCCCATGCTCTAGATCGTTAACAATATCGATTTGATCTTCAATTTTGGGCCCGAATCAATCTAGGGTTCATAGGATTTGGGGGTGATTTGTATAAGACGCTTTTAAGATTTGGAAACGATGATTAAACGCGGCTGGATGCCTTGGTTCACTGGTTCCCCACTCACATTCCGAATTAGAGGTCCCGGGTTCGAACCCGGCGACCTCCAATTCATTTTATTTTTGGCTTTTCAGCCTTTAAAAAATATAGAAAAATTCTAAAAATTTATAAAAAATTAATCTGGTAAACTTAAATTATTTTGAAGTCATTTAACCAATTTCTAAGAATTTATGTTCTTATAATACTTGTATACTTATAAAAACAAATGATATAATTAGTTAAATTTCTTATAAAAAAATATAATTTTAATGTTGACTAACTTATTAAAACCATTATTAGTTCAAATAATATATTTAAATTATTTCTTATAAGTTAAACTTAAAATATAGTTTTAATCTACTAAATAGATGTTTGTTCAAATAATGTATATAAACTAATTTTTTTATATAAAATAGACATTAAAAATTGTTATTGTTTTTGACTCACACTTTATTTATAATTTTTATAAATAAAAAGATATCTACACTTTATATTTTGTCTTATCAACCATATTAAACGATTCAAGTTTATGACCTTATGACAATTTATTAAATCAATTCTTTTGTTAGAAATATATATATCATGGAATCCCAAATTTTTCTCTTAAAAGCCCTAAATCATGTTTAAACGTTAACCTAAAACTTAAATCTTGTGAATATTGTTACTTAGGATTCGTTGTGAAGAACTACGTTGGAACGTTGCTTATTATATTTCTTATTAATCGACTTTTACATACATTTGATCATGTGAGTATTCTATACCCCTTTTTTCTATTTTCACACTTTGGGGTGAAACATGTTAACTTATACTATTGCACTCATAGACCTATTTGAGACTTGTAAACCTATGGCAATTCATCTTGTAAAGTTGTGGTTAGTTGAACTTTTGTGGTTACCATGTTATGGCGTTATATGTAAAATCATTAACTATTGCTAGCCCAGCGAAGTCATAGATCTATGGGTAAGACAAGCCTGCTTGGTTGATCCAAGTACACTTAGCTGATCGTATATACTTTTAACGTTTGAGACTTGTAACACATTGTCAAGGTTTGATTGTTGCATTGTCCATAGCATCCCTAATCACTATATTCACTAACTTATGACTTGAATTGCCATCTTTTATATATACTTATGTATTAAAACTATAGAATGCCCACCAACATTATTGTTGACCTTTTATTTTTAACATGTTTCAGGTAATGCCCAAGTTTGATTTCTACACATTGAAGCTTACACATCTAGGAATGGACCTAGATAAATAAGTGAATTAAAATGACTTGCAATCTTTTATGTTATTTTGTTTGTTTCTTTGAGACTTAAACTTGTAATGATACAATTGAATTTTATGATTAAATTTATATTTGAGTTATTAAATAGCGTTATGTGGCTGTGAACGATCTTAACTCTCACTCCTCGACGTTTCCGCCGTCAAGGTTGGGGTGTGACAGATTGGTATCAGAGCCCATAACTATAGGGATCTAGGTTATTAGAAATGGTGACCTAGGCTATAGTATGCATGAACCTTATAGAATTATATTTCTATCTTGTAACTAATGTACTTTTCATGCCACATAATGCTATGCCTCTTATGTGCAATTTGATGCCTTAGCATAGGATTGCCTAAACATTGTTATTTGTCTCCCTAAACTTAACTTTGACCCTTTGACTCCCCCGAACATGAACTCTCTTAAACTTATTCTCGTCGACACGTGGAATCTTATGTTTATGTTATGACTTGATCTTTAGACGTTACGTCTAATCTGTATAAATCTCATCAAGGTTTTGATTCTATGAACCTAAGAAATATTGTGTGACACATAGACACCTGTATCCTGGTTCTCCTGGCAAAAGGCCCTCGGGCTAAGGCAAGCATATCGCATAAATCCTACGGGACTAGTTATGCTTACCTGGGGATTTCTGGGATGAGTGATAAACTATGGTCAACATACACAAGTTTCTAAGGTAAATGGGTCAATTCACCTTGACGTGTCAACGTTTTCAAATGGTAATGCGTTACCAAATGAAAACATCCCGTGTACCTTAAAAACTCTTAGCTTATCTTTGTTAAACTACTATCCCCTGTTATCCCCGCTCCTGTAACTAACTCATTTTGTATATCCAGCATGTCTCGTCACCATGGAAAGCGTGGAAGTTCCGACCGTAAGCTAGCTGCTATGATTGCCCGACAAATGGCGGCGTTCTTCCGACTATGGTTGCTGAACTTAATAGCACACTAATGGCTAATAGCAACAACAATACCAATGGGAACAATAGTGGTGCTAATGGAGACAATAGCAACAATCAAAACGGGAATAATCAACACGGGAACAATGGTACTTGCACTTTCAAACACTTCAACTCGTGCAAACCCACTAGTTTTAGTGGAAAAGAAGGAGCCACGGGACTTCTCGAGTGGTTTGAAGGTATGGAGAACACATTTATTATTAGCGAGTGCCCCGATGAGCTCAAGGTTCGCTATGCCACAAGTGTTCTTCAACAACGAGCGCTAACTTGGTGGAATAGTGAAAAGAGAAACCGGGGAACTGAGGTTGCAATGGCGATGCCCTGGGAGGAATTCAAAGATATTATGATCCAAAAGTTCTGCCCAAGAAGCGAGTTACAAAAGCTGGAGGAGGAATTCTGGAACGTTAAACAAGATGGTGGGAATCACTTGGCTTATTCCACCCGACATCATGAGTTGAGTATGCTTCTACCACACATGGTGGACACCGTGCCCCGTAACATCGAGAAATTTATCAAGGGGTTGCCACCTCAAATTCAAGATGCTGTGGTGGGTAGTAGGCCCACAACTTTGGAGGAAGCGATTACTATCACTGCACAGCTCACCGAGAATCATATAAGAGCTGGCACGATGTCGGCAAAGGGTTCCAAGGCTATGGTGAAGGTGACACCCGAGGCAACAAAGGAGGTAAAGGCCGAGTCATCTTCTCAAAACAAGAAACGTAAGTTCACTCCGACACGCAACTACGCTGTGACCGCCCCTAATGCTCCTCAAAAACAAATGGTGGTTGCGAATCAAGCTCCCATGGCTAAAGTTTATGCTGGTCCACATCCTATATGTAACACGTGCAAGTACCATCATTCAAGCAACATTCCATGCCGAGTCTGCTCGCTGTGTGGAAAGTATGGTCATTTGGTGGCTACCTGTCTTCGTGCACCAAATAACTCTGCCATGATTACCAACCGAACCTGCTACAACTGTGGCGAGGCTGGCCATATTCGCCCTCAATGTCCTCGCAATGCGGGAACTGTGCCACCGGCTCGTGGAAGGGCTTTCAACATCAACGCCAACCAAGCGCAAGCCAACAACGACGTGGTGAATGGTACGCCGTTAAATTTCTTCTAGTCCTTTTCTTGTCTTGCAAAAATTTCCTATTTATGTTTATCATATCAATAATAGGTTGTTACCAAACAGGTACGTATCTTGTAAATAATCTTTATGCATCTGTATTGTTTGATTCGGGTGCCGATAGGAGTTTCGTGTCCTTGGAATTCGAACCTATACTTTCTAAACCGCGTGCAAAACTGGAGAGATCTTTCACGGTCGAGGTCGCCGATGGAAAATCTATTGTCGTTGATGACGTGATACGCGACTGCACCTTGAGCCTTAACGAACACGAGTTCTCCGTCGACCTTATTCTATGCAATTGGGAAGCTTTGATGTTATCATTGGCATGGATTGGTTAGCCAAACATCGTGCGGAAATTCTATGTTTCGAGAAGTGTATCCGAATTCCGTTGCCGACTGGAGATACCTTGAAGGTCTTTGGGGAGAAATCGTCCCAAAGACTCAAACTCATGTCTTGTATCAAGACCCGTAAGTGCTTAAGTAAAAACTACATGGCTTTCATGGCATATGTAGTTAATATGAAAGCCAAGGGTAAGGAGTTGAAGGACATTCCTGTTGTGCGAGACTTTCCCGAAGTTTTTCCCAAGATCTTAAAGGGTTACCTCCCGTGCGAGAAGTTGAGTTCAAGATTGATTTAATCCCTGGTGCAAACCCTGTGGCTAAATCGCCTTATCGTCTTGCACCTTCTGAAATGCAAGAGCTCGCTAGTCAACTGCAAGAGTTGACCGATAAGGGTTTTATTCGCCCTAGTTCATCACCGTGGGGCGCACCTGTACTATTTGTGAAGAAGAAGGATGGGTCATTCCGTATGTGCATCGACTACCGGAACTCAACAAGCTTACTATTAAAAACCGATACCCTCTTCCTCGAATCGATGACCTCTTCGACCAACTTCAAGGAGCAACTCAATTCTCGAAGATCGATCTACGTTCTGGGTATCATCAATTACGTGTTCATGATGATGACATTCCAAAGACCGCGTTCCGTACTCGATATGGACACTACGAGTTTATGGTCATGCCATTTGGCCTGACCAATGCGCCTGCGGTGTTCATGGATCTCATGAATCGAGTATGTAAACTGTATTTGGATAAATTCGTGATCGTGTTTATTGATGACATCCTTATTTATTCCAAGACAAAAATCGATCACGAGACACACTTGCGACAAGTACTTGAACTTTTGAAGAAGGAGCAATTATACGCCAAGTTTTCCAAGTGTGAGTTTTGGTTGGAAGAAGTTCAATTCCTAGGGCATGTGGTGAATAGCCAAGGAATTCACGTGGATCCTGCTAAAATTGAAGCTGTGAAGAATTGGTGTGTTCCCACAACCCCAACCGAGGTTCGTTCTTTTCTGGGTTTAGCGGGATATTACCGTAGGTTCATAGCAAATTTCTCGAAGATTGCTAAACCATTAACAGCGCTAACCCAAAAGAATCGACTTTTTGGATGGGGACCCGAGCAAGAAGAGGCTTTCGAGACATTGAAGCGCAAGTTGTGTAATGCTCCTATTCTCACACTACCCGATGGAAACGACGACTTTACTGTATATTGTGATGCTTCTAATCAAGGTCTTGGTTGTGTTCTCATGCAACGAGGCAAAGTTATAGCATACGCGTCGAGACAATTGAAGGTTCATGAAGTTAATTACACAACGCATGATCTTGAACTTGGTGCGGTGGTCTTTGCATTGAAGATTTGGCGACACTACTTATATGGGACGCAATGCATAGTCTACACCGATCATAAGAGTCTCCAACACGTGTTCGACCAAAAGGACCTCAACATGAGACAAAGACGATGGATCGAGCTAATTAGCGACTACGACTGCGACATTCGCTACCATCCTGGCAAGGCGAATGTTGTAGCCGACGCGCTAAGTCGCAAGGTTCACAATAAGACTGTCTCGCTTCAAGAGATTCGAGATCGAAGGCAATGGTTTGATACGCTAGGAGAATTTGATACCGAGATCCATATGGATGTCAACGAGGCTACTATCATGCTCCAAAACTTAAGGATCGATAGTGACCTCGAGTTATGCATTCGCGAGGCTCAACAAGCGGCATTAACCGACGAAGGGAAGGATGAAGATTTGATGTCTAACGTTCGGTCACAACTGGAGACAAAACCGAATGGCATGTGGTACTTCTTGAATCGACTTTGGATCCCAAATCGTGATAATCTTCGACACTTCATTATGAACGAAGCTCATCAAACCCGATATTCCATTCATCCTGGCTCCGATAAGATGTACATGGACTTGCGTGGTCAATATTGGTGGCCTGGGATGAAGAAAGATATCGCGTCATATGTTTCCAAGTGTCTCACGTGTGCAAGGGTCAAAGCCGAACATCAACGACCAAGTGGTTTACTTGAGCAACCTGAAATCCCTATGTGGAAATGGAGAATATATCCATGGATTTCATAACCAAGTTACCTCGTACAACTCGTGGTCATGATAGTATTTGGGTCATCGTTGACCGCTTGACCAAGACAGCACACTTCATACCTATACGAGATACGTACAAGGTTTCAAAGCTGGCTCGAATCTACATTGACGAAATTGTGAGTCGTCATGGCGTGCCTTTACACATTATTTCCGATCGAGATGCTCGTTTCACATCACACTTTTGGTCTTCGATGCAAGGACTCTTGGGTACTCAATTGGATTTAAGTACGGCTTACCATCCTCAAACCGATGGTCAAACCGAACGAACAATCCAAACCCTCGAGGATCTACTGCGTCTTTGTGTCCTTGATTTTGGTGGTGATTGGGATACGCACTTACCGCTCGCGGAATTTTCGTATAACAATAGTTATCACTCAAGTATCAAGATGGCACCATTCGAGGCGTTGTATGGTCGTAAATGTCGTTCTCCTATCTGTTGGACTGACATTGGAGAAAATCTTATCACTGGTCCGGAACTTATTCAGGAAACGACTGACAAAGTTTCCAAAATTCGAAATAACCTTGAAGTGGCTAGAAGTCGCCAAAAGAGTTATGCCGATAAAAGACGCAAACCATTGGAGTTTCAAGTCGACGACATGGTTCTTCTTAAAGTCTCTCCATGGAAGGGTGTTGTACGTTTTGGGAGGAAGGGTAAGTTAGCCCCACGCTTTGTAGGACCTTTTAAGATTTTGAAAAGAATTGGGAAAGTGGCTTACAAACTGGAGTTACCTTCTGAACTTAGCGGAGTTCATCCTGTCTTTCATGTCTCAAACCTGAGGAAATGCTTGGCTGATGAAAACTTGCATGTTCCACTAGAGGAAATTCAAGTTGATGAGTCATTGCACTTTGTTGAGAAACCTGTTGAGATTATGGATCGCACCCTGAAGAAGACCCGAACAACTACCACACCTATCGTTAAAGTTCGTTGGGAAAACAAACGTGGAGCTGAGTTCACTTGGGAGCGTGAGGTTCATATGAAGGAGAGATACCCGCATTTGTTCTCTTAGCTTATCCTTAATTTCGGGACGAAATTCTTTTAAGTAGGGGAGACTGTAACAATCTTGTAATTTTAGATTAATTTAAAATCTGCATTGTTAAATTCTTGCATGGGTTAATTGTGTTATTTATGAAACTTATGGGTTGCTTATGATTATTATCTTAATTGCTCTTTTAAATTTATAAGAGTGATAATAATTATGTTGTAATAATAATGATAATAATAATAACAAATTTTAAGGGAAATAATAATTATGTTACTAATAATAATAATAATAATAATAATAATAATAATAAGAACAATAAAAGTAATATGAAATGAAAAATTTCTAAACTTAAAAATGTTTAATAAACTTAATCTAAATTCAAGGGACCTTTTTGTCAATTTTGAAACTTTGAAAAGAAAGTTTGGGCTCGAAATAACAAACTGAAACCACAGGGACTAATGTTGCAAAGTAACCAAACCCAAACCTTTTCCCCCCTCTATACCCGTATTCCGGCCGCCGGCCGGCAAGGTCCGGCGCGGCGCCGGTGAACACCAAAACCACCCGAAACCTTTGAATTTTGGTACCAAAATCATTCCAATCGCTTCGTAGGAACGTTTCGAACTTATGCTCACCAATTAATCACTTTCAAACAGCGGTTACAAACCGAATCGAGTTCAAAACCGAAACACTTAAACCCGATTGTCGTTTCATCATTAAACCATAATAATAATCGAATTAACTCAGCATAAACGGTCGTTTATCAATCCTTAATCGAATGCAACACTCAATTACACCTGAAACAAACAAAATCACCAAAATCCATCATCATTCGAAATCGCGACCCGCAACTATACGAACATTATCATCAGCGTGTCAAAACTCGAATTAAACAGAGGGCTTTTCATCTTAGTGATCATTTGAAGCTACCTGTGTAACGAATTGGATTATCGTAAACGTTTGATCATCGTTTGGGCACTAGGAGTTCGCGACCTGTTTGTCGAGTTGGATACCTTTGATTCGTCATCAAACAGGTAAATTAAATCCACTTAATTATTCGTAATAGCTTGGGAAACAAAAGCCCCATGCTCTAGATCGTTAACAATATCGATTTGATCTTCAATTTTGGGCCCGAATCAATCTAGGGTTCATAGGATTTGGGGGTGATTTGTATAAGACGCTTTTAAGATTTGGAAACGATGATTAAACGCGGCTGGATGCCTTGGTTCACTGGTTCCCCACTCACATTCCGAATTAGAGGTCCCGGGTTCGAACCCGGCGACCTCCAATTCATTTTATTTTTGGCTTTTCAGCCTTTAAAAAATATAGAAAAATTCTAAAAATTATAAAAAATTAATCTGGTAAACTTAAATTATTTTGAAGTCATTTAACCAATTTCTAAGAATTTATGTTCTTATAATACTTGTATACTTATAAAAACAAATGATATAATTAGTTAATTTCTTATAAAAAAATATAAATTTTAATGTTGACTAACTTATTAAAACCATTATTAGTTCAAATAATATATTTAAATTATTTCTTATAAGTTAAACTTAAAATATAGTTTTAATCTACTAAATAGATGTTTGTTCAAATAATGTATATAAACTAATTTTTTTATATAAAATAGACATTAAAAATTGTTATTGTTTTTGACTCACACTTTATTTATAATTTTTATAAATAAAAAGATATCTACACTTTATATTTTGTCTTATCAACCATATTAAACGATTCAAGTTTATGACCTTATGACAATTTATTAAATCAATTCTTTTGTTAGAAATATATATATATCATGGAATCCCAAATTTTTCTCTTAAAAGCCCTAAATCATGTTTAAACGTTAACCTAAAACTTAAATCTTGTGAATATTGTTACTTAGGATTCGTTGTGAAGAACTACGTTGGAACGTTGCTTATTATATTTCTTATTAATCGACTTTTACATACATTTGATCATGTGAGTATTCTATACCCCTTTTTCCTATTTTCACACTTTGGGGTGAAACATGTTAACTTATACTATTGCACTCATAGACCTATTTGAGACTTGTAAACCTATGGCAATTCATCTTGTAAAGTTGTGGTTAGTTGAACTTTTGTGGTTACCATGTTATGGCGTTATATGTAAAATCATTAACTATTGCTAGCCCAGCGAAGTCATAGATCTATGGGTAAGACAAGCCTGCTTGGTTGATCCAAGTACACTTAGCTGATCGTATATACTTTTAACGTTTGAGACTTGTAACACATTGTCAAGGTTTGATTGTTGCATTGTCCATAGCATCCCTAATCACTATATTCACTAACTTATGACTTGAATTGCCATCTTTTATATATACTTATGTATTAAAACTATAGAATGCCCACCAACATTATTGTTGACCTTTTATTTTTAACATGTTTCAGGTAATGCCCAAGTTTGATTTCTACACATTGAAGCTTACACATCTAGGAATGGACCTAGATAAATAAGTGAATTAAAATGACTTGCAATCTTTTATGTTATTTTGTTTGTTTCTTTGAGACTTAAACTTGTAATGATACAATTGAATTTTATGATTAAATTTATATTTGAGTTATTAAATAGCGTTATGTGGATGTGAACGATCTTAAGTCTCACTCCTCGACGTTTCCGCCGTCAAGGTTGGGGTGTGACACTCCACACCACAGTTGAAACATATCCCTACTCTGCATTCCCTTGCCATATGACCAGGCTTCTCAAATCTGAAGCACATGTTCAATCCCCACCTACACTCACCACTGTGCTCCTTCCCACATTTGTTGCATCTCTTACTTCCACCCCGGATGTGACCACACAACGGTCATCTACCCGTGCCTTCTTGTTAGTCGTCAGGCACCACCCCAATCAAACCTTTTTCCATTCCAATTACGGCCACCACCACCTTTCTTGCTGCCTTCAGCCGCCACATTTCTCTCATCATACAGTCTCCCTGCCAAATCAACCGCCGACCTAAATGTGCTTGGTCGGGCAACGATCATGTGCCTATGGATATCCGTCAGCAAGCCTTGAATATACCTGTTGATTTTTCGTGACAAGGGTGTCAGTTGGTCCGGCACCAGACCTGCCATCTGATTGAACTTGGTGGTCACCTGTTGAAATGTCATCGTCCTCGCCTCCAACTATAGGAACTCTCTCTCAACTTTATCCATTTCTCTATGAGGACAGAACTCCTCAATCACCAACTTCTTCAGCTCAGACCATCTCATCCTCCCAATTGCTCGACTACCCTCGGCTTGGACAATATTGTCCCACCAACACAGAGCCGAGTCCACAAATGAGTGGGCAACAAATTTCATCTTTTGGTCTTCTCAGCACTTGCTGATATTTAGAACAACTTCCATTTCTCTCACCATTGGTGAGCAGTAGCAGCAGTGCCATTCCCATCAAAAGTAAGGGGCTTGCACCTTTGAAATGCCTCGTAGTTACAGCCTCGTGCCACTTCCGGTGTAGGCTATTCTTCTTCATCTTCTTCTTCGTCATCAAATAGAACCGTCTCAGTCTCGGGCTATCCCCTTTCACCCGTAGGTATACTCCTTTCCCTTCTTTCCCCATCTCTAACAGCCTTTATCACTTCGGTCACCACAGACGGTAGGATCGTTTGCCTGACCTGATTCACTTCCTCCACAACCGCCTCTTTCACTGAGATTCTTAAGTTAGCATTCTCATCACCGCCCTCCGGGTGAGGGGTCTCTGGTTCTTCTTGAACCACCTTTTCGGCTCTAGGCCTTCGTCTCCTGACCCGTGGTTCAGCACCATGACCTCCATCACATGAAGCTTTGGATGATCTACCACCGGCCATCCTCACACACATGCTGAAAGATTCAAAGACCAATATGGTCATTCAAGGGAACAGCTCAGTTTATGTCAGGTATAGTAAGTCCCTAATTACAGTGGCCAGTTGTGATTAGCCACTTATTTTACTCTTCATACCCCAAGCATTACCTGTCCTCACTACATCAGTATCTAAATCTACCAACAACACATAAGAACATAACATGTGCACGTGATACCGGTTAACATTAAGAAAATACCTAATGGCACGCAGCTACTCAGACTAGCATCTCTTCCCTTTCCGTCCCATTTTCAGTTTAAGTTTAGGTTTATTTTGAAAATTTACCCATTTCACTTAAACTTTGGCTCTGATACCAATTTGTAAGGCCTCGTTCCTGGGATGCTCACAGCTGGTCAATCATTGCACATAAAACATATAATTACATTTAACTTTCATAAAACATCATAGCGGAACATTAAAATAACTTTTCTTTTCATTAAAAATGCTTTTGCAAGTTAATACAATCATTCATTAAACATTCCCATTTGTTCGCATTACAATGCAAAAAAATTAACAAAAGAATGCCATCCAAAATGCAAAGTAGCTGCCCCGTGCCATCCTCAGCAATGCTCACCTGCGAACTGGAAAATGCATAAAAAGTCAGCATTGCTGAGTCAGTTCTAGTTTTATAATAAACATACTATACTTTTGCATAAAAAGTCAGCATTGCTGAGTTAGTTCTAGTCAAACCCATAGATCAATGATGTCGTTAGGCTAGCAATAGTTAATGATTGTTTTTACAAGATGACTATCATATAAGGCTCATAAATATCTCAAATAACCATGGCATGTTTATAAACGAATTGCTCGTGCATTACAAGTATCAAGATGTTTTACAAATGTATAATGATAAGTTTAACATGTTTCATCCCAAAAGGTGTGAAATAAAGTAAAAAGGGGCATGAAAAACTCGCATGATATAAGATGCTCTTTAGAAAATAATAAGAAACTAAGATTTTCTAATGATTCCTTTATGATTCAACCTAAGGTTTCGGTGTCTTAGGATTAGAATAATGATATCATTAAAGAGTAAATATGAATTAGGGTTTTAGTTGGGATTAGGGTTTTGATAATTATGCTAAATAATATAATATAACCAATTATATTTTGAATCAATAAAAGTGGAATAAAGATTGAGCATTAAAGTGTGAAAATAAATAATTAATTTAATAATTATTTACGATAACATGGTTAAATAATTAATTGAATAATTAAACATATAAATAATTAATTGATTAATTAATTATTTAAAGTATTCATAACATATAGATTTAAAAAGGTTTGACATAATCTAAGTTTGAGTTATAATAGTTTTGTAAAATTTAAATCACATAAATTAATTCATAATGTTTTTATAACCTTTGTTACTCTTTAAAAGGTGATTAGATTTAAAAGTTATATGTTTTAAAATCTTTAAAAGTTAATTTAATAATTTATGAAATGTTCCTATTCACAAAATAATTTTTATAACGATTTAATAACATACTAATATAGTTTCTGGAATTTAAAATACATAAAATTGACTTTAAACATAATTGTTAGAGCCTGGGTTCGAACTCTAGACCTTAGGTGTGTAAGGGTGGAGCATTAACCGGTTAGGCTAAAGCCCAGATCTGTTTAAAAGCTCATTTAAAATGTTTAAAAACATTAATTGCAAAATCCCCCAAATCCATACAAACTCTAACTTGATTTTGATCCAAATTGATTATGAAATAGAGGTCGATTATCAAATTAAACATGGAGCTTTGATTCCTCATGTGAAACCAAGTAGATGTATGTATGTAACTTACTTTGTCAGGAACGAATTGATGTAAACAAGAATAAGAATGCCACGACCTGAATAATTAGTTGAACCCAAGAGGATGGTAATGTATTGTTGAAATTGATCACCTGTACAACTTCTAATGGTGGTAATGATCGAAACCCCCCTATCAAATTGGTTTAAGATGCCTAGAAACTGGAGATCAACTAAGTTGTAGGTTTGAATGAAGTTGGGAATCGAATTTGATACATGAGAATGCCTCAGATGAATTTTGTGACACGAAAAGGTTGAGAGGACCGACTTGCTCATTAGCACTTTGTTAAATAGCATTTATTTAATCGGTTTCACTATGAACGATTTATGAGTTTGATTCAAAAGTTTTGAATCGAGTTAATAAATGATTTAGTTGTTACAACTTTTAAATTGATATGGTTATTATGACTATAATGATCAAAACAATGTTAACGGTTATTTGATTGAGTTAATTAGTCGGTTTCAAGGGTTTTGATTTGGGCTAAATTAGATGAGTGGGTTTGGTTGAATCACAGTGTAACGGTTTGGATAATCGAATTAAATCACGTAGTTGGTTCGAATCCGGTTAGCGACCCTAAAGGGTGGTTCAATTTGGTTCAAAGTCGATGGATTTTGGTGTATAGTCTTCACCGAAGCTCGGCCGGAGGGTGGCCAGAGAATAGTGAGGGCGACGGAAGGTTGGTTTGGGTTGGGTTTAAACGAAAGTTATACTTTTGGTCCTTGTGTTTTTAATAACTTATAATTTTATGACAAAAACTTTTAAAACAAAGTTTTAGTAATTACATTTCCAACTCTATACTTTATAAAATCCAAATTTTAAATGATTATTCCAATTATTTATTTATAAAAAATTATTTAAATTATAAATCTTGTTAAATATTTGTTATTTAATGATAAAGGTGGTTAAAATCTTATTACTAATAATTGTCTTTATGCATTTATATATCTTTATAAATATCATAGAACTTTTAAGGTTTAATTATTATTTTTTCTATATAATAATTAAAGCTCATTAATGATAGATAAAACTTCATAACTTTATAAATTCATTAAATGGAAAGATAAATGTAAATTTGAATCACAAAATGCACAAATTTAGTTAAATAACACATTTGAATAATGTCTTTGATTAATATAATTGACAAAACAGGTTCGGGTCCATATTTTCAAAATGGGTAGATGTTAAATTACTAAAGAAAGTATTTTATTATTCAAATCATTGTTCATCATGTTATAATAGAAAACAACATAGGGTGTCTCATAAATCCAAATCAATCAACAGAAACACAATACCACTCAAAATGTTTCATGTTGGTCTTTTTGGTCCAACCAATGTGATGAGCATTGGTAAGAGGCAATATTGTTTGGTAATTGTTGATAATTTCACAAGATTCACATGGGTATTTTTCTTAAAATAGAAAAGTGAAACATCAGAAACATTAATATCCGACAAAAGGAACCCTTGGTTTAATCGATTGAACAGATATAGCAGCGGAATAGCTCAGAATTAGACAAATTCAAACAAGAACAATTGATATAAAACGATAAAAGAATTTTGTTATAGAGAGAGAAATATCCGACAAAAGGAATATTGCATTAAGATTGTCGGCCTCAAAGGCACGATTACAGGTGAGTCATCTTTCCTTATAAAGGAAAGAATGACGTAGACTGATGTCACCTGAAAGTGACATGTAACCGTTTTATAACTACTGATGTTTAACAACTACTGAAGATGTCAACAACTGACATCTTCTTACAAATGTTCCTAAGTGTTAAACATCTCATTTACAACTACTGAAAAACATAAAACTACTGAAACTACAACAACTGAAGAACAACCTCTTCAGTTGTTTACAAGTACTGAAAAGAAAAATAAACAAACTACTGAAAGGAAAAGAAAACTACTGAAGAAGAAAAACCATCACAACAACTGAAGAAGCCCTCTTCAGCTGTTGTCATCAGCTGTTAACATCAGCTGATGTCTTCAGTACTTGAACATCAGACTTTGTCTTTCAGCTGTTGATCTTCAGTCTTTGTCTTCAGTACTTGTTGAAGTCTTCAGACTTTAGATCTTCAGCTGTTGTCTCAGTCTTTGTCTTCAGTACTTCAGACGTACTTCAGCAGTTGTATTCTTCAGACTTTGTAGAACAGCTGATCAGGTCTTCTTCAGCTGTTGTGATGTCTTGTGGGACTTAGAGGTTTCTCTGATCAGGCTCATTGGTTCTTTTGGTCCAACAAACTCCCCCTGAAGCAATGCAGCCAAAACCTCTAAGTTATTGACGAGTCCCACTTATTTTGGCAGATAGATAGGTCTCTTAATCCTCTTGATCAGATGAGAAGTGACCCTTTTTCAGCACCGGCCTGGGAAGAAGTCTCTGATGATCTGTTTGGCATGATATGGTTGGGAGCTCTGTATTGGGGACTTGGACACCGAGCTGTTGCCCCAACCATGAGATCTACTTCCCGTGTATCAGCCTATATGATTCCCTGGTGTAAGCCCTTAAAACATGATTTGGTGGCAGATGGACTTGCATCCTGAGACATCTTGGCCAGCAGCTCTTTGAGTCTGCTAACCTCATCCTCTAGAATGGTGTTTTGAGCAACTACATCATAGAAGAAGCTCAGGTCATCATCAGTTGTTACTGAATCACCTGACCTCCTGACAAAGTCAGAATGAACATGCCTTGAGTGTAGATCAATTATAGCATGTGCCCCTTGTTCTCGGTTCTGGGGACTTCCAGCCTCAGGACTATGTCCTTCATCAGCTGTTGCCACTGGTGAGGACTTAGAGATGTTACCAACTGCATCCTGGTCATTTGCTGAGTCAGGAGCAGTGGCAGCCTCACCAGAAGTTCGCACCTCCTTATCTACACTAGAAGATGGAACATGATAACCCCTGTGCTGTGGGTTGACAGAAGCATTGTGATCCTCCCCCTCAGGTGTTGAGGTTATCCCAGTATAATTGGTGTCTAGGTGGGGGGTGAGGAATGCAACTGCGTCAGCACTTTTGCAACAATGATAGTAGGGCTTTGAGGGGCGGTTGCATCAGGAGGGGTGGAAGCAGTGTGCACCCGGGACAGGTGGTGCTCTTCAATGGTAATCCCCTCAAGTGAGGAGGATCCCAGCATTGTGGCTTCCCTTTGAGTGATTGCTTCAGGTTCCTTTTGAGAGGAAACCTGAGCGGCTTCAGTTGGGGAGTCACAGTCTCTACTTGGGGGTTATTTCCAGCAGAGATAACCTGCGTTGGTGCAGCAGGAGCATCCACAGGGGACTCAATTCCCTGAGTAGCTTTCTTAGGCTTCTTCTTTGTGGGTTTGGAGGGGACTTTGGATGTGGAGGTGGAGGCTGTGGGTTCCAGCTGCGTGGATTTGCGCAGCTTGGCAGCCTGTTTGAGAGTTTGGTCAGTGTTGTGTCGGGAGTATACCTCCGGCAATACAACCAAAGCAGGGACTCCCAGACCAACTAGTCCCTCAGCAGAAAGCTGATTCTCTATTATGGCCATTATAAACCGAGGATATAGTATCCAACGGTTAGAAAGTGGTTTTGTGGCCATATCCTTGAGTTCAAGAAAAATTATTTCAGAAAAGTTTAGTGGTTCTTGTTCAAGGATAGAGAACAATACCTGTTGCCATCTGAAGACAGTTGATCCCAAGAGGAAGTCTTCGGAGCCAGGCAAACATTACCATATGAAATAATAATCGTTCAGCATCTGGAAAATGTTTCTTCAGGATTGTTGAAGCACTAAGATCACCCTGATATCCATGTTGTCCAAAGGAAACATCAAGTTGGCGCTTAGGATATCCAACAGGTAGGCAGCATCATCTAACAGTAATATTTGGCGGATGGTAGCAGTAGAGATGACAACCTTATGCGAGTTGATAGATGAAAGGATAGATTCTCCATTAACGGTCGCATTCATCCAGAACTGACGTAGCGAATCGGCATAAATGATTGGATTTAAAAGGAAAGCCGTTTTTAGTGGGGATTGGACCATAAGATCTATAGCATTTTCAAATTTGGTCCAGAAGGGCGATTTTGTAAGGTACGCGACACAGTTGTGTCGAGTTTGAGTTGCATGGTCGCCATTAATGAAGGTGAAAGGTTTTCAGAGCTTTTGAAAAGTTAGGTCGTGAAAGAATGAAAAACTCTGAAAGAGGGATCAGGTATATATAGGGTACGGGTTATGAAACGACTGAAGTTTTGGTGTTATCATCAGTATTTGAAGCTACTGATGACGTGGTATTAACTTTCAACGTTTGAAACGACTGATGGTATTGGTGTGGTCAGCAGTTATAAAACAACTGAAGACATGGTGTTTACTATCAGACTTGAAACAACTGAAGTCTCGATTTAGGCATCAGTAGTTTTAAAAAACTACTGAAGACAAGTGGACTTCAGATGTTGAAACAACTGAGGACTTGGTATTAGTCATCAGTATTTGTAAACTACTGAAGACCGTGGTTTTGCCATCAGTTGTTGTAACAAACTGAAGACTTGGTGTTAGTCATCAGTAGTTGTGAAACTACTGAGACATGGTATTGCTTCAGTTGTTTATAATGAAACAGCAGTTTTGAACTACTGAAGAGAGTACTCATCAGTAGTTGTCGTCAATTCATAGCCTTTCAGCTGTTTCATACTGTCCTCAACCTTACTCATCAGCTTTTGCTGTTTCAGTTGTTTCATAGGACATCAGTACTTATCTGTTTCTACTGATTTCAGTATTTAACTACTCAGTAGTGTAGAACAGAAAGTACAGTACTTAAAGCATTTAGCCTTCATATTATAAAAACTACTGAGGGTAAAATAACTCCTCGTACTTTATATGTGACATGGTTCCCAATGATCATCAGTAATTACTGAGATCATCAGTAGTTGCCCTTATTCTAGCTGCAGCCTACAGCCTTACCCAGTTTGTGGAAAGTTTACTAATCCAAAGGCTTAGTAAAACTGTCTGCAAGCTCTCAGCACTATGTACAAATAGGATTAATTAGACCCTTTTCAAACCCTCTCTTCATAAAAGATGTCTAATTTCTATATTTTTGGTCCAAGGTTCTGTGACCGGATTTTTTGCAATGCAAAGAGCTGAAGCACTCTTCCCATAATAAGGGAGTCTTAAAAAGTTCCCCTTTTTTCAATTGTTAAAATGCCATAATCCAATTGCTTCTGAGCCAAGTATTTGGGATGTACAACTTGCAGCAGCAAGGTACTCTGCTTCATCAGTGGATGTAGCAACATATGTTTGTTTCTTACTCTGGCCAAGAACAAAATCCAAACATTGCCTAGGAATTGGCATCCACCAGAAGTTGATTTCCTGGCAACTTACTCCTTCATAGTCACCATATCATAGAAAGCAACTAATTGCCAGAATGTCCAGTGGAATACCATAAGCCTAAGATTGGTGCCTTGCGATATCTAAAATCCTCTTGACTGCAATCAATTAGACTCTTAGGTGCACCTGAATCTCAGCTTGGTTTAATCGATTGAACAGATATAGCAGCGGAATAGCTCAGAATTAGACAAATTCAAACAAGAACATTGATATAAAACGATAAAAGAATTTTGTTATAGAGAGAAATATCCGACAAAAGGAATATTGCATTAAGATTGTCGGCCTCAAAGGCACGATTACAGGTGAGTCATCTTTCCTTATAAAGGAAAGAATGACGTAGGCTGATGTCACCTGAAAGTGACATGTAACCGTTTTATAACTACTGATGTTTAACAACTACTGAAGATGTCAACAACTGACATCTTCTTACAAATGTTCCTAAGTGTTAAACATCTCATTTACAACTACTGAAAAACATAAAACTACTGAAACTACAACAACTGAAGAACAACCTCTTCAGTTGTTTACAAGTACTGAAAGAAATAAACAAACTACTGAAAGGAAAAGAAACTACTGAAGAAGAAAAACCATCACAACAACTGAAGAAGCCCTCTTCAGCTGTTGTCATCAGCTGTTAACATCAGCTGATGTCTTCAGTACTTGAACATCAGACTTTGTCTTTCAGCTGTTGATCTTCAGTCTTTGTCTTCAGTACTTGTTGAAGTCTTCAGACTTTAGATCTTCAGCTGTTGTCTCAGTCTTTGTCTTCAGTACTTCAGACGTACTTCAGCATTGTATTCTTCAGACTTTGTAGAACAGCTGATCAGGTCTTCTTCAGCTGTTGTGATGTCTTGTGGGACTTAGAGGTTTCTCTGATCAGGCTCATTGGTTCTTTTGGTCCAACAAACTCCCCCTGAACCAATGCAGCCAAAACCTCTAAGTTATTGACGAGTCCCACTTATTTTGGCAGATAGATTGGTCTCTTATCCTCTTGATCAGATGAGAAGTGACCCTTTTTCAGCACCGGCCTGGGAAGAAGTCTCTGATGATCTGTTTGGCATGATATGGTTGGGAGCTCTGTATTGGGGACTTGGACACCGAGCTGTTGCCCCAACCATGAGATCTACTTCCCGTGTATCAGCCTATATGATTCCCTGGTGTAAGCCCTTAAAAACATGATTTGCTCATCCATTGTCAGCACCTCGGGCACACCATCAAATAATCCTTCTCGGCCATACACTTCAGATATGTACTTGGCCTGTTTTCCATTCTTGAGCTCAACCGTGGTTATTTGTCTATAAGCAAACTCATCTGGATGAGTTCCTTCTAAGAGCAGGTTGAGCTCTTCTTGTTTGAAGTTTTCAAGTCGTTTGTAAACCAATCCCTTCTTTATAATTTTGTTCTCTAACATCTTTTGAGGTGGTTGTTTGGCTTCATAGGCTTTCTTGAACTCTTCAACAATTTCCCAAGGGGACACTACAAGCACCACAGTGATGTCTTCGTCGACAACTCTCTTCACTTGGCCCTTGTATCTTGAAGGAATTTCTTTCTTGACAATCCGGTGTGCCACCCTAGGATCAGGCCATATCCTTACTCTTTCCCTTTGGTATTGAAAGGTATTAGCAAGGTGTACAATCTTAATACTTCTTTCTTCATGCTGATCATTGAAGAGGATGTAGCATATGCTTTGTCAATGCTTTTCAGCATTTCCTCATCATGTTTTTGCATCTGTTCCTCTTCAATCTTTATCATTACATCATGCATTTGAGAAGCAGGAGTGATGGACATTGGTTTAGCCTTAGGCAAAGTAATGACTGCAGAGAGTGGCAGTCTGTCTTCATCCTCCTCTTCATCTTCATCAGGCCTCAGTACCTTTCTTTTCTTTTGGCTAGGTACATCACTGGCAATGGGTTTTAGGGGTAAAGGATTTGGTTTTGTGGGTTGGATGGTTGGTTTAGAGGGTAAAGGGGTTGTTTTAGTGGGTTGTGGAGATAGTGATTTTGAGGATTGAGGCTTTTCAGACTGTTTTAGCATTTTGGCTGTAAGGGAGGCTTTGGTAAATTTTGTCAGTTCTTTTCGATTCCCAACCCCAGCTTCATTCAATACCTCAATCACTAAACCTTTGGAGTATTCTTCAGACGAACAAATCTTGTGGTTATTGCCAAGATGTTGTCCCTGGTCCAGGCCCTTATTTCCATTAGAGATCTTCCCAAGTATTTAGCTATAAATCTGATCATTATCTCCAGCCTTTCTCTTTCTAAGGCATCATAGCTAGCCCATCTTGAATTGATCTCCTCTGTTTCCATCCTTCTGATCTCGGAGTCTAGTTGTTTGATGTCAAAACCCTGCCTATACAACTGCTCAATGATTTTATCCATTGAACGGTTATGGTTGGCGTCAGCTTCTTTCACCATATCCTTCAGCTCCTTCTCCTTCTCAGACTCTCCTTTTCTCTTTTGATATGTGACATGAAAGTCTTTTTGACTTTCATTCACTTCAGCTCCCTTCACACTCTCCTTCTCCTTCTCATTTACAACCTCAGATTCTTTCGCCTTCTCCCCATCTATCCTCTTCCTTTTTCCTTTAACTAACTGACTCTCCCCCTTTTTGGTTGCATTGGGTGCAAGGGTTTGAGCAGTAGAAGGGATTTAGTCACCAACTCCTCCACCAAGGGTTGTATTATTGTAGGAAGCCTCTCATCAATGGCTTTGATCACTATATCTGTGATCATGGGAGTGATGAGAGGTAGGAATTTTGAAGGGTAGCAACTGATTGATCAGGATGGTTCTGTTCCTGAGAATCAGTGCCGAAAGCAGAGGCTGGTGGCTTGGAAGTATATACTGGCTCAGTGTGTAGGGGACCTTCAGAAGAAGGTGCCATCTGTGGGTGTATTGTGGTGGCAGATGGACTTGCATCCTGAGACATCTTGGCCAGCAGCTCTTTGAGTCTGCTAACCTCATCCTCTAGAATGGTGTTTTGAGCAACTACATCATAGAAGAAGCTCAGGTCATCATCAGTTGATACTGAATCACCTGACCTCCTGACAAAGTCAGAATGAACATGCCTTGAGTGTAGATCAATATAGCATGTGCCCCTTGTTCTCGGTTCTGGGGACTTCCAGCCTCAGGACTATGTCCTTCATCAGCTGTTGCCACTGGTGAGGACTTAGAGATGTTACCAACTGCATCCTGGTCATTTGCTGAGTCAGGAGCAGTGGCAGCCTCACCAGAAGTTCGCACCTCCTTATCTACACTAGAAGATGGAACATGATAACCCCTGTGCTGTGGGTTGACAGAAGCATTGTGATCCTCCCCCTCAGGTGTTGAGGTTATCCCAGTAGTAATTGGTGTCTGGGTGGGGGGTGAGGAATGCAACTGCGTCAGCACTTTTGCAACAATGATAGTAGGGCTTTGAGGGGCGGTTGCATCAGGAGAGGGTGTGGAAGCAGTGTGCACCCGGGACGGTGGTGCTCTTCAATGGTAATCCCCTCAAGTGAGGAGGATCCCAGCATTGTGGCTTCCCTTTGAGTGGTTGCTTCAGGTTCCTTTTGAGAGGAAACCTGAGCGGCTTCAGTTGGTGGAGTCACAGTCTCTACTGGGGGGTTATTTCCAGCAGAGATAACCTGCGTTGGTGCAGCAGGAGCATCCACAGGGGACTCAATTCCCTGAGTAGCTTTCTTAGGCTTCTTCTTTGTGGGTTTGGAGGGGACTTTGGATGTGGAGGGAGGCTGTGGGTTCCAGCTGCGTGGGTTTGCGCAGCTTGGCAGCCTGTTTGAGAGTTTGGTCAGTGTTGTGTCGGGAGTATACCTCCGGCAATACAGCCAAAGCAGGGACTCCCAGACCAACTAGTCCCTCAGCAGAAAGCTGATTCTCTATTATGGCCATTATAAACCGAGGATATAGTATCCAACGGTTAGAAAGTGGTTTTGTGGCCATATCCTTGAGTTCAAGAAAAATTATTTCAGAAAAGTTTAGTGGTTCTTGTTCAAGGATAGAGAACAATACCTGTTGCCATCTGGAAGACAGTTGATCCCAAGAGGAAGTCTTCGGAGCCAGGCAAACATTTACCATATGAAATAATAATCGTTCAGCATCTGGAAAATGTTTCTTCAGGATTGTTGAAGCACTAAGATCACCCTGATATCCATGTTGTCCAAAGGAAAGATCAAGTTGGCGCTTAGGATATCCAACAGGGTAGGCAGCATCATCTAACAGTAATTTTGGCGGATGGTAGCAGTAGAGATGACCACCTTATGCGAGTTGATAGATGAATGGATAGATTCTCCATTAACGGTCGCATTCATCCAGAACTGACGTAGCGAATCGGCATAAATGATTGGATTTAAAAGGAAAGCCGTTTTTAGTGGGGATTGGACCATAAGATCTATAGCATTTTCAATTTGGTCCAGAAGGGCGATTTTGTAAGGTACGCGACACAGTTGTGTCGAGGTTGAGTTGCATGGTCGCCATTAATGAAGGTGAAAGGTTTTCAGAGCTTTTGAAATTAGGTCGTGAAAGAATGAAAAACTCTGAAAGAGGGATCAGGTATATATAGGGTACGGGTTATGAAACGACTGAAGGTTTTGGTGTTAGTCATCAGTATTTGAAGCTACTGATGACGTGGTATTAACTTTCAGACGTTTGAAACGACTGATGGTATTGGTGTGGTCAGCAGTTATAAAACAACTGAAGACATGGTGTTTACTATCAGACGTTGAAACAACTGAAGTCTCTGATTTAGGCATCAGTAGTTTTAAAAAACTACTGAAGACAAGTGGACTTCAGATGTTGAAACAACTGAGGACTTGGTATTAGTCATCAGTAGTTGTGAAACTACTGAAGACCGTGGTTTTGCCATCAGTTGTTGTAAACAACTGAAGACTTGGTGTTAGTCATCAGTAGTTGTGAAACTACTGAAGACATGGTATTGCTTCAGTTGTTTATAAGAAACAGCAGTTTGTGAACTACTGAAGAGAGAGTACTCATCAGTAGTTGTCGTCAATTCATAGCCTTTCAGCTGTTTCATACTGTCCTCAACACTTACTCATCAGCTTTTAGCTGTTTTCAGTTGTTTCATAGGACATCAGTACTTATCTGTTTCTACTGATTTCAGTAGTTGTAACTACATCAGTAGTGTAGAACAGATAAGTACAGTACTTAAAGCATTTAGCCTTCAGTAGTTATAAAAACTACTGAGGGTAAAATAACTCATCAGTACTTATATGTGACATGGTTACCAATGATCATCAGTAATTACTGAGATCATCAGTAGTTGTCACTTATTCTAGCTGCAGCATACCAAGCCTTAACACCAGGTTGTGGAAAGTTGAACTATCCAAAGGCTTAGTAAAAATGTCTGCAAGCTCATCAGCACTAGGCACAAACATAGGATTAATTAGACCCTTTTCAAAACAATCTCTTATAAAAATGTCTAATTTCTATATGTTTGGTCCTAGAGTGCTGGACAGGATTTTTGACAATGCAAAGAGCTGAAGCACTATCCATTAATAATGGAGTCTTAGTCTCTGTAATGCCATAATCCAAAAGTTGATTCTGAAGCCAGAGTATTTGGGATGTACAACTTGCAGCAGCAATGTACTCGGCTTCAGCAGTGGATGTAGCAACAGATGTTTGTTTCTTACTCTGCCAAGAAATCAAACAGTTGCCTAGGAATTGGCATCCACCAGAAGTTGATTTCCTGGTCAACTTACATCCTGCATAGTCACTATCAGAGAAAGCAACTAATTTGCAAGAATGTCCAGTGGAATACCATAAGCCTAGAGATTGTGTGCCTTGCAGATATCTAAAGATCCTCTTGACTGCAATCAGATGAGACTCCTTAGGTGCAGCCTGAAATCTAGCACAAACACATGTAGCAAACATAATATCTGGTCTAGAAGCTGTTAAATACATCAAGGAACCAATCATACATCTGTAAAGGGTTTCATCAACACCTTTACCTTTCTGATCAACATCCAATTGTGTGGTGTTGCACATGGGAGTAGAACAGATTTACAGTTTTGTAAATCAAACTTATTCAAAAGATCTTTTGTGTATTTAGACTGATGAATGAAAATTCCATCAGCTTTTTGTTTGATTTGCAAACCTAGAAAGAACTGTAATTCTCCCATTGCACTCATTTCAAACTTCTGTTGCATTAAGGTTTGGAAATCCTCACACAATTGGGGATCAGAGGATGCAAATATAATATCATCAACATAAATTTGAACAAGTAGCTTATGCTGATCCACCTTCTTAATAAATAAAGTTTTATCTATGGAGCCTCTAGTGAAATTATTCTGTAGAAGAAAGTTTGATAAGGTCTCATACCAAGCTCTAGGTGCTTGTTTCAACCCATAAAGAGCTTTATCAAGCTTATATACCCATTCTGGGTGCTTATTATCCTCAAAGCCTGGTGGTTGACACACATAAACTTCTTCTTTTATTGTACCATATAGAAAAGCACTTTTGACATCCATTTGGAAAACTTTAAGATTGTGGAGTGCAGCATAGGCTAAAAACAATCTAATTGCCTCCAGTCTGGCTACAGGGGCAAAGGTTTCATCATAATCAATACCTTCTTCTTGTGCAAACCCCTGCACAACCAGTCTGGCCTTGTTCTTAACAATTAGCCCATTTTCATCAGTTTTATTCCTAAACACCCATTTAGTGCCTATTGCACACTTACCTGGGGGTAGAGGAACAAGCTCCCACACTTGCTGTTTCTTGAACTGAAGAAGCTCAAGCTGCATGGCTTCAACCCATCCATTGTCCCTCAAAGCAACATGATAGTTCTTCGGCTCTAGCTGACTGATGAAGAGAGCATAGAAGCAGAAATTGGACAACTGGCTTCTGGTTGAGACACCAGCATTGATATCACCAAGGATTTGAGATATTGGGTGATTTTTCAGCTCTTGGTAAACAATCAAATCTGTGCAAGTGTTTGTAGGGTCTTCAGCAGCAGCAGATGTTGATGCAGATTCTTGAAACCATGAAGATGGTGGCAACTCAAATGAAGTTGAGGATGCAGAAATCTCATCAGCATTTGTTGTGGATGGTGCGGCTGGAGCTACAGGAGCATCAGGTTTAGAGGACTCAGGCAGTTGATCACTAAACCTGAAGAGGTGATTACTACTATCATCATCATCTTCAGTAGTAACACCAGGTGGTGAACTGTTGACAGGAGCAACAGCAGGAGATTGATAAGGAACATATTGCAGTATGTCCAAATCAAAGAGCTCCACAGGGCTTTGTGGAATCTTGTCCTTTGGAGATTCATTGAACTTGACATGTAAAGTCTCTTCAACCATCTTTGTTCTGCAGTTGAAGACTCTGTATGCCTTGCAAGTTGATGAATAACCAACAAAGTACCCTGCATCCACCTTAGGATCAAATTTCTGGAGCTGATCCTTTGTGTTGAGAATGAAACAGGGACACCCAAATGCTCTAAAAATGAAATGAGAGGGGCCAAATGATGTAGAACTTCATATGGAGTCTTCATCAACCTCTGATTTATTAGCACTCTATTCTGCACATAGCATGCTGTGTTGACAGCTTCAGCCCAAAAGGTCAATGGCAGTCCAGAATCAGCCAACATAGACCTTGCAGCTTCAATGAGGTCCTGTTCTTTCTCTCCACAACTCCATTCTGTTCAGGAGTTCTTGGAATACTAAACTGTCTCTTTATTCCCTTGGAAAGGTAGAATTCATCAAGTGTATTGTTCCTGAATTCTGTTCCATTATCACTTCTAATACACTTGACTGAGAGGGAATACTGCTTCTCAGCATACAACACAAAGTTTATGATCTTCTGTGCAGCTTCATCCTTTGAATGTAGAAAGAAAGTCCATACAAATCTGGAGTAATCATCCACAATTACCAGACAGTATTTTTCTGTGCCATGCTCATCACTCTCACAGGACCAAAGAGATCCATGTGAAGAAGTTGTAAGCAGGCAGTGGACTTTGGTTCTTCAATAGGTGGAAATGAAACCTTGTGCTGTTTTCCTTTCAAACAAGCAGTGCAGTTGTTTTCACACTTGAACTCCTTCATAGGCATTCCCCTTACTAAACTATGGTGTATCAGCTGATTCATGTTCTTGAAATTAACATGTCCCAGCCTTCTATGCCATAGATTAGATTCTTGAGGAGAGGCCTTGGAAAATAGGCAAGGATGGCCTTTGAGATCAATTTTCTTGGAAAGATCTAAGGCATACACTCTTCCTGTCCTGTTGGCCTTCAGGAGAGTGTGAGCATCCAATACCTTGTCAATCAAACTCAGAACTTTGGATGACAGAATCCTGCAGTTCTGGCTTGTGAAAAGGGCAACATGGCCTTTGTCACACAATTGACTGACACTCAAAAGATTATACTTGAGATTTTCCACATGGTTGACATCATCAAACTTTATTTCCCCATTGGAAACAAAGCCCTTCCCGATGATGTAACCTCTTGCATCATTGCCAAAAGAAACAAATCCCTTCCTTCCTGGAGAGTAGTCATTAAGAAGTGAGTTGTTCCCAGTCATATGCATAGATCCCCCACTGTCTACATACCAGATGCTACTTTGGCATGTTGAAGAAACCTGCATAAATAAACAATCAGTTAGTTTTGGAGACCCAAACCTTTTTGGTTTTGGGCCTGGTCTCATCAACAGATGGTAAACTAACAGGTTTATTGGACACAATAGCTTGAGGTGAAGGAGATGGTGTAGAAGAGGAATCCTTCGGCTTGGATCTCCTTTTCTGGGGTTTCAACACAGGGCCATCAAGTTGGTTAACTCTTCCCAACAGATGTTGAACCATCATTACCAGCTGTGTCTGATTCTGGGAGAGAGCTTTCAGCTCTTCAGACACATTGGTATTGGTGTTTGATGATGAGTTCTTGTGTTGCACCATCTTCTTTTGAGCAACCTCAGCTATTGCCTGTTGCACTCCTTCCTTTTTAGATTTCTTTTTGGTCATAGGAGTAACAGGATTTGATGCTGCTGGTACAAACTTGGACTCAAACTCAGTTTTCATTTTAGCCAAGTTTTCTTTAATTTTCTCTTTTTGTTTGAGTTTGGATCCCTTTTTGTACCAACAATCATCTGTGAGATGATTGAATAGACCACATATTTCACATGGTTTCTTCTTCATCTTCTGTTGATCATCAACTAAAGAAGATGAAACTACTGAAGACTTGCTCTTCAGCAGTTTAGAAGCACTTTTTGCCTTCTTGTCAACTTCCTTAGTAGGCTTCAAATCCTTCCTACTGACAGTTTTCTTCTCTTCAGTGCTGTCAGTCATTAGGATTTGAACTCCAGATGTTATCCCCTGCTCTCCAGTACCCTCAGTACTTCTAGGGATAACACTTGGGTTGATCAACTCATTGATCATGTGAGTGTCAGCAGTTGAACCATCAATATCAGCTGATAGGTTCACAGAGGGATTACTACTGACTTCAACTACTGATGGTGCTTTATCAAGTAGTGAATCACATGATGAGGTGGATTGGTCATTACTTTCTCCATCAGATTCCGCTCCTGCTCTTGAAGCAAAAACTGTAGGAGGAGCAGTGTGATTATAACCAATTCCAAACTTCACATTGGAAGCTGTTTGCTTACTAAGAAGCATTTCAAAGCCCTTGCAAGATTGTACCCATCGATCACACTCTACCTGGGTGACAGCAAGAGTATCTTTGAGGTCTTTGTACTTCTCTAAGAGTACATCCTCCCTAGCCTTATCATCAGAAATTGGCATTTTAATTTGTAAATCTCATCAGTTTTCTCTTTTAGCACAGACTCAAACTCAGCTTTATTTTTGGAAATTGTTTGTTCTAGCTCTACATTTTTATTGATTAAAGCCACATTTGCTTCTCTAATAGAGGCAAGCTGCTATGCAAGTTTCAGAACATAATTGGCCTTAGCCTCAGAGGATACCTGTGATACCTGTGTTGAAGAGGTATTTGAGGATGATCCATCAGAGGATTCCAAAGCCATGAGAGCTAGATTTCCAAAAGGATGCTCACCACCATGTTGACCAGCACCTGAGAACAGTTGTTCATTACCAGACACATCATCTGGTAAACTGCTCCAGTCAACAACTCCTGGTGTGAAGAAGCTGTGTTGTTGAAGTTGATTAGGTTGATGAGATTGGGATGGTTGAGGCTCAGGGAGTGCATGTGGTTGCTGAGCAGTGGGTGCTTGAACCTGGCCTGGTTGTGGCATGTAATAGCAGGGGTATGGATATGGCATTGGCCCCTGTGGAACAAAATATGCAGGAGATTGTGGTTGATGATGATAACCAGATTGACAGGTTGTTGCCCTCTGTTTTGTTGACTATTGCCAGGGAAAGTCACAAAAGGTGCAGGAGAGTTAGATCTAGATGATCTACATTCTCTTGCAAAGTGCCCAAGCCTGTGGCATTTATGGCACTTCAACTTACTCTTGTCAAAACCAACTTTGGTTTTGCCAGAGAGTCCTGGGAATTTCCTTCCAGTTCTTTTGTAGAACTTCTGAGATCTGATATTTATCAAGGCCATTTGGCTCAAAATATCCATCTCTTCTAAGTCATCATCAGCAATCCCCTTGAGATCATCCATGATGAAACATAGATTGTCACTATTACTACCAGCAAATAACTATCAACACTCACAAAGGCAGGCTCAGAAGTGTTTGTAGAGAAATCAATATGCTCATCATACTGGCTTTCAGATGACGCATATTCTGACTCTTGATGTCCAATCAGGGCAGTGTTCCCTTGGACAAAATCCTCAGTGAGCTTGCCAGATGAAACCAATTTCCTTTTCTGCTCTATCTCTCTCTCGAATGTAAGCAGTTTCCCATGAAGTTGGGTGAGAGATAGGCGATCAACATCAGCATTTGAGCGTAGAACAATGGTATATGTGTTCCATCTCTCAGGCAGTGATCTTAAAATCTATGGTTCATCTGACTCCTGGTATATTCATGTTTAACCATTTTCAATTCAGAGATTAAACATGAAAACCGCTCAAATTGTTGAGTCAGAGTCTCACCCTTTCTATGAGAGAAAGTCTCATATTGTTGGGCGAGGATTTCCCTGTTGTTTGCTAAAACCTCATCAGTACCACCAATTGTTCTTTGATGGCATTCCAGAGGTCATGAGCAGACTCACAATGCAGAAGCCCAGAGTAAATCTCATTAGGAATAGCCATAGCCAAAATTCCATGGGCTTTTGCATCGATTTCAAACAACTTCTTGTCCTCATCGGAGTATTGCTCCTTCTTCTTTGGAACCAACTGGTTTGTTTCCGGATCATTCACCATTGGCTTATGTGGTCCATGTACCACAGATGTCCAACAACCTGAGCTATTGACAGACAGGTGATGGAGCAATCTTCTCTGCCAAATGTTATACTCATTCCTCACCAAGATCGGAGGCTTGGTAGAGGATCCAGTATTGAAAGGATCATTCGAAGAAGTAGTCATTGTGGAAAATCAGACAGATTCAAGTAAAATCACAATAAATTTAGCTCAAACCCACACAACCTCAAATAAAACGGCCAGAAGCGATACACTCTCAATCTCTATAACAGATCCTTGCGAATTTTGCTAATTCGATTAAACTTAGAGCGATTGAACAGTTTCAATGATCAATTGTTAGATCGATCAATGATTAACCCTCTGATACCATTTGTTAGGATCTCAGCCCTTGGTTTAATCGATTGAACAGATATAGCAGCGGAATAGCTCAGAATTAGACAAATTCAACAAGAAAATTGATATAAAACGATAAAAATTTTGTTATAGAGAGAGAAATATCCGACAAAAGGAATATTGCATTAAGATTGTCGGCCTCAAAGGCACGATTACAGGTGAGTCATCTTTCCTTATAAAGGAAAGTGACGTAGGCTGATGTCACTTGAAAGTGACATGTAACCGTTTTATAACTACTGATGTTTAACAACTACTGAAGATGTCAACAACTGACATCTTCTTACAAATGTTCCTAAGTGTTAAACATCTCATTTACAACTACTGAAAAACATAAAACTACTGAAACTACCAACTGAAGAACACCTCTTCATTTTTACAAGTACTGAAAAGAAAATAAACAAACTACTGAAGAAAAGAAAACTACTGAAGAAGAAAAACCATCACAACAACTGAAGAAGCCCTCTTCAGCTGTTGTCATCAGCTGTTACATCAGCTGATGTCTTCAGTACTTGAACATCAGACTTTGTCTTTCAGCTGTTGATCTTCAGTCTTTGTCTTCAGTACTTGTTGAAGTCTTCAGACTTTAGATCTTCAGCTGTTGTCTCTCAGTCTTTGTCTTCAGTACTTCAGACGTACTTCAGCAGTTGTATTCTTCAGACTTTGTAGAACAGCTGATCAGGTCTTCTTCAGCTGTTGTGATGTCTTGGGACTTAGAGGTTTCTCTGATCAGGCTCATTGGTTCTTTTGGTCCAACCAACACAATACCACTCAAAATGTTTCATGTTGGTCTTTTTGGTCCAACAATGTGATGAGCAGTGGGTAAGAGTCAATATTGGTTGGTAATTGTTGATAATTTCATTCACAAGATTCACAGGTATTTTTCTTAAAATAGAAAAGTGAAACATCAGAAACATTAATGGGTTTATCACTAAGATTCCAAATCACCTGATTAAAAAAGTCAAAATTATAAGCAGTTATAATGGAACCGATTTGTTAATCATGTTTTAGTTCCTTTTGCAGTGATAAATGCATAACGACAATTCAATGCTCCACAACTCCCAACAAAAGAGTTCTAAAGAAAAACATAACTCTCATTGAAGCACAGAAACAATGCTATGTAAGGCCCCGTCCCGGGACACTCATAGCTGGTAAATCCTCGCACAATAAAACATATACTTTACTTTAATCGTTCATAAAACATTACATAGCGGAAGTCTAAAGAAATAACTTTTCAATCATTACAAATGGTTTTGCAAGTTAATACAACTTTCATTTCAAAACACATTCGTTCATATTATATGCAAAAACATTAACAAAAGATGCCATTCACATGCAAGTACTGCCCCGTGCCATCCTCAGCAATGCTCACCTGCCACTGGAAAATGCATAAAAATTAGCATTGCTAATTGAGTTCTAGTTTAATAATAAAACATACTTACCTTTATTTAAACCTATCATTTCTATTGCATGTGATCATACATCATACTACATACAACAGATAATATCGTTATATCTTCGTCATTCTTCATTTATACTTTCATTCATTTATTCATACTTCTAGTGACATGTACATTCCCCGAACATTGTGCACGAAGCAGGTAAATGGGCCTGAGGTCTTTCATAGACCTCGAACATTGTGCAGGAAGCTAACTCCAGTACCTAGGGTAAGTACATTCACCATTTATCTTTTTCTTTCGTTCCGGATCAATGCCATATGCTATACCCCGAACATTGTGCACGAAGCGGGTAACTGGGCTTGAGGTTTTTCATAGACCTCGAACATTGTGCACGAAGGTGACTCCAGTACCTAGGACAAGCGGCAAGGATCCCATTCATATGGTCAATCTCAAGGACTGGACCTCAATGTGCATCCTTTGGGGTAGCTAACTCGCACACCGTTGAGCTAACACCTACACAGGATGTGCACCTCCATACATTTGCTTGCAAGCCTTTCTTACATTCATTCATTCATTCATTAATGCATGCATTCATTATCTTTCACTTTATGTTACATAATACTTCGTTCATTCATTATCATAGTACGTAAAGTCAGGGGAAAGATAAACATACATCATCATAAGGAACATAAACATATTATTCATACATCATCATGCAGGGTATCGTACATACATAACATACATCATGTATAACCATGCATCATCATCATCATCATCATCATGCATAAGCACACATCATTACATGCCATCATACCATCTATGACCCCATAAGTCAACATTCATAACCCCCGGGAATCTCCTAGGTCAAAGCCTACATTAGCTCTTTTCCCAAAAAGTCAGAATTTTTCTAAGTGTTCATCCAGATTTCCTATAGTCATCCGCATTTCCTACAGTTCATTAGCATTTGCTATAGGCCATCTTCATTTGCCTTATTGTTCATCCGCATTGGATTTACTTCATCCGCATTTACTTTACTTCATCTGCATTTACTTTACTTCATCCACATTTACATTACTTCATCCGCATTTGTCATCCGCATTAGCCTAACTCATCTGCATTTCCATACTTAGTCAAATGCTCATCCGCATTGACTCAATTCATCCGCATTGACTTACTTGCTCATCTGCATTTCCATACTTAGTCAAATGCTCATCCGCATTGACTCAATTCATCCTCATTGACTTACTTTCTCATCCGCATTTCCATACTTAGTCAAATGCTCATCCGTATTTCCATACATGGTCAAATGCTCATCCGCATTAACCCTTTTCATCCGCATTTACTTCCACACACTTAGGCAGGTTTAAAAAACATATCAAATGGGTCTAAAACATCAGATTCAATTTCCATGCACCATTCATCATGTTCTAAGCTTAATTCTTACCCTCTAAGCCTTAGAAACACAATCATACATCATCACGCATGAACATAGTCACACATCACATCATAACATCATTATACACACATCATGCATACGGGTCCGAAACCCAGCTATATAAAAACATACATTCATGCATTTCCAGCCCTAAAATCAGTTAAAAACCAGTAAAAAAGGGGTCCTAGAACTCACCTTTGCAGCTTTTTGAGTATGGCTTCCTCCAAACTCGTTTGCAAATTAAATTTAACTGCTAGAAACCCACTAAAAACATACCCCAAACACATACAAACACATATATGCATAAACCCGAGGATAAGACCAGCCAAGAACACCATAGAAGCATGAATTACCTTGAATTCAAACTCTTTCTTGTTCTTCCTTCAAAACCGAGAAATTGCTGCTCTTTCTCTCTCTAAACCCCAAAAATCAGAGGTGTATGTGACATATGGGCGGCCATACCACCCTTTTACACTCACTTTTCAAACATTTTGTCCTTTTGGACACTTTTTACCCCTAGACTTGGGTTTTATTTCTTTTCCTTCTTTTCTTTCACATTATTCTTCTTTTCCTTTGACTTTAAAATAACCGGGTGTTACAAGTCCACCTCCCTATACAGGTTTCATCCCCGAAACCTGTTATTCCTCAAAGAATTATGGGTAATGCTGCCTCATCTCTTCTTCAATCTCCCACGTTGACTCAAATCCCTTCCTGTGCTTCCACTGCACACGCACAAGGGGAACCACTTTATTCCTCAACCTCTTTTCCTTTCGATCAATGATTGCCACTGGTTGGTCCACATAATTGAGCCGTTCATCTACTTCGATATCCTCCAATGGAACAATCATGTCTCCATCAGCTAAGCACTTCCTTAGATGAGATACATGGAACGTCAGATGGATTCCAGTTAACTCATCGGGCAACTCCAATCTATATGCTACCTCTCCTACCCGAGCAATGATTCAGAAAGGGCCTATGTATCTTAGGCTCACTTGCCCCGCTATCAGAAATGAATAATACCCTTCCAAGGTGAGACCTTCAACATAACCCGGTCACCCACCTGGAACTCAATCGGTCTACGTCGTTTATCGGCATACGATTTCTGTCTATCTTTGGCTGCCTTCATTAAGGCCTTGATCTTTTCAAGCTTCTCAGTCATAGCCTCGATTACCTCGACACTTCCTAACTCTTTTTTATCAATATCACCCCAACAGACGGGTGTTCTGCATCTCCTTCCGTATAGCATCTCATATGGTGGCATACCAATGCTGGCATGACAGCTATTGTTGTACAAGAATTCAGCTAACGGTAAGTGGTCATCCCAACTTCCTCCAAAGTCAACCACACACGCCCGAAGCATGTCTTGTAGTGTCTGAATGGTCCTTTTTGACTGACCATCAGTTTGGGGATGATAAGCCGTGCTAATATGTAACCTCGTCCCCATAGCATCGTGGAATTTCTTCCAGAATTTAGATGTAAACCGAGTGTCACGATCAGACACAATGGACAACGACACACCATGACGAGTTACAATCTCCTTGATGGACAGGTCAACCAACCTCTCAGATGAATGTGTCTCGCGGATCAGTAGGAAGTGAGCACTCTTAGTCAGACGGTCCACAATCACCCATATGGCATCGTACCCTTTCAGAGTACGTGGCAACTTCGTAATGAAATCCATCGTGATGTGCTCCCACTTCCATTCCGGTATATCCAATGGTTGGATCTTCCCATACGGCTTTTGATGTTCCGCCTTCACTTGCAAACAAGTAAGGCACTTGCTCACATACTCCACCACATCACGCTTCATACCCGACCACCAATAATCCTTCTTCATGTCTTGATACATCTTTGTGGCACCGGGATGGATAGAGTATCGGGTCTTGTGAGCTTTGTCCATAATCTTTACCTGTAGATCCCCAAAACGAGGAATCCACACACGACCAAATCAGGTTCTAACACCGAGTGTGTTTTCACCCTATTCCCCAACCAGACCTCTCATTCATTCAGAGTTAAGATGATCTTCTTTTAGTGCCTTATCCTGAAACTCTTTGACTTGCTTCATCACATCAGAGATCTTGATCAGCTGATATGCTTTCACCCGAATCGGCTCGGGCCTCTCTTTCTGACTAAAGGCATCCGCCACCACATTGGCTTGCCCGGATGGTAATGGATCTCGAAATCAGAATCCTTTATAAGTTCCAACCACCGTCTCCGCCTCATGTTCAGATCCTTCTGCTCAAAAAAGTACTTCAAGCTCTTGTGGTCGGTGAAAATGATGCACTTCGTACCGTAAAGATAGTGCCTCCAAATCATTAGTGCAAAGACCATGGCTGCTAGATCTAAGTCGTTAGTAGGGTAATTGAACTCATGAAACTTCAACTGTCGGGACGCATAGGCTATAACCTTCCCTCTATGTATTAAAACGCACCCCAAACCCAGTAGGAAGCATCAGAATAAACTACCAGATCTTCGCTCCCATTGGGTAATGACAGAGCAGGAGCTTGAGTCAACCTCACCTTCAATTCTTTAAATGCCTTCTCTTGAGCTTGACCCCATACGAACTTCACATCTTTTCGGGTCAACTTGGTTAGTGGAGAAGCGATCTTGGAAAAGTCTTGAACGAATCTTCTATAGTAGCCCGCTAAACCCAAGAAACTACGAATCTCGGATGGCGTCTTCGGTGACTTCCATTGCATAATGGCCTTCACCTATGCCGGGTCCACCATGATCCCGTCCGGATTCACCACATGACCCAAGAACTGAACTTCACACAACCAGAACGCGCACTTGGAGAATTTTGCATACAACTTCTTCCTGGTCAACATCTCCAAAACCTCCCGAATGTGATCGGCATGCTCAATCTCACTCTTTGAATAAATCAAGATATCATCAATGAACACAATCATTGATTTATCCAACATAGGCCGACACACACGGTTGATTAGATCCATAAAAGCAGCTGGCGTGTTAGTCAAACCAAAAAACATGACAAGAAACTCGTAGTGACCGTAGCGCGTGCGAAAAGCTATCTTAGGGATATCCGACTCCTTCACTTTGAGGTGATGGTAGCCCAATTGAAGGTTGATTCATGAAAACCAACTAGCACCTTGAAGCTGATTGAACAAATCATCTATTCTCGGTAAGGGGTATCGGTTCTTCACTGTCAAGTTATTCAACTCACGGTAGTCAATACACATCCTTATACTACCGTCTTTCTTCTTTACAAACAGGACCAGAGCACCCCAAGGAGAGATACTTGGTGTTATAAACCCCTTGTCAAGCAGCACTTGCAACTGCCCCATCAACTCTTTCATCTCTATCGGGGCCAATCGATACAGTGCCTTGGCAACAGGTTGGGCACCTGGTATCAATTCAATCCGAAACTCGATCTCTCGGTCAGGTGGCACTCCTGGTAAGTCTTCTGGGAATACATCCGGAAAATCACACACAACGGTACATCGGATAGTTGGGGTGTTGGTGTATCCATATCCTATACATAGGCTAAGTAGGCGCTACATCCACGCCTCATACACTTTCCCGCCACCACCATCGAAATCACTTTTGGAATTGTCGTGACTCGATCACCATAAACCGTTACCGAACTCCCATCAGGCACGGATAGCTAAATCATCTTCTTGTGACACAAGATGTTCGCCTCGAAATCCGCCAGCCAATCCATCCCAAGAACCAAATCAAAATCACCCAAGGTCATCACGAACGGTCTAACAGGAAACCTAAGACCTTCTAGCTCCACATAACAACCCTCTAACATCTTAGAAATCCTGGTAGACTTACCTATGGCAATTTCTACATCGAAGGGCGCATCAATACGTCTACTACTAACAGGAAACTTAGCACAGAAAGCGGCAGAATAAAACTTTTACTCGCACCCGAATCAAATAACACCGAAGCTAAAGTTTGGTTCACTAGAAACGTACTGGACACCATATCAGGGTCCGTTCTAGCTTCCTCCAGTGTCATTGTGAATGCTCTGGCGTTCGCCCTTGGTCCTTCACCTCCAGTTTTCTTCACCCCGGAACCCTCAACTCTTGGCTTCTTACACTCCCTGCTTATATGACCACTTCCCCCGCAGTTAAAAAACCTCATACCTCCATAGTCTCTGGCCATATGACCAGGCTTTCCACACTTGAAACAAACATTCGACCCCATCTACGCTCGCCAGCATGCTCCTTCCCACACTTGCCACACTTTTTCAACCTTGCACTTGACATGTCCACACGGCGGTCATCCACTCGAGCCTTCTTGTTACTCGTCGAGGCACCACCCCGACCAAACCTCTTCCCATTCCAGTTTCTATCACCTCCACCCTTCTGATTACTTTCAGTCACCACCACCACAATCCTCTCATCATACAATCTCCCAAAGATCCACTACTGACCTAAATGTGCTTGGTTGGGCGGTGATCATGTGCCTGCGAATATCTGCTGGCAAACCCTGAATATACCTCTTGATCTTCCGAGATAGAGGTGTCACCTGATCCGGCACCAGACGTGCCATTTCGTTGAACTTTGTGGTGTACTCTTGGTGTGTCATTGTTCCCGCTTCCAGTTGCATAAACTCCCTCTCCACCTTGTCCATTTCCTGATTAGGACAAAACTCCTCGATCACCAACTTCTTTAGTTCGGACCTTCTATAGTAGCCCACCAAACCCAAGAAACTACAAATCTTGGATGGCGTCTTTGGTGACTTCCATTGCATAACCGCCTCCACTTTCGCCGGACCCACCATAATCCCAACGGGATTCACCACATGACCCAAGAACTGAACTTCGCGCAACCAAAATGCGCACTTGGAGAATTTGGCAAACAACTTCTCCCTTCTCAGTGTCTCAAGAACCTCCCGAATGTGACCGGCATGCTCAATCTCGCTCTTTGAATAAATCAAGATATCATCAATGAACACAATCACTAATTTATCCAGCATCGGCTGACATACACGATTCATCAAATCCATAAAAGCAGCCGACGCATTGGTCAAACCAAAAGACATGACAAGAGACTCGTAGTGACCATAGCGCGTGCAAAAAGCTTTTTTAGGGATATCTTGCTCCTTCACCTTCAACTGATGGTAACCAGATCGAAGATCTATCCTTGAAAACCAACTGGCACCCTGATGTTGATCGAACAAATCGTCTATTCTCGATAAGGGGTATCGGTTGTTCACGGTCAACTTGTTCAGTTTGTGGTAGTCAATGCACATCCTCATACTACTGTCCTTCTTCTTTACAAATAGGACCGGAGCACCCCAAGGAGAGATACTCGGTCTAATGAACCCCTTATCAAGTAGCTCTTACAACTACTCCATCAACTCTTTCATCTCTATCGGAGCCAAACGATACGGTGCCCTAGCAGCGGGTTGGGCACCCGGTATCAAGTCAATCTGGAACTCGATCTCACGATCAAGTGACACTCCTGATAAGTCTTCTGGGAATACGTCTGGAAAGTCACACACAATGGGTGCATCGGATAGTTGTGGTGTTGGCGTATCCAAATCCTTTACATAGGCCAAGTAGGCACTACATCCACGCCTCATACACTTTCCCGCCACCGCCATTGAAATTACCTTCGGAATCGTAGTCACCGGATCACCATAAACCGTCACCGAACTACTATCAGGTGTTGTCAAACGAACCATCTTCTTACGACACACAATGTTTGCCTCAAAGTCCGCCAACCAATCATTCCCAAGAACCAAATCAAAACCACCCAAGGTCATCACGAATGGTCTAACTGGAAACTTATGACCTTCTAGCTCCACATCACAGCCCTTTAACATCTCAGAAATCCTGGTAGACTTACCTATGGCAGTTTCTACATCGAAGGGCGCCTCAATACGTCTACTACTAACAGGCAACGTAGCACAGAAAGCAATAGAAATAAAACTCTTACTAGCACGAGAATCAAATAGCACAAAAGCTAAAGTTTGGTTCACAAGAAACGTGCTGGACACTACATCAAGGTCGGCTCTAGCTTCCTCCTGTGTCATTGTGAATACTCTGGCGTTCGCCCTTGGTCCTTCACCTCCAGTTTTCTTCACCCCAGAACCCTCAGCTCTTGGCTTCTTACACTCCCTGCTCATATGACCACTTCCCCCGTAGTTGAAACACTTCATACCTCCACACTCGCTAGCCATATGACCAGGCTTCCCACACTTGAAACAAACATTCAACCCCCATCTACACTCGCCACCGTACTCCTTTCCATACTTGCCACACTTTCTCAACTCGGCACTAGATGTGACCACAATGCAGTCATCCCCTCTAGCCTTCTTGTTACTCGTCGAGGCACCACCCCGACCAAACCGCTTCCCGATCCAGTTTCTATCACCTCCACCCTTTCGACTAACTTCAGTCACCACCACCATAGTCCTCTCATCATACAATATCCTTGCTAGATCCACCGCTGACCTAAACATGCTTGGTCGGGCGGCGATCATGTGTCTGCGAATGTCCGTCGGCAAACCCTGAATATACCTCTTGATCTTCCGAGATAGAGGTGTCACCTAATCCGGCACCAGACGTGCCATTTCATTGAACTTTGTGGTGTACTCTTGGTGTGTCATCGTTCGTGCCTCAAATTGCAAAAACTCCCTCTCGACCTTGTCCATTTCCTGGTGAGGACAAAACTCCTCAATTACCGACTTCTTCAGTTCGGACCATCTCATTCTTCCAATGGCCCTGCTGCCTTTTGCTTGGACAATATTGTCCCACCAGCGTAGAGCTGAGTCCATAAAAGAGTGGGTAGCGAACTTAACTTTCCGGTCTTCTCGGCACTCGCTGATATCAAGTACAGCCTCCATTTCCCTCACCCACCGGTGAGCAGTAGCTGCAGTGTCGTTTCCATCAAACGTAGGGGGCTAGCATCTTATGAATACCCCATAGTTACAGCCTCGTACTGCTTCCCGCACAGGCTCTTCTTCTTCCTTTTCTTCTTCATCATGAGACGGAACCGTCTTAGTCTCGGGCTATCTTCTTTCGTCGTAGGTCCACTCCTTTCCTTTCTCTCTCCCTCTCTAACTGCCTTTATCACTTCGGTCACCACATACGGTAGGATCGTCTGCATAACTTGATGCACTTCTTCCACAACCGCGTCCTTCACTAAAGCTCTCAGATTAGCACTCTCATCTCCACCCTTCGGATGAGGGGTTTCTGGTTCTTCATGAACCACCTTTTTGGCCCTAGGCCTTCCCCTCGTAACCCGTGGTTCAGCACCATGCCCACCACCACGCGAAGCTTTAGATGATCTACCACTGGCTATCGTCTAACTCACACTGAAAGATTTAACACTAATACGGTCATTCAAGCAAATGGCTTAGTTTATGTCAAGTATAGTAAGTCCCTAATTATAGTGGCCAGTTGTGATTAGCCACTTACTTTACTCTTCATACTCCAAGCATCTCCTATCCTGACTTAATTAGTATCTAAATCTACATACAACACATAACCACATACCATGCGCACATAAACCGGCTAACATTACGAAAATACCCGATGGCACGCAGCTACTCAGATTGGCATCCCATTCCCCTTCGGTCCCATTCTCAGTTTAAGTTAAGGTTTATTTTGAAAATTTACCCATTTCACTTAAACTTTGGCTCTGATACCAACTTGTAAGGCCCAGTTTCCGGGACGCTCACAGCTGGTAAATCATCGCACATAAAACATAATACTTTACATTTAATTGTTCATAAAACATCGTAGCAGAAGTCTGAAGAAATAACTTTTCATATCATTACAAATGCTTTTGCAAGTTAATACAAGCGTTCATTTCAAAACATCATTCGTTCGCATTATAATGCAAAAACATTAACAAAAGAATGCCATTCAACATGCCAAGTAGCTGCTTCGTGCCATCCTCAGCAATACTCACATGCCAACTGGAAAATGCATAAAAATCAGCGTTGCTGAGTGAGTTCTAGTTTAATAATAAAACATACTTTTTCCTTCATTTAAAACTGTTCATTTCTATTGCATGTGATCATACATCATACATACATACAGATAATACCATTATTATCTTCGTCATTCTTTCGTTCATACTTTCATTCATTCATTCATTACTTCCAGTGACATGTACATTACCCCAAACATTGTGCACGAAGCGGGTAGCTGGGCCTGAGGTCTTTCATAGACCTCAAACATTGTGCACGAAGCTGACTCCAGTACCTAGGGTAAGTACATTCACCATTTATCTTTTCTCTTTCGTTCCAGGTCAATGCCATATGCTATACCCCGAACATTGTGCACGTGGCGGGTAACTGAGGCTGAGGTTTTTCATAGACCTCGAACATTGTGCACGAAGCTGACTCTAGTACCTAGGGCAAGCGACAGGGATCCTATTCATATGGTCAATCCCAAGGATTAGACCCCAATGTGCATCCTTTGGGTTGCTAACCCGCACACCGTTGAGCTAACACCTACATAGGGTGTGCACCTCCATACATTTGCTTGCAAGCCTTTCTCACATTCATTCATTCATTCATTAATGCATGCATTCATCATCATGTTCCCCTTTCATTATCTTTCACTTTGTTGATACATTTTGTCCCTAGATCATGATATGAATGTAATAGATCTTGTTTGTCTGATTCTGATATAATGTTTGGAATGATTAATGAAATGATATTGGTTGTTTGTTATTTATAATGTTTAATATTTCATTAATGACTCGATGTTGAATTGGTTAATTAGGTTTGTGGTTGTTTGAATTGTTACACATAATGTTTATTAATTAATACATTCAAAACTTAACAAAATGAAGTTCTCATACGAATGGCCCATGCGAATGGACCATACACATGAACAACTTCATACGAATGACTCAGTCGCACGACTGAACTAGGAGACTGGATCAGTCGTATGATTGTAACATAAGATTGGCTCAATCGCACGACTGAACACTCAGTCGTGCGGATGAATCAACCGCATGGTTCAATCGCACGACTGAACCATACTAATGGTTCAGTCGTACGAATGAACAGTACTAACCTATAAATACAACACAATTCGTAGAAAAATGGGAGCTTTCATTCTATTTCGACTCCAGACGTACCCTAGCCATGCAGAAGCCTCCAAGTTGATACTCCAAGTTCATAGAACGCTGTAGATCGATTCCTAATCGATTCTTAATGTTTGATTCAATACTTTATTGATTCTACGTGCGTTCTCACTAATTGGATCGCCAATCAAATAGAATTATGCACTATTTGGTTTGGTTTACACGTTAATCATTCGGTATTTCGTTTAAATACCAGGTCCTAACAAGTGGTATCAGAGCTCTGGCTCTTGATTACGTGTGATTTAATCAAGATTGATAAAAAGTTTGTGTTTTTACACTAAAAAACGCAATCTTTTGTGTCAAAAGTTGCCTTGGACGTTCCCTGCTCATCAAGTTTCGGTTTCTATGGCCTTAGGCGATTAGGTTTTGCCAAATTTCGAATTTTTACGGCTAAAACACGTTTAACCTAGAAATTTTTGCAAAACAGCAGCTTCAGTCGCACGAGTGAGCCATTCGCATAACTGGACTTTATTCGCATACACCAGACGCACGATTGGACTGAGTCGCATCTCCATTCGTACGACTGAACCATCCGTTCGCAGTGTTCATACGCATCGGCTTCATTCGCACGACTGAACCAATCGCTTAGTTCAGCCGTACGATTGAACCAATCGCATAGTTCATTTGCACGGATAGCCCATTCGCATCACCCAGTGACACCAGTTTGACAGTTTGTTTAGTACACTTAAAAGTTAATCGGGATGGAAGATCAGATGTCAGCGTTTACTGCCGGCAAGGACTCAAGGATCCAGAACTTACTGTTGCTTGAGAGTGAGGTGGGGAATCATAATAAACCACCAAAACTCTTAATGTTAGATGAGTTTCCCCACTAGAAACAATGTTTTGAGATCTACCTCAATGGAGTGGATCCAAATTTGTGGGAAGCTATCGAGACTGGGTATAGTATGCTAGTGGGAGCAGATGGGGTAAAGCTTACTTTGGGAGGGATGACTAATGCTCAGAAAGTTAAGTATAATGCAGAGAAGAGAGTTTATGCATTGATCACACAGTCTATTCCTAAAGATATTTTCCACCAGTACTCGGAGAATAAGCAGGCCAAGAAATTGTGCGATGAGCTGGAAAAGAGATACGACGGGAATGCTTCGCTGAAAGCAATTAAAGCTAAGGAACTGAAGAAGGAATTTGACAACTTCTCATCGATGGGAGACGAGAGTTTGGATGATGTTATTGATAGATTCTACCATCTGATGAGTGAATTGCATACACATGGGGTTGCTACTACCATGGAAGAAAAGGTGTCAAATTTCGCAGACGGATTGCCGGAAAAGTGGGCTTCATTTGTGTCAAATCTGAGACAGAATGAGATGCTGGCAAAGTTGGATATCAATGACTTCATTCTAAAGCTGCGAGAAGAAGCACTTAGGATGAAATACAGAGCTCAGAAGTCTTCGCACACTCAGAATCCAGCTTTGTACAATGCCACGCCTCAAGCTAAGACGTCTGAAGCACCTCTTCAGACTGCTTTTGTGTCAAGCTCATCTATTCCTTTACAAGTCTCTCCTTCAGGATCAGAAACATCAGGGTCTTCTAGTACCCAATATATCGGATCTGAAGTAAATGCTACCAGACTGAACACTAATAATCTTGGAAACGTGACAGTAGAAGTAGCTCAAGAGCACATGGATCTCTTGGCAGCAGTGGTTCATTCTTAAGATGGACTTGTTGCTGGGAAGATTGGAAACTGCCATCTGGCAGATGAGGACTACGAGCAGGTGGATGAAATGGAGCTGGAGAGGATGGATATTATGTGGGCCTTAGCTAATGCTGTCTGGAGGGTGAAGAAGTTTGTGAAAAAGACCGGACAGAACTTGGTTGCTACTAAGGATACCACATTTGGCTTCGACAAGAGTAAAGTGACCTGCTTTAACTGTGGAGAAAAGGGGCACTGTTAGGACTTGGTATTTGAACGAAATACCTAGTGATTAGCGTGTAAACCAAATCAAATAGTGTGGAATCCTATTTGATTGGCGATCCAATCAGTGGGAACACACGAAGAATCAATAAAGAATTGAAACTAACATTAAGAATCAATAGGAATCGATCTACAGCGTTCTATGAACTTGGAGTATCAACTTGGAGGCTTCTGGACGGCTAGGGTACGTCTGGAGTCGAAATACAATCTGTTTTTCTCCATGAATTGGATTGTATTTATAGGTTAGTATTGTTCATTCGGGCGACTGGACCATAAGCATGGTTCAGTCGTGCGATTGAACCATGCGGTTGATCCATCCGCACGACTGAGTGTTCAGTCGTGCGACTGAGCCAATCTTATGTGTCAATCATACGACTGATCCAGTCTCTTGGTTCAGTCGTGTGACTGAGTCAATCGTATGAAGTTATTCATGCGTGTGGTCCATTCGCATGGTCTATTCGCATGAGAAGTTCATTATGTTAAGTTTGAATGTATTAATTAATAAACATTATGTGTAACCATTCAAACAATCACTAACCTAATTAACCAATTCAATATCGACTCATTAATGAAATATTAGACATTACAAATCACAAACAATCAATATCATTTCATTAATCATATCAAATTACATCAAAATCAGATAAACAAGATCTATTACATTTCATATCATGATCTAGGGACATACATGTATCAACAAACTCCCCCTTGGACCTAGATCTCTCTAATGTCGTGTTTTCTGCATCACCTCCTCATATTTCTTGTACTTGTCCTCTTTTGTGACTCCTGCGTGAATCTCAAACGCGAAGCAGAGTCTCATGACATTTTGGAACTGGAGGGCTTGTACAATATCTTGCGTATCATAGAACAATGGCCACTTGTATAGCATGTAGATATCACTTGCTGACAAGTTGGTAAGCCACATTGGGTCGAATACCCTGATCGTATCCATTTGGCCCTCTTTGTTTAGGACTATGACCGCTTCTACTATTCTCCAATCGTAGTACCACCATTTAAAGTGTGGAGTGAAGTGCTGTGGCATTTCCCTGAGTGGGATTCTTGACATTGTGCGCAGAGGACTCGACTTCAACACTATCTTCGGCTTTCCAGTAATGGCATCAACCTCAGACCTTCTGATATACCTTGTAGGCTGTTGGGGTCTGAAGTTAACCCACCTAGTGTGGTACTCCTTCTTTAGGGCACCCTTGAACTAGCCTGACATCTTCCTCGGGTCAGCATACAAAAGCTTTAGTTTGGCCAGCTGGTTGAGCTCAAAACCTGGTAGAGTCTTCAAATCATATGGGAATCTAAAGTACTCTATGCCTTTTTCTCTCTTAACTGCATATATGTTAAGATCCTCAAAATACACCCACGCTATGATCCTACCAGTCACCTTATGATGTTTCTTGACTCTGTAGAGTTTGGTGTAGGCATCCTGTTTCGGTGCAGCGCGTTGGGCTCTAACTTCTTCAAAACACGCAGCCCACTCAGCCTTTCGAATATCAACATCATCATTTGAGGCTTGGGTCGTTTCCTCTACTTTCTCCGACTCTTGCTCCATCTTGTCTAACACCTCAAAAGTATCGCTGACGAGGGATTCACCCAGATTGGGTACCACATTTCCCTCATTGTCAGTGTACTGAGGGTAGTGCTCGGCAGTGACATCTTCAATCTCTATTTTCATCAACATCGTGGAGCTCTTCGTCAGTGGTCGAGTCGCATGTCGGAGCATCCTTCACTATCTCATCTGGATTGAGCTTGAAAATCTCTGCGAGTTGCTCGTTTGATAGGTCGTGAATTTTTTCCCCTTCTTCAGGGGTATAACTCACCGACCTCCTTACAATCCCTTGCAGATCAAGAATCATTGTTAGCTGAGTCTTGACCTGCTGAAGGGGAGCAACACAAACTCATCCATTTGGTAATTTGGATCTGTTTGATTTACACATTCAACATATCAACCATTAGTAATTAATCAAAACAGAAATGCATTAAACTGAATTTTAACATTAAATACATAGTTTTCAAATACATGATTCAAATACAAAAGTAATTAAGTACATAAACATCTAATCTTTACTTTCATCTTGTATCATCGTCTCGTCACTTGGTGGAGCCGAGGAAGAAGCTGGTTGGTCTTGTATGTTCTTGGACCTCCTTTCTTGACCTGAAGCAGAGGCCGATGCAGCTGCATCTCCTCTTGATGTATCATCATCATCATCCTTCTCCTCTGTCATTTCTTCTTCTGTCCCCTCATCCTCCTCTGTCTCATCATCAACTTCATCATCATCATTATCTCCGTCTCCCTCTTTGATCTTCAAGGGCTCTTCCTTAGATCCCTTTAACTTTAACATGATCGTCTTCTTCGCCTTCTCCAAATCCTCTATCTTTTTGTTTGATGTGACACTATGTGCTTGGAGTTGGGCTATCTCATGGCTCTGAGCAGCCATCTGTAGGGCCTGCTCCTTAATCACTCTAGCCTGCTCTTCTATCTGGTGAGACTGAGCAGCAGTAAGATCAGCAAGCTGAAGGATCTGAGCCGCCTTCTCCTCATCTGCTGCTAATAGGCTCATCACCATCCTGTTGAGTGCAGACAGCTGTTCCTCTACCCCAATTGGAGGTAGAGGTGATACATATGGATGAGATGGATGGGCTGAGGATCCAGCTTGGTGGGTAACGGTGGTGGTGGTGGCTGTAGTGAAGATAGGTCTGTGAGGTGGTGGAGGTGATGTGGGAGTGAAAGATATGGTGGTAGATGGAATCTGTACAGTGGTGGGAGGTGTGGTGATGGTAGTAGTAGTGGCTGTGGTGGCTGTGGTGGTGGATGTAGTGGCTGTGGAAGTGGTAGTGGTGGTGGCAGATGTGGTGGCTATAATGGTAACAAAGGTGAGTCGTCTTTTCTTCTTTTTCTGACCATGGGGTTGAGCCATCCTTTTCCTCGTCGTTCCCGTTGAGGTGGATGCTCCCCCTACAACCCTTCTAGCTGGCTCCGATACATAACTCGGATCCGTGGCTGTCTCTCCTGAGTCTCGTGGGCGTTCACCAACCACCCTTAGCCCATGTTCTGTGGGAACAACCTTGCTTCTCACAGTCCGTGTTAACGGCTCCTCTTCTGAATCCTCATCCTCCTCACTAGAAACAAAATCCTGGTGGAAACCAGCAGACTCAGATCCATCATGGGTGGATGGTGGAGATTGTATATCAGTGGTAGTGGCCCTAGATGGAATGGGGCATGTATCTCCACCATCACCACCGTCATCATCATTGTCGTCGGCGGGTAGAGCAATCTGCTCAACATCAGAATCACTGTCGTCGTGGCGCCACTTCCTCCTGTCTAGCACCACATAGTACTCACGGGCCAGATGCCCAAACAATCTCCTGACTGGGGGTTTTACTTGCTTTCCCCTGTATACCTTCATTCGGCCCAAGGTGGATCACCCATCACCTCAAGCACTACCGCATCATCCTTCTCATTTGGCAGGGAGGGGAGCTTCTGGTCTATTATCATTTGCATAAATCATGGGTACATGCAGAAGCCCTCCTTCCCTTTCCCCTCAATGTTCTCCACCAAGTAGGTGAAGATCATTCTGGAGAAGCTGAACGGATGGTTCAGCACCAATGCAACAAAAGCATTCTGGATCTAGTCAGACAACTCATCAAAACCTCCCTTTCTGGATGTTGTGCATTTCAGCAATACGTGAGCAAGGTACTTCAGCTGGGGACAGAGGTTGCTCTTGTTGAGCACCCCCGTATTGATATCCCGAGCGTACTTGGCTTGAAGGAAACATCCTCTGACAGTAAGGGAATGTAATTTAGTAGACAGTCAACATCGTCCCCCAACTGTAACACGGTCCTCAGATCCTCCTCTGTGATAGCTATAGCCTCTCCAAAGATAGTACCTCTGATACAGTGAGGCTCAGATGATCGATCAACAATTGCACCTTCCCAGAAGGCCTGCTGAATAGACCGATAAGGTGTACATGGAGCAGATATAGCGTGTGCAATCCTCGATCTTCTGAGGAAGGTTATAATGCCCGAGAAGTCCGAAGCATTTCTGGATGTGAGATCTAGAGGAGCACAAATATTGTGCTTCGTACTCATAGTCCAACGACTAGCCATCTGTTACACAAGGAAATTAAACATTAGTACCCATTGTTAAGAATGTCATGAAACACTTGGACTTGAACAAAATCTTTTCTGTCATCCGAATGAGGCTGTGCGACTGGGATTCAGTCATGCGAATGACTCCATACGTACAACTGAGTGTGCGACTGGACTCATGCGTATGTAGCCTCCTGCGTTTACACCAGTCGTGCGACTGAACTCATACGCATAGTTCAGTCATGCGATTACACTAGTCGCACTCTTTAGTCGTGCGACTGAAGCTCATCAACTGTCCATTCGCATGTCTTTCTGTCTGCTCAATTCAAATTCAATTTTTTACCAATTTTGAGTTTTAAACTTCGTGTTCTGGTACATTAGACTCGTAATCCATTATTTTAACAACTAACACCTTTAATTTCATTTGTTTACGTCGTTTAGTTAGGGTATTTTACCACACAAGACACGGTTTTTCTAACGAATCCGATTGTTCAGAATTAGTGGCAAATTGAATGATTTGGTAGAGTTTCGGCACCGCAGATTGTAGAGTCAATGCAAATGGTCAATATGTGAGAATCGAGGGTTTATAGTGATCAAACGAAATTTTGGCAGCGTAACTTTAGTCGTGCGATTTAGGGTAAGTTTGAGAGTGGTGAGTCTCTGCGACCGACTCACTCTCTATTTATACTAACCCTAAATTCAATCGTACGACTGGGCTCATACGCATGTTTCATACGGGCGATTGTGCCTCACTCGTGCGATTGATTCAGTCGCCCCATTCAGTCGTCCGACTGGAGTTCAGTCATGCGACTTACCCATTCATTCACTCTTAAACATCCAATTGGGTCAATCGTCTGGGCCATTCGATTGAATGGTCCATTCTTATGGTCCATTCGTACGATGGCTCCCATTCGTATGATAAGTACATACTAAAGGTCCATTCGTGTGAATGGGTCATACTTATAACATTTCCTGCATTTCTTACCATTTAAACCCTTTTAACTTTTGAGATTAACATTATGAGCTTTTGATCATCTCAGACTTGAACATTTTAACCAATATAATCACTTCACGTGTGACCTTTTTTTAAACAATTTGTCACCTCAGACGCGACTGCATTAAACTTAAAAAAAACTCATGTGGTCATCTCAGACATGACCCTTTTAGTAAGTTGATCCCTTATCGATTTTCATGATGTAGTCTGGCAAACAAACACAACTAAAAGACTAAGTGAATAATAATAAAAAAACTAAACTAACATACCAAAATAAAAACTTGTTTTTGGCTTTTTGTGAGAGATAAATCCTAAGATGGAAATCTACGGGATTTGGTTCCGGAATAGGCAGCTTCAACTTAGATTTACCACACCTGGACCAATTCAATTTTGGAATCATACATGCAAGTCAAATCATTTGGGACTTGTTGTCAAAATCTTTTGATGCTCTATTCTTGGTTTTCATCCAGAGTCATTAGCAACTTTTAGGAAATCATACTGGAACTATTAGATTACCACATTGATTTGAACTTTCAAGAATTGCAGCCACAATGATTGTCAATATGTTTGTCCTCTTAAATCCATACATAGACTTTTGACACAGACTGGTGATAGATTTAGGTTTAATTATTTCAACTATCATTTGTGGATCCCACACTTATATGGTAATCAACATTCCTTAGGAGCTTTTGAGCGGTCTACGGGTATTTTTACAAGGAGAGACTATTCTTAGGCGTTCAAAGAGAAGCCAATTCTCAGGTCAGTGCCATCGCACAGCAGAGAGGCGGCAAACAACAATGAATTCTAGAATATCTAGGTTATGCTTATCCTCAGGTCAGTGCCATCGCACAGCAGAGAGGCACACAACCTATCTCCTTGTTAGAGCAGCTTAATATTATTTTGCACAAAATGCACCAACAACATAAGTCATTAGCTTGATAGCATTTTCTTTCATTTTTTTTGTGCTTTGCTCTATTTATGGTCATCTGTACACATTTGTGGCGTTTACATGCTCATTACCCCTTATTGGAATATTGTTGTTTGTGTTAACCAGTGATAAGATGGAAGCCCATAGTCTACTCTTGTTTGTTACCTTAGGAGTTACCAGTTTTGTGTTGAATCACATATCAGTTGTGGTCTAGCAACCTCTCAGTCTACTCTCGTTGTGTTACCTTAGGAGTTACCAGTTTTCAATCATCTTCCTTTTTATATTGCTTGGACTACATAGACTTATACTTTGAATGTTTGCATCTTTTCTAAATTAAAATTTTAAAGTCCCTCTTGATTTGTTCCTGTACTATCATATTCCATAGAGTTTGAATCGGTATCACAGATATAATCTACCTTATATCAGCTTTCCACTCCTTCTCCCTCATTTTTTTAATAGTGTTTCTTGCTAACTTAGTCTCCCCCTAAAATACTAAAATCAAACTGGTTTAATTATTTAGGATTTTAATAAAAAGTAGAATAACATGAGGTTAATTTTAAAACGGACTAAATTAACAATAAAGTAAAATAAAATGAAAAATTTACTAAGCTACATCGGACTACACATGATCATCATCAGGAATAACATCACTTTGCTTAACGCCGTTGACCTCTAGCAAATATTGAAAATGTGGTTTATCAAAGGCTTTAGTATAGAGGTCAGCGTGTTGAAAATCAGTATTAATTTTTACCATATCAGTTAAGTTCTTTTCAAAACAATCTCTTATGAAATAGTATTTAATACCGATATGTTTGGTCTATGGATGTTGGACCGGATTTTTATTTATTGCAATTGCAGCAGAGTTATCAACAAAAATAGGAGTAGAAGAAAACTTTAAACCATAATCCAGCATTTGCTGTTGAATCCAGATGATTTGTGAACAGCAACTTGCAGCAGCAACATATTCGGCTTCACAGGTTGACAATGCAACCGATGTCTGCTTCTTACACTGCCAGGTAACTAATCTTCTCCCAAAGAATTGACACCCTGCTGATGTAGACTTGTAATTCATCTTGCAGCCCCCGTAATCCGAGTCACTATAAGCCGTGAGCTCAAAGTCATCATCATGAGGATACCACAACCCAAGTGTGGGTGTACCCTTTAGATAACGAAATATCCTCTTGACCCCTATCAGATGGTTGACCTTAGGCTTAGCTTGATATCTAGAACATAAACATGTAGCATACATGATATCAGGTCTTGAGGCAGTGAGATACATGAGGGATCCAATCATTCCTCGGTATATTGTGGCATCAACAAGATCTCCATTTTCATCAGGTGTTATATCATGATTCGTAGCAAGTGGAGTCCCAGCAGCAGAAGCATTCTCCATGTCAAAACGACTGAGAATGTCTCCTACATACTTGGTCTGATGTAGAAATATCCCATTTGGAGTCTGATCCACCTGTAACCCGAGAAAGAACTTCATCTCCCCCATAGCACTCATCTCAAATTCTTTCTTCATAACTGCTTCAAATTCTTTGCATAACTCTTCGTTCTTTGAACTGAAGATTATGTCATCGACATAGATCTGTACGAGCAGTAGGTCGCCACCTTTTTCTTTGATGAATAGTGTGGAGTCAATGACTCCCCTGCGAAAGCCGTGTTTCACCAGAAGAGTCGAGAGTTTCTCATACCAAGCTCTTGGAGCTTGATGAAGCCCGTATAAAGCCTTGTCGAGTTTGTAAACTCTATCCCGATGATAAGGATCTTCAAATCCCTCGGGTTGACTGACATAGACTATTTCTCTGATTTCCCCATGAAGGAATGCACTCTTCACATCTAATTGCTAGACTTTAATCTTCATGTATGATGCATAGGCAAGGAAGTGCGAATGGCTTCCATCCTTGACACAGGTGCAAACACTTCATTATAGTCAATTCCCTCGACTTGGTGAAATCCTTGAACCACCAATCGAGCCTTGTTTCCTGATAATGACCCCTTGGTCATCCTTATTGCATTTCAAAACCCATTTGGTGCCAATGACCTTAGCACCTTTAGGTCTATCAACCAGAGTCCATACACCTAACTTCTTGAACTAAGAAGTTCTTCTTGCATGGCACTCACCCACGCCTCATCATTTAGTGCATCATGACGTATTTTGGCTCAAACTGTGAGACAAAACACCGATAAGCACCATCATGAATATATCCCTTTTCCATAACTGAGGCGTAATCAGCTGAGTATAGCTGATTTCGGGTTTGTACTCCTGATCTGACATCCCCAATGACATTGTTTAGGGGATGATACACGTTGAGTCGGGATCCTAGAGTAGTAGGAACAACTACCTCAGAGCCAAGATTTTGAACATTTGGTTCTGCAGCTGAGGTAGTTGGAGTTTGAGGCTCCGAAGTCGAAGGTGCATCACTGGTAGATGGTTGTGGACTTTCCGGAACTGGAACCTGTTCCTCCTAACTATTCTGGTCATCTTCTTCAGCTTCATCTTCAGAGGAGGAATCATTGTCGTCGACTACTCCCCCTGACTGAGTAGATGATCCTCCCAGTGAGCTCGATGTTGGAGTATTCAAGATATCATACAGCATCCGTGTAGCTAACTCGTCATCCAAGGGAGAGAAGGGGATGTTGAAGGACTTGAAGAATCCATCATAGTCGAAAAAAGAGGCGGGTCCTTTGCCAGTAGGTGGTGTGGTATATCGCTGAACATCAACATTACACCATACTTCTACTAGACCCGTTGAGTTGTTGTACACCGTCTTGTTCGGTATGTTGTATCCTAGAAAGATTCCTTCATCCGCCTTCTCGCTGAATTTACCTTCTTGTGTTTTCTTCAGCAGTGTGCACGGCGCGCCAAATGGTTCGAGATACTCCAAATTTGGTTTGCGTCTTTGTAGTAGCTCGTAACATATCTTTCTGTGGCGCTTGACAATCAGAACTCGATTCAGTGTATAGCATGCATTAGCAACTGCCTCATTCCAAAATTGAATAGGCAATTTCGAGTCTGCCAGCATAGTCCGTGCTGTCTCTATCAAGCTTCTGTTCTTTCGCTCAGCAACACCATTCATCTGAGGCGTTTAGGCAGAAGTGAACTGATGTAAAATTCCTTTTTCCTTGCAGTAAGCCTCCATCCACTTGTTCTTGAATTCCGTCCCGTTGTCTGAGCGTACTTGTCTAACCTTTAGCTTGTAGAGAGATTCTAGTGTGGTTACTAACTCCTTGAAGGACTCAAATGTTTCTGATTTGGACTTCAGAAACATTACCCACGAGAACCTTGAGTAGTCATCAGTAACCACTAAACATTTAAGTCGCCTGCTATGCTCTTTGTACTGACTGGACCAAACAGATCCATGTGAAGAAGTTCAAGAAGAAGTTCTATTAAATGAATTTTCTTTTCCTTATGAGACTTCTTCGTCTGTTTGCCTTTCTTGCAAGCTACACAAAAATCAGAAAGCTGGAAGTTCTTGACATTAACTCCTCTCATTAGATCCTTCTAATCAAGTGATTCATCTTCCTTTGACTAATGTGTCCCATTCTCCTATGCCAGGAGATGGAATCCTTCTTAGTAGCTTTAGATAGAAAACACTGAACCTCATGATCCATTGTAGTAGCTGTTGACATATCCAAAACATAAAGGTCTTTATATCTTGAAGCAGTCATCAAAACTTGGTCTTCTGGGATCACGTAATCTTTCTTAAGCACGTAACACTTCTTGTCATCGAAGATGACTTTAAATCCCTTATCCCAGATTTGGGAAACAGAAAGTAAGTTATTTTGAAGTTGTTGAACATAGTTCACCTTATCAAACTTAACTTTCTGATTTCCCACTTCTCCCTGAGCTGTGATATATCCTCCCTTGTTTCCAGCAAACGAAACATGCCCTCCTTTTATTGCTTGAAGTTAGATAAAAGAGTCCTGTTTCCTGTCATGTGCCTGGATGCTCCGCTGTCTACAATCCACGTGTTAGTTTCAGCACTGTAGCGAACACCCTGCACATACAATGTGAAGGATTAGTTTAGGTTAGGAACCCAAGCCTTTACTGGCTTGGGTTTCCCAGAGGCATCACATATCAAAAATTCAACCCGTTGACCCTTAGAGGGTGAGGGTAGCTCAGGTTCCTTCTTGTCATCATTTTCAGACATAGAGGTTGACTTCTCTTTCCATAAGCCAGATTTATGCAATGCCTGTTTGTGATAAACAGTCGATTGGCTAATGGGTTAACTTTATGTTCACTAGTTTTTCTAGGTGGAGTTAAAGAACTCCTCTTAGAAGACCTAGGTTTTGAGTCCTGAAGTTCAATCTTCTTCCTAGGTGTCTGATAATAAGGACAATAGGAAGCAATGTGTCCACATTCTCCACAGTTGAGCATGACCTGCTATTAACTTTATGATTAAACTTTCTTTGTGGAGACGTGTGTGACACTTTAGTAACATAACTCACTTTAGGTTTTGACTCTGGCTCTTTTGATGTTTTCTCTTGTTTAACAAAGTTAACTGTTCTAACATGTTTAACATTTTTTTTCTTTTTGGTTAATTGGTTTTTGACTATTTGAAGTCTTTTTAGGTTCTGATTTGACTCCGTTTAACCTGACTTTAAGTTAACCTTTTCAAACTCTTTTTCTAGATTAACACAAGGCAATTTACTATTTGCCTTTGAAGTGGTCTTCTTTTGTTTGTTTCCAGATTCAATAGATGAACATGAGGAATCTAGATCACAAACAAGAGGAGTAGACACCACATGATCCTTGATGGGGTTATCATTTACTGGTCTACTCTTAGTGTTCATCAACATCTCAGGTGGTGGTGGAACCACTTTGTAACCCAAGCCCTCCCCGTTGTTTCTTTCTGTTACTAAGTGTTCGAGTATGTGTGATGAACTTGTCCAACTGTGCAGTTTCTATTTTAATGAGTTTACTTCTACTTCTAGAACTGCCTTTTGCTTCTTAGTGTCTTCCAGGGAGTTTAGATAGTACCTAATGTCATTAGCTTGATTAAATGCAACTACTTTGGTTTCCCTAAGCTGTTTAGTCAAAAGGTCTATCTTTTCTTTGTAACTATGCTCATTTTGTTTTAGTACTCTATTAGCCTCAGTGCACAGTTGTAAATCTTTTACCAAGTTATCATTATGATCTAATAACCTAGCAAATTTCTCATCTATGCTATTTCTAAATGTATACAATCAGAACAAGCATGATTATCAAACATTTGGTCAGTGGTACTTACCTAAGTTGGTTCAGAAGTGTTAGCCATCAATGCAGCATCAGATGTCTCTGGTTCTGGATTCTGTTTTTTCTGTCTTTGCTCTGGTAGTCTCCTCTTTAGGCTTGTAGCTGACCTCAGATGTAGTTGTCTCTTCAATATTTGACATCGCCATCTCAACGGCTAGATCTCCTTCACTTGCGGAATCATCATCAATGTCTTCTACACTTGCAATGTTTGATTCCCTTGGAGAGACAAACCTAAAGCTCTAGTTCTGTCCTTCATCATCATGAGCAGTCAAGGCTTTTGGATCCTTGCTTGATGAAGTAGAACTAGTAGCTTGCTTGTCTTGATGAGTGAAGGACGAGAATGGGTTCCCGTTTCCCGTCTTCTTTGGCTTAACACATTCTCCTTGAAGTGCCCCTTCTCCCCATAGTTAAAGCAGGTCACTTTGCTCTTGTCAAAGCCAATGTGGTGTCCTTAGTAGCTACCAAGTTCTGTCCGGTCTTTTTCAAAAACTTCTTCTCTCTCCGGACAGCACTAGCTAAGGCCCACATTATGTCCATTCTCTCAAGCTCCATTTCGTCCAGCTGCTCGTAGTCCTCGTCTGCCAGATGACAGTTTCCAATCTTCCCAGCAACAAGTCCATCATAAGAATGAACCACTGCAGCCAAAAGATCCATGTGTTCTCGAGCTACTTCTACCGTCACATTACCGAGGTTCTCGGTATTCACTCTAGTAGCATTTGTTTCAGATCCAATATGATGGGTACAAGAAGACCCCGACGTGTCTGATCCTGAAGGAGAAGCATGTGAAGGACCCGATGAGCTAGACACAAATGCAGTCTGGAGAGGATCTCCAGATGTCTTAGCTTGTGGCATGGCATTGTACAAAGCTGGATTCTGAGTATACGAAGACTTTTGAGATTTGTACTTCATCCTAAGTGCTTCTTCTCGCAGCTTTAGAATGAAGTCATTTGTATACAGCTTTGTCAGCATTCCATTCTATCTCATGTTAGACACGAATGAAGCCCACTTTTCTGGCAATCCGTCTGCAAAGTTAGCAACTTTCTCTTCCATGGTAGTAGCCACCCCATGTGTATGTAGTTCACTCATCAGATGGTAGAATCTATCTATAACATCGTCCAAACTCTCGTTTCCCAACGATGAGAAGTTATCGAATTCCTTCTTTAACTCCTTACCCTTGATTTCCTTCAACGGAACATTCCCGTCGTACCTCTTTTCCAACTCTTCCCATAGTTTCTTGGACTACTTATTCTCTGAGTACTGGTGGAAAATGTATTTAGGGATAGACTGTGTAATCAATGCATAAACCCTCTTCTCTGCATTATATTTGACTTTCTGCGAGTCTGTCATCCATCCTAAGGTTAGCTTTACTCCATCGGCTCCCACTAGCGTACTATACCCAATCTTGATAGCTTCCCACAGATTCAGATCCACTCCATTGAGGTAGATCTCAAAACGTTGTTTCCAGTGGGGAAACTCATCTAATGTTAAAAGCTTTGGTGGTTTATTATGATTACCCACCTCACTCTCAAGTAACAGCAGGTTCTGGATCCTAGAGTCCTTCCCAGCAGTAAAGGCTGACATTTGATCTTCCATGGCGAATAACTTTAAGTCTACTTAAACAAACTGTCAACTGGTATGACTGAAGGATGCGATTGGGCTATCCGTGCGAATGAACTATGCGAATGGTTCAATCGTGCGGCTGAACTAAGTGATTGGTTCAGTCATGCGAATGAAGCTGATGTGTATGAACACTGTGAACGAATGGTTCAATCGTACGAATGGAGATGCGACTATGTCCAATGGAGCGTCTGAGCAATGTGAATGAGGTCCAGTCGTGCGAATGGCTCACTCGTGCGACTCAAGCTGCTGTTTTGCGAAAATTTCTAGGTTCAACGTGTTTTAGATGTAAAAATTCGAACTTTCGCAAGGTCTAATCGCCTAAGTCCATAGAAACCAAACTTTGATGAGCAGGGAACGTCCAAGATTACTTTTGACATAAAAGATTGCATTTTTAGTGCAAAAACACAAGCTTTTTATCAATCTTGATTGAATCACACGTGATCAAGAGCCAAAGCTCTAATACCACTTGTTAGGACCTGGTATTTGAATGAAATACCTAGTGATTAGCGTGTAAACCAGATCAAATAGTGCGGAATCCTATTTGATTGGCGATCCAATCAGTGAGAACACACAAAGAATCAATAAAGAATTGAAACTAACGTTAAGAATCGATTAGGAATCGATCTACAGCGTTCTATGAACTTGGAGTATCAACTTGGAGGCTTCTGGACGGCTAGGGTACGTCTGGAGTCGAAATAGAATTTGTTTTTCTCCACGAATTGGATTGTATTTATAGGTTAGTATTGTTCATTCAGGCGACTGGACCATAAGCATGGTTCAGCCGTGCGATTGAACCATGCGGTTGATCCATCCGCATGACTGAGTGTTCAGTCGTGTGACTGAGCCAATGTTATGTGTCAATCATACGACTGATCCAGTCTCCTGGTTCAGTCGTGTGACAGAGTCAATCGTATGAAGTTATTCATGCGTGTGGTCCATTCGCATGGGCCATTCGCATGAGAACTTCATTATGTTAAGTTTGAATGTATTAATTAATAAACATTATGTGTAACCATTCAAACAATCACTAACCTAATTAACCAATTCAATATCGACTCATTAATGAAATATTAGTCATTACAAATCACAAACAATCAATATCATTTCATTAATCATATCAAATTACATCAAAATCAGATAAACAAGATCTATTACATTTCATATCATGATCTAGGGACATACATGTATCAACAGACACTTTAAGAGAGAATGTGTGAAGCCAAAGAAGACTGGGAACAGGAACCCATTCTTGTCCTTCACTCATCAAGACAAGCAAGCTAGCAGTTCTACTTCATCAAGCAAGGATCCAAAAGCCTTGACTGCTCATGATGATGAAGGACAGGACTGGAGCTTTCGGTTTGTCTTTCCAGGGGAATCTAATATTGCTAGTGTAGTAGATTTAGATGATTATTCTACGAGTGAGAGAGATATTGCAGTTGAGATAGCGATGTCAAATATTGAAGAGACAACTGCAACTGAGGTCAGCTACAAGCCTGAAAAAGTGATTTCAACAGCAAAGACAGAATCACCAGAACTAGAGACATCTCATGCTGCGTTGATGGCTAACTCTTCTGAACCTCCTCAGGTAAGTACCACTGACCAACTGTTTAAAAAATATGCTTGTTCTGATTGTGATACTTTTAGAGACAGCATAGATGAGAAATTTGCTAGGTTATTAGATCATAATGATAACTTAGTAAAGGATTTGCAACTGTGCACTGAGGCTAATAGAGTTTTAAAACAAAATGAGCATAGTTACAAAGAAAAGATAGACCTTTTAACCAAACAGCTTAGGGAAACTGAAGTAGTTGCATTTAACCAAGCTAATGACATTAGGTACTATCTTAACTCCCTAGAAGACAGTAAGAAGCAAAAGGCAGTTTTAGAAGTAGAAGTAAACTCATTAAAGCAAAAACTACACAGTTGGACAAGTTCATCACACATTGTCCAACACTTAGTGAGAGAGCGAAACAACGGGGAGGGTTTGGGTTATAAAGTGGTTCCACCACCACCTGAGACCTTGATGAACACTAAGAGTAGACCAATAAATAATAACCCCATCAAGGATCATGTGGTGTCTACTCCTCTTGTTAGTGATCCAGATTCCGCGTGTTCATCAATTGAATCTGGAACAAAACAAAAGAAGGCCACTTCAAAGGCAAAGGGTAAAATGCCTTGTGTTAATCTGGAAAAAGAATTTGAAAAAATTAATATGAAGTCCAGGTCAAATAAAGTCAAATCTGAATCTAAAAGGACTGCTAATGTTAATTTTTCACAAGCTTCATGTCAAAAACTAGTTAACCTAAAAGAAAAAGATGTTAAAAATGTTAAAACAATTGATTTTGTTAAACAGAAGAAAACATCAAAAGAATCAAAGTCAAAACCCAAACTAAGTGATGTTACTAGGGTGTCACACACATCTTCACAAAGAAAGTTTAATCATAAAGTTGATAGCAGGTCGTGCTACAACTGTGGAGAGTGTGGACACATTGCTTCCTTTTGTCCTTACTATCAGACACCTAGGAAGAAGATTGAACTTCATGATTCAAAAACTAGGTATTCTAATAGGAGTGCTTTAACTCCACCTAGAAGAACTAGTGAACCTAACATTCAACCCATTAGCCAGTCGACTGTCTATCACAAACAGGCATTGCACAAATCTGGCGTATGGAAAGAAAAGTCATCCTTTGTGTCTGATAATGATGACAAGAAGGAACCTGAGCTACCCTCGCCCTCTAAGGGTCAATGGGTTGAATTCATGATAAGTGATGCCTCTGGGAAACCCAAGCCAGTAAAGGCTTGGGTTCCTAACCTAAACTAATGCTTTACATTGTATGTGCAGGGTGTTCGCTACAGTGCTGAAACCAACACATGGATTGTAGACAGCGGAGCATCTAGGCACATGACAGGAACAGGGCTCTTTTATCAAATGTCAAGCAAATAAAAGGAGGGCATGTTTCGTTTGCTGGAAACAAATGAGGCTATATCACAGCTTAGGGAGAAGTTGGAAATCAGAAAGTTAAGTTTGATAAGGTGAACTACATTCAACAACTTCAAAACAACTTACTTTCTATTTCCCAAATCTGTGATAAAGGTTTTAAAGTCATATTCAACAACAAGAAGTGTTACGTCCTAAAGAAAGACTACGTGATTCCGGAGGACCAAGTTCTGATGACAGCTTCAAGATATCAAGACCTTTATGTTTTGGATCACTCAACAGCTCTACAACGGATCATGAAGTTCAGTGCTTTCTATCAAAAGCCACTGAGAAGGACTCCATCTCCTGGCATAGGAGAATGGGACACATCAATCAACGAAAGATAAATCACTTGATCCAGAAGGATCTTGTGAGAGGAGTTAATGTCAAGAATTTCCAACTTCCTGATTTTGGTGTAGCCTGCAAGAATGGCAAACAAATGAAGAAGTCTCATAAGGAAAAGAAAGTTCATTCAATAGAACTTCCTCTCGAACTTCTTCACATGGATCTGTTTGGTCCAGTCAGTACAAAGAGCATTGCAGGCGACTTGTACTGTTTGTGGTTACTGATGACTACACAAGATTCTCTTGGGTAATGTTTTTAAAGTCCAAATCAGAAACATTTGAGTCATTCAAGGAGTTAGTAACACACTAGAATCTCTCTACAAGCTGAAGGTGAGACAAGTACGCTCAGACAAAGGGACTGAATTCAAGAATCAGTGGATGGAGGCTTACTGCAAGGTAAAAGGAATTGTGCATCAATTCACTTCTGCCTACACGCCACAGATGATTGGTGTTGCTGAGAGAAAGAACAGAAGCTTGATAGAGACAGCACGGACAATGCTGGCAGACTCGAAACTGCCTATCCAATTCTGGAATGATGCAGTGGCTAATGCATGTTATACACTGAATCAAGTTCTGATAGTCAAGCGCCACAGAATGACTTGTTACGAGCTACTACAACGACGTAAACCGAATCTGGAGTATCTCGAACCATTTGGCGCGCCATGTACACTTCTGAAGAAGACTCAAGAAGGTAAATTCAGCGAGAAGGTTGAATACAAATACCAAACAAGAGAGTTTACAACAACTCAACGGACTAGTAGAAGTGTGGTGCCATGTTGATGTTCAGAGATATACCACACCACCTACTGGCAAAGGACCCGCCTACTTTTTTCGACTATGATGGATTCTTTAAGTCCTTCAACATCCCTATCTCACCTTCTGATGATGAGTCAGCTACTCGAATGATGTATGATATCTTGAATACACCATCTCTTGATTCAACATCATTGAGTTCACAGGGAGAATCATCTACTCAATCAGGGGGAGTAGTCGACGATAGTGACTCCTCCTCTGAAGATGAAGCTGAAGAAGATGACCATAAAAGTCAGGAGGAACAGGTTCGAGTTCCTGAAAGTCCACAAGCTTCTAATGGTGATTCACCTTCGACTTCGGAACCTCAAACTCCTTCTACCTCAGATGCAGAACCAAATGTTCAGAATCTTGGCTCTGAGGTAGCTGTTCCTACTACTCCAGGATCACGTCTAAACGTCTATCATCCTTAGACAATGTCATTGGGGATGTCAGATCAGGAGTACAAACCCGAAATCAGCTGTACTCAGCTGATTATGTCTCGTAGTTTGAGCCAAAATATATCAGTGAAGCACTAAACGATGAGGCATGGGTGAGTTCCATGCAAGAAGAACTTCTTCAGTTCAAGAAGTTAGGAGTATGGACTCTGGTAGATAGACCTAAAGGTGCTAAGGTCATTGGCACCAAATGGTATTGAAATGCAAGAAGGATGACCAAGGGGTCATTATCAGGAACAAGGCTCGACTGGTTGTTCAGGGATTTCGCCAAGTCGAGGGGATTGACTACAATGAAGTGTTTGCACCCGTGGCACGGATGAAAGCCATTCGTATCTTCCTTGCCTATGCATCGTATATGAAGATTAAAGTCTACCAATTAGATGTGAAGAGTGCATTCCTTCATGGGGAAATTTGAGAGACAGTGTATGTCAGTAAACCCGAGGGATTTGAAGATCCTTATCATTAGGACAGAGTTTACAAACTCGACAAGGCCTTATACGGGCTTCATCAAGCTCCAAGGGCCTGTATGAGAAACTCTCAACTCATCTTGTGAAACACGACTTTCGCAGGGGAGTCATTGACTGCACACTGTTCATCAAAGAAAAAGATGGAGACCTACTGCTAGTACAAATCTATGTCGATGACATAATCTTCGGTTCAAAGAACGAAGAATTATGCAAACAGTTTGAAGCAGTTATGAAGAAAGAGTTTGAGATGAGTGCTATGGGGGAGATGAAATTCTTTCTAGGGTTACAGGTGGATCAGACACCAAATGGGATCTTTCTACATCAGACCAAGTATGTGGGAGACATTCTCAGTCGGTTTGACATGGAGAATGCTTTTGCTGCTGGGACTCCACTTGCTACAAATCATGATATAGCACCTGACGAAAATGGAGATCTGGTAGATGCCACAATGTACCGAGGAATGATTGGATCTCTCATGTATCTCACTGCCTCAAGACCTGATATCATGTATGCTACATGTTTATGTTTTAGATATCAGGCTAAGCCTAAGGTTAACCATCTGATCGGGGTCAAAAGGATACTTCGTTATCTAAAGGGTACACCCACACTTGGGTTGTGGTATCCTCATGATAATGACTTTGAGCTCACGGCGTATAGTGACTCGAATTACGGGGGCTGCAAGATGAACTACAAGTCTACATCAGCAGGGTGTCAATTCTTTGGGAGGAGATTAGTTACCTGGCAGTGTAAGAAGCAGACCTCGGTTGCATTGTCAACCTGTGAAGCCGAATATGTTGCTGCTGCAAGTTTCTATTCACAAATCATCTAGATTCAACAGCAAATGCGGGATTATGGTTTAAAGTTTTCTTCTACTCCTATCTTTGTTGATAACTCTGCTGCAATTGTAGTAACTAAAAATCCGGTACAACATCCAAAGACCAAACACATCGGTATTAAATACCATTTTATAAGAGACTGTTTGAAAAGAACTTAATCGATGTGGTAAAAATTAATACCGACTTTCAATGCGCTGACCTCTATACAAAAGCCTTTGATAAACCACGTTTTCTATATCTGTTAGAGGTCAACGACGTTAAAAAGAAAAGTGATGTTATTCCTGATGATGATCATGTATAGTCCGATGCATTGTAGTTATAACTTTTTTTCATTTTTTATTTTTTATTTCTCCTTATTTATTTTATCCTGTTTAAATTAAATTCATGTTATTTAGCTGTCTGTTAAAATCTTAAAATAATTAAATCCAGTATGATTTTAGAATTTTAGGGGGAGAGTAGGTCAGCTAGTAATATTAAAAAAACAAGGGAGAAGGAGTGGATAGGTGATATAAGGTAAATCTATCTGTGATACCGATTTAAACCTTTTGGAAAATGATAGTACACAGGAACAAATCAAAAGGGACTTTAAAATTTTAATTTAGAAAAGATGCAAAATTCAAAGTATAAGTCTGTGTAGTCTAAGCAATATAAAAGGGAAGATGATAGAAAACTGGTAACTACTAAGGTAACACAAAGAAAGTAGACCTAGAGGTTGCTAGACCACAAATGATATGTCGGTAGATTCAACACAACAGACGATTTGACCTGACTGGTGATCTCAAGATCAAACTAAGTTATTCAACTGACTATGGGCTGCCATCTTATCACTGGTTAACATAATCAACAATATTCCAATAAGGGGTAATGAGCTTGTAAACGCCACAAATGTGTGCGGATGACCATAAATAGAGCAAAGCACGAAAAAAAATTGAAAGACAAATGCTATCAAGCTAATGACTTATGTTGTTGGTGCATTCTGTGCAAAAGAAAATTTAGCTGCTCTAACAAGAAGATAGGTTGTGTGCCTCTCTGATGTGCGATGGCATTGACCTGAGGATAAACATAACCTAGATATTCTAGAACTCATTGTTGTTTGCCGCCTCTTTGTTGTGCGATGGCACTGACCTGAGGATTGGCTTCTCTTTAAAAGCTCTAAGAATAGTCTCTTCTAGTAGAAACACCCGTAGACTGCTCAAAAGCTCCTGAGGAATGTTGATTTCCATATAAGTGTGGGACCCAAAGGTGTTAGTTGAAATAATTAAACCTAAACCTATCACAAGTTTGTGTCTAAAGTCTGTGTATGGATTTAAGAGGACAAATATACTGACAATCATTGTGGCTGCAATTCTTGAAACTTCAAATCAATGTGGAAATCTAATAGTACCAGTGTGATTTCCAAAATTTGCAAACGAATCTGGATGAAAACCAAGAATTGAGCATCAAAAGGTTTTTGATAACAAGTCCCAAATGATTTGACTTGCGTGTATGATTCCAAAATTGAATTGGTTCAGGTGTGGTCAAACTAAATTGAAGCTGCCTATTCTGGAACCAAATCCAGTAGATGTCTATCTTAGGATTTATCTCTCCCAAAAAGTCAAAACAAGTTTTATTATTGTATTTAGTTTAAGTTTCTAGTTAGATAGTCATTTTAGTCTGTTTGTTCGTCGGACTATATCATGAAATTCAGTAAGGGAGTAATTCACCAAAAAAGGGTCATGTCTGAGATGACCACATGTGTTTTAAGATGTTAAATGATCACGTCTGAGGTGATCAAAAGTTGTTCAAGTTAAAAGGATCATGTCTGAGATGATTAAATGCGTATAATGTTGATTCTATAGTTTGAAAAGGGTTTAAATATAAAATGGTAAGAAAGGCAGAAAATTTCATAAGTATGACCCATTCTCACGAATGGACCATTAGTATGGACTTATCATACAAATGGGAGCCATTCGTATGAATGGACCATTCAACCGAATGGCCAATACAAATGACCCAGTCGTATGTTTTAGAGCGAACGAATGAGTGAGTCGCATGACTAAACTCCAGTCGGACGACTGAATGGGACGACTGAACCAATCGCACGACTGAGGCCCATTCGCGCGAATGAATGTGCGTATGGACCCAGTCATACGAATGAATTTAGGGTTAGTATAAATAGAGGGAGAGTCGGTCATAGAGACTCACCACTGTCAATCGCTCCTAAATCGCACCAAGTACCGTTACTCTGCCGAAATTCCTATGGATCTTGTTTTTACATCTTTATTGATCTTCTGACGTGGGTTGTCGATTATACAGGTATATTGCATTGAAATCTTACCGAAATCAGAAGACATTGAATCCAAATTTGTGATATTCGAGTGAAACAAGAACTGGACTGAAAATGCCCTAATAACCAACATAAACTAAGCAAAATGTTAAAATTAAGTTTAATAGGTTATTAGTGACAAGATGGCGAGTATAATGGACCATTAAACCATGTTAAATTACTTGATTTGGTCAAGATTCGAACCACAGGCGACTGAATAGTGGGACAAGCGACTGGTCGACCGGATGAACTCCAATCACACCATTGAATCTTGCGATTGGGTCAATCGGCCGAATGCACCATGCGAATGAACTCAGTCGGCCGACTGAACCAATCGCAGACTCAGCCAACCGATTGAACTCAGTCGCATGTCTCATTCACCCGAATGAGCTCAGTCGCATGAAAGGACAACAGACTGACTTTAGTCGCATGATTCATTCGCACGAATGAATTAGATTGAATTTAAACTATACACCTTGAACTGAATTTTGAATGTATGACTTTCTAATGGTTCTGTGTCTTGTGTTTTAGGTAAATGGCTGATAGATGGTCCATCAATCCAAAGCACAATATATGTGCTCATTTGGATCATATGACTCGAAATGGGGCCGAGTTTACAAAGATTATTGCGTTCCTTCGACGTTATCGGATATATAAAGCCATCCACTCCATGTACTCCTTACAGGTCGTTACATCAGGCTTTCTGGGAGAATGCCTCCGTAGATCGTTCACGTGAGCCTTACAGCATACGAAGCTCCATTCATGGTCATGATATTAAAATTATAGCAGCTGACATCCAGAGAGTAGTTGACTTTGGGGACGATACTGATCAGCCCACCAGACTACATCCATTTACAGTCAGAGATTGCTTTCTCAGGATCAAGTACGCTGGGGACATCAACTCAGGTGTGCTCAACAAGAGCAACCTGTGTCCCTAGTATAAGTACTTGGCGCATGTGATCCTGAAGTGTATTGCTTCTCGGAGGGGTGGGTTTGATGACCTGTCAGACCAGATTCAGAATGCCTATGTGGCACTGGTGCTAAACCACTCCTTCAGCTTCTCGAGCATGATCTTCTCGTATCTGGTGGAGAATTTAGAGGCCAATGGGAAGGAGGGTTTTTGTATGTACCCCAAATTTCTACAGCTGATCTTCAACGAGAAGCTGCCATTACTTCCCAAGGAGAGCCATGATGCAGTTGCCCTAGAGATTATGGATGAGACGACTTTAGGCGCATGAGAGTGTATCGGGGCAAGCAGGTAAAGCCCCAGGTAAAGAGGTTGATCGGCCATCTGGCCAATGAAAGATATGTGGCGCCAGGTAGACGCAAGTGGCGTCATGATGACAGCGATTCAGATGATGAGAGGCTATCGCTCCCAGAGCATGATTTAGACGATGATGACAGTGGGGATGCTGGGGATGATATGCCTATTCCAATGAGGGGCACAACTTCAGATGTTATACCCCCAGTATCTGCCCCAACAGGCGACATAGCTGGGTCTACAGGTTTCCACCAGGACTTCGTACCTGGTGAGAAGGAAGAAGAGTCAGATGAGGAGCCCTTGACGAGGACTGTGGGAAGCAAGGTTGTTCCCACAGAGTATGGACTCCGAGCGGTTGGTGAACGCCCCAGGGATTTGGGAGAGAGGACTGTAGATCCCAGCTATGCTCCTGAGTCAGCTAGCCGTGGTCTAGGGGGAGCATCCATCTCGATTGGATTGAGGAAGAAATGGATGGCTCAGCCCCACGGCCAGAAGAAGAAAAAGAGAAGACTCACCTTCGTCACCACCACAGCTACCACTACCACCACCACACCTCCCACCACTATGCATATGCCAACCACCACCACACCTCCCACCACTGTACATATGCCAACTACCACCACACCTCCCTCCACTGTACATATGCCAACCACCACCAGATCTTTGACTTCAACATCACCTCCACTATCTCACAGACCCAACCCCATCTTCACCACAGCCATCACCACCACCACTAGCCACCAAGCAGGACCCTCATCCCATCCCGCACATATATATGGATCTCCTCTACCTCCAATTGGGGTAGAGGAATAGCTTTCTGCACTGAACCATATGGTGATGCGTCTGTTAGCTGATGATGAAGAGAAGACTGCGCAGATCTGTCAGCTTGCAGATCTCACTGCTGCGCAGTCACACCAGATCTCGGAGCAGGCTCGGCTGATGAAGGAGCAGGCCCAATAAATGGCTGCTTAGAGCCACGAGATCGCCCAACTCCAAGAGCATAGATTCACTTCTACTAAGAAGATTGAAGAGTTGGAAAATGCTAAGAAAACCATCATGCTCAAGCTTAAGGGATCTAAAGATGAGCCTCTGAAGATTAAAGAGGGAGATGATAATGATGGTGATGATGATGATAAGGATGATGATGAAGATGATGATGATGACACTGAGGATGATGAGACTGAGGATGACGAGGGGACTGAGGACGAGATGACAGAGTAGAGGAATGAGGATTATGATGAAGCAGGAAGGGATGCAGCTGCATCTGCCTCTACTCAAGGTTAGGATAGGAGATCCAAGAAGAAACAAGACCAACAAGCTTCCTCCTCTGCTCCACTAAGTGATGATCCAGTGATCCAAGAGAAAAGTAATGATTAGATGTCTATATATTTGATTACTTTTGTATTTGAATCATGTATTTAAACTTATGTATTTGATGTTTATATTAAATATTAATGCATTTCTGTTTTGATTATTAACTACTGGTTGATGTGTTACTTGTTTAAATCAAACAGATCCAAACTATCAGAGGGATGAGTTTGATGTTGCTCCCCTTCAGCAGATCAAGACTCAGCTAACTATGATACTTGATCTGCATGGGATCGTCAAAAGTTCGGTGAGTTATACCCCTGAAGAAGGGGAAATAATTCATGATCTATCATGAGTTATACCCCTGAAGAAGGGGAAATAATGCATGAGCAACTAGCTGAGATCTTCAAGCTAAATCCTGATGAGATTGTGAAGGATACTCCAACGTGCGACTCGACAAATGACGAAGAGCTCAACGACATTGATGAAATAGAGATAGAAGATGTCACTACAGAGCACTACCCTCAGTATGCTGACAATGAGGGAAATATGGTCCCCAATCTGGGTGAATCCCTTGTTAGTGATACGTTTGAGGTGTTAGACAAAATGGAGCAGGAGTCAGAGAAGACAGAGGGAATAGCCCAAGCCTCAAATGATGATGTTGGTATCTGAAAGGCTGAGTGGGCTGCATGTTTTGAAGAAGTTAGAGCCCAACGCGCTGCACCTAACCAGGACGCCTACACCAAACTCTACAGAGTCAAGAAACATCATAAGGTGTCAGGCAGGATTATAGCATGGGCATATTTTGTGGACCTTAAAGTCTATGCAGTTAAGAGAGAGAAGGGCATAGAGTACTTTAGATTTCCACATGATCTAAAGACTCTACCAGGTTTTGAGCTCAACCAGCTGGCCAAACTGAAGCTATTGTATGCTGACCCAAGAAAGATGTCAGGCTGGTTTGAGGCTGCCCTAAGGAAGGAGTACCACACCAGGTGGGTTAACTTCGGACCCCAACAACCTACAAGGTACATCAGAAGGTCTGAAGTTAATGCCATTACAGGTAAGCCAAAGATAGTGTTGAAGTGGAGTCCTCTGCGCACGATGTCAAGAATCCCACTCAGGGAAATGCCACAGGATTTCACTCCACACTTTAAGTGGTGGTACTACGATTGCAGGACAGGAGAAGCGGTCATAGTCCTAAACAAAGAGGGCCAATGGATACTATTAGGGTATTTGACCCAATGTGGCTTACCAACTTGTCAGCTAATGATGTTTACACTCTATACAAGTGGCCACTATTCTATGATACGCAGGATATAGTACAAGCCCTCCAGTTCCAGAATGTCATAAGACTCTGTTTTGCATTTGAGATTCATGCAGGAGTCACAAAATAGGATAAGTACAAGAAGTATGAGGAGGTAATGAAGAAAACAAGACATTAGAGAGATCTAGGTCCAAGGGGGAGTTTGTTGATACATGTTTGTCCCTAGATCATGATATGAATGTAATAGATCTTGTTTGTCTGATAACGATATAATGTTTGGAATGATTAATGAAATGATATTGGTTGTTTGTTATTTATAATGTTTAATATTTCATTAATGAGTCGATGTTGAATTGGTTAATTAGGTTTGTGGTTGTTTGAATTGTTACACATAATGTTATATTAATTAATACATTCAAAACTTAACAAAATGAAGTTCTCATGCGAATGGACCATGCACATGAACAACTTCATACGAATGACTTAGTCACACGATTGAACCAGGAGACTGGATCAGTCGTATGATTGTAACATAAGATTGGCTCAGTCGCACGACTGAACACTCAGTCGTGCGGATGAATCAACCGCATGGTTCAATCACACGACTGAACCATACTAATGGTTCAGTCGCACGAATGAACAGTACTAACCTATAAATACAACACAATTGGTAGAAAAACGGGAGCTTTCATTCTATTTCGACTCCAGACGTACCCTAGCCGTCCAGAAGCCTCCAAGTTGATACTCCAAGTTCATAGAACGCTGTAGATCGATTCCTAATCGACTCTTAACGTTTGATTCAATACTTTATTGATTTACGTGCGTTCTCACTGATTGGATCGCCAATCAAATAGGATTCCGCACTGTTTGGTTTGGTTTACACGTTAATCATTCGGTATTTCGTTTAAATACCAGGTCCTAACACACTTTACATTGCATAATACTTTGTTCACATTATCATAGTACGTAAAGTCAGGGGAAGATAAACATACATCATCATAAGGAACATAAACATATCATTCATACATCATCATACAGGGTATCGTACATACATAACATACATCATGTATACCATGCAACATCATAATCATGCAAAAACATCAAGCACGTAACATTACATGCCCATCATACCATTTATGACCTCAAAAGTCAACTTACATAACCCCCGGGAATCTCCTAGGTCAAAGCCTACATTACTCATTTTTCTCCTAAAAAGTCGGAATTATTCTAAGTGTTCATCCGCATTGACCCTATTACTCATCCGCATTTAATTACTTTAACCACATTAACCCTTATTTGGTCATCCGCCTTTGATGGCCTCATCCGCATTAACCCTTAATTGTTCAACCGCATTTGATGGCCTCATCCGCATTAACCCTTATTTGGTCATCCGCCTTTGATGGCCTGATCCATATCAACCCTTAATTGTTCATCCGCATTTGATGGCCTCATCCGCATTAACCCTTATTTGGCCATCCGCATTTAGTGGCCTCATCCGCATTAACCCTTAATTGTTCATCCGCATTTGATGGCCTCATCTGCACTAACCCTTATTTGGTCGTCCGCATTTAGTGGCCTCATCCGCATTAACTCTTATTGTTCATCCGCATTTAGTGGCCTCATCCGCATTAACCCTTATTGTTCATCTGCATTTAATGGCCTCATCCGCATTAACCTTATTTGGTCATCCGCATTTAGTGTCCTCATCCGCATTAACCCTTAATTGTTCATCCGCATTTGATGGCCTCATCCGCATTAACCCTTATTTGGTCATCCGCATTTAGTGGCCACATCCGCATTAACCCTTATTGTTCATCCGCATTTAGTGGCCTCATCCGCATTAACCCTTATTTGATCATCCGCATTTAGTGGCCTCATCCGCATTAACCTTTATTGTTCATCCGCATTTAGTGGCCTCATCCGCATTACTCTTCCAAACACTTAGGCAGATGTAAAGTTTAACATGCGAGCCTAACATCATCATGTTCGATTTCAACTCACCATTCAACATGTTCTAAGCTTAAATCTTACCCTCTAAGCCTTAGAAACATCATCGTACATTAGCAAACATGAACATAATCACATTATAACATCACAACATCATTATACATGCATACAAGCATACGGGTCCGAAACCCAATTTAGCGAAAACATACATTCATGCATTTCCAGCCCCAAAATCAGTTAAAACCAGTAAAAGAGGGTCCTAGAACTCACCTTTACAGCTTTTAAGTATGGCTTCTTCCAAACTTGTTTGCAAATTGAATTCAACCGCTTAGAAACCCGCTAAAAACATACCCGAACACATACAAACACACATAAGCATAAACTCGAGAATAAGACCAGTCAAGAACACCATAAAAGCATGAATTCTTACCTTGAATTCGAATTCTTCCTTGTTCTTCCTTCAAAATTGAGAATTTGCTGCTCTCTTCCTTTCTCATACTAAAATCTGAAAGATTTGGGTGTAGAAAGGGTGATGGGGGGCCATGCCACCTTTTACACCCACTTTTCAAGCATTTTGTTCTTTTGGACACATTTTACCCCTAGACATGGGTTTTATTTCTTTTCCTTCTTTTTCTTTACTTATTCTTCTTTTTTTTTTTGCCTAAAAATAGCCGGGTGTTACATGCTAGCTGATTCACATTTGCCAATCACCTTTTAGGCTAAAGCAATGAATACAACATGCAATGTCCAAAACAGGACATTAATTATTAAAGAACATAACAAAACTCCTTATGAGCTCTTGTTTAAAAGAAAACCTTTTATAGGATGTCTTAGAGCTTTTGGATGTCATGTGCGGTTAAGATTGGCCATTTAAGAAGCTTAAGGGTGAAGGAAGATGAAGAACAAAGGCGGTTTGGGGAAATTTTGGGAATTTAGGTTTGGAGGAAAGATGAAGATGATAAAAAGAGGGGGAACCGTTGGGTACTTATGAGAAAAGGATTTGAGACGAAGTTAATAAAAGAGGATAAACTTTGAAATCCGGATGTCGGTCCCACCTCTGAAAAGTAGTTTCCTATTTGCCCAAAAAGTAGATTTCTTGGAAGTTGAGAAATCTTCCGAAGTTTTATTGCTTCGGAAGATCTGAAGAAGAAACTTCGAAGGCAAATTTGGCTTTGGAAGATATTTTAGGTTTTTGAGAATTTTGCTTCGGAAGAGAATTCACTCTCACAGATTTTTATTCTAAGGAGAATAAAAACTTCCGAAGGTAATTTACTTTCGGAAGAAACTTGTGCTTTGAAAACATAAGAGTACATTAGTTGATCTTTTAGCTTCGAAAGATATTTTAGAAATTTCTTCCGAATGTAATTTGTTTTCTAAGACAAAAATTTCTTTTGAAGGTAATTTTAAATCTTCCAAAGAGAAAAGAGATCAAATTTTCAAAAATCTAAGAAATGTCTTTTGAAAATATTTTTCTTCCAAAGAAGACAAGGGCTTATGAAGGTGATAAAATAGACAACTTAGGACACACAGGTTTAGACATAAATATGATTAAGTTTTAAGAAAAGCTATTCAAAGTTAATCATACAATAGCTAATACAACATATTTAAATCTCTGCTCGTCAAAGGCTTTGGTGAACAGATCAGCATATTATTTATTTGTGTTAACTTTGACTAGTTTGATTAATTCATTTTTAAAGTTATCTCTAATCAAATGATATTTGATATTCACATGCTTTGTCCTTGAGTGCTACACAGGATTTTCTATGATTGAGATAGCACTGTTGTTGTCTATGTGCATGAGAGTCTCCTTAAAGTTGAATCCATAGTCTAGCATCTAGTTCTGAATCTAAAGCACTTGAGCATAGTAGCTTGCAGCAACAATGTATTCAGCCTCAACAGTTGATACAGACACACATGATTGCTTCTTACATTGCCAAGAGACTACTCTTCCACCAAAAAATTGACATCCCCCTGATGGAGACTTTGCAGACATGTTGCAGCCACCATAGTCATTATCTGTATCGGAATTCTTTTAATACCAAAGGTCAAGTGATGGAGCACTTTTAAGGTATCTTAGAATTCTTTTGACGGTGACCAGGTGTGACAACTTAGGATTGGCTGGATATCTTGCACAATTGCATGTAGCAAACATGATATCTGGCCTGCTAGTTGTGAGGTACATAAGAGACCCAATCATTGCCCTATAGAGATGCTCATCAACACAATCCCCCTCAAGATCAAGTCCAAGGGAGTGATTTCTGGCTATGGGTGTCTTAGCCACCTTACAATTAGTCATGTTGAGCCTTTTAAGTATTTCTTGTACATACACCATTGTCAACTTGCTTCACTTGAATTCCTAGAAAGAAATTAAGTTCCCCCATGGCACTCATTTCAAAATTGTCCTTCATTAGCATTTCAAAGTCTTTGCAGAGCTTTGGATTAGTTGACCCAAAGATAATATCATCTACATATACTTGAACTAGCATTATGTCATCTCATGTTCCTTTGATGAAGAGAGTTCCATCTATAGTACCCTTTTTATAGCCATGCTGACAGAGATACTGAGATATAGTCTCATACCACTTTCTTGGAGCTTGCTGCAGCCCATAAAGAGCTTTATCAAGCCTACAGACATAATCAGGATGATTAGGATCTACAAAACTAGGTGGTTGTTTGACATACACCTCTTCATCAATCACCCCATACAGAAAAGCACACTTGATATTAAGTTGATAGATCTTGAAGTTCTTGAATGCAGCAAAGCCAGGAATATACTAACAGCTTCCAGTCTTGCTACAGGAGCAAAGACATCAGTGTAATCAATTCCTTCTTCTTGTGTGTATCCTTGAACAACTAGTCTAGCTTTTTTTATAATAATTCCTCTATCATCCTTCTTATTCCTTAAAACCTATTTGGTTCCTATGGTAGTCTTCCCTTGAGGAAGAGGAAATAGGTTCAAAACCTTTTGCCTTTGGAATTGAAGTAGCTCCTCTTGCATAGCTTCAACCCAACTTCCATCCTTTAAAGGCTCATTAATTTTCTTTGGGTCTATCTTGGACAAGAAACAAGAGTGAAGACAAACATTTGCATCATGGGTTTGTCCTCTTGTTCTTACTCCAATGTCAACATTTCCAATGATGTTTGTGGTGGGGTGAGACTTTGGATCCTTAGCTGAGGTATCACAACAATTTACTAAGAGAGATCTAAATTAGAAAAATTTAGATCTGGCATTGATGCTTCTCCCACCACATCAACACACTTATCAAGTGAAACTTGATCCAATGAGTGTGTCACATCATTGATGTTTTCATCTATGGAGTGGTTATCAACATCAAGAAATTCTTGATCACTATCACCACCACCATCATTGTCTTCTGCATTTGAAGTTTCTTTATCTGGTTGTTGAGCCTCTGAGCTAGAATTAAAGGCATCTCATATGTATCAGCTGAATTTGTCATTGTTATGCTGATAGAAACCTTAGTTGCAGAAGTAGTTACAACTGGAAGTGAAGATGTGTAACTTGAAGGTCTTCTTAGCTTAAATCTTGGATCAAGATCACCTATAGGTAAGATATTTGTAGATCCTGAAACATTCTCACAAGATTTGTTAAAACAGTTGGTAACTAAATCAAGCTCAAATAGCCAATCATGACCAGAACCAGCCACACAGGGTGTCTGTTCATTGAAAGTCATATTGGCTGACTCCTCAACAATTCTGGTTCTGAGATTGTATACTCTATAAGCCTTAGCTTGAGAAGAGTATCCAATGAAGTGTCCATCATCTGATTTCTCAGCAAATTTGGCAATTTGATCTTTGGTATTCAGAATGGTGCAAGGACATCCAAATGACCAAAGAAAACAAATGAAAGGTTTCCTCTTGTGCCAAAGATCATATGGAGTCTTGCCATGAGTCTTAACCACTAAAACTCTATTTTACACATAGCAGGTAGTGTTGACTGCCTCTGCCTAGAAGGTGATGGCCAGCTTAGAGTCAGACAACATGGTTCTTGCGGCTTCAATCAATGTCATGTTTCTCCTCTCAGCATCACCATTTTCCTAAGGAGTCCTAGGAGCATTATATTATCTTGTATTACCCTTTTCATCATAAAATGTGTCAAGGATTTGGCTCTTAAATTCAGTTCCTTGATCACATCTAATGGTTTTGACCTTGTGATCACATTGATTCTCAATCCTTAAGATGAAATTCTTTAGTCTCAAGAGTCTCATCCTTAGTTTTAAGGAAAAAGACCCAAGTGAATCTTGTAAAGTCATCTATGATCACCAAACAATAAGATGCCCTTCCTAGACACATTACACTAGTGAGGCCAAAGAGATCCATATGTAACAAGTGTAGGGGTGTAGTGATAGAGTTTCTTTCCCTAGGCTTGTGAGATACCTTATGTTGCTTCCCTTTCAGGCATGCAACACAATGATCATTGCTTGTAAACTCTTTCTTTGGCATTCCGGTTACCAAATTATTCTTAGTTTATGTATGTACTTAATATTTAAATGGCACATTCTTTTATGCCATAAGAAAGACTCATCACCATTAGCTTTAGATAGAAAGCATGAAATTTCTCCTGAGGGAGATGTCTCTTGCAAATCCATCTTGTACGTGTTCCCTCTCCTAGGGGCTCTGAGCAGGATATGCTCTTGAGGAATGATCACCCTGGGCTTGAGAACAATGCACTCATGCTTAGTAAAGAGCATGGTATGACTCAGATCACAAAATTGGGATACACTTAGAAGATTGTACCGAAGCTCCTTGATAAAGATTACCTTCTCAATGTTGAGCTTACCATTTGTGACCTTGCTCCTTGTAGAAATGTAACCTCCTTCATCTCCTCCAAAGGAAACTGGCCTTGCATCAATTCTTTAAAAGTTTTGGAGTAATGACCTATTGCCTGTCATGTGCCTGAAACAACCACTATCAATGATCCAGACATACTTGTTTGTCTTGAGCTATTCCTGCACAAAGAAAATGATTAGTTACATTTGGGAACCCAAGCCTTTTTGGTCTTGGGCTTATCAAAGGAAGTAGAAGGCAATTAAACAGTGATAGATCCTATAGTTGTGCTTTGAGGATCTTTTGTTGTTGTTGATGGAGAACTTTCAGTCACTTGGTCTTTTTTTGACTTCCATACCACCTTTGGAAGTTTGGACTTGACCTTCAACACTTCGAAAGCTTTTGTGGCATCGGAAGTTTTAATGACTGGACCTTCAGAAGATCCTGCAAGTACTGCAATAGACTTTCATGCTTCGGAAGTATTCCTTTCTTCCGAGACCAAATTTTCTTCCGAAGGCAATTTTCCACTTGCCTTCTTCTTCACTTTGGAGCTTCCGAAGGAAACAGATTTTCCTTCCGAAGCTAAATTCTTCTTGGGGCTCTTGGAAGTTTCATTTTTGATTACATGAAGAGTATCTCTTGGATTGTACGGACAATCCTTAGCAAGGTGAGAAGTACTCTCACACATAACACATTCCATCTTATTCTTCCTAAGACCTTTCTTTTGAGAAAAAGACTGACTTTGATCACATCCCTACTCCACCTTCATCTTTGTAGATGCTGAGACAGCCCTTTTGGGGAGTGAAATGTTCTTGGAGTTGGATGGTTTAGGCTATGTAGCAGTGGCACACAACAGATCAGCCTTCTTCTTGTTGCTGAGATGATTTGAACATGAACCAGAACTCTTAGTAGAAGAGTTTAGGTTGATGTCTTCAGTCTTAACCACTTCAATCCTGCAGAGATGAAGACTTGTTTATGTGCAGTATTGAAGGTGGCCTTGATCTCTTAAGCCTTTTTGGACTTTCTTTTGGCCTTCCTAATCAAGTTCTTTCTCCTTGACTTGGTCATCCCAACAGCTTTGCTCTCCTCAGAGGGATGGTGACCCTTCTTAAAATGCTCTTCCTCACTCTTTTCAAAGCCATTCTCCGCCATCTCCTCTTCATCCTTTTTAGTCATATGATCTATAAGGGGAAGCTCAACTTCATAAGTTCCACACCTAGGAGATCTTACTAACAAGATTATGTGTGGAGGAGTTATCTCACAAGATCCCAGACCCTGCTTTTTTGACAACAAACTTTTGCATGCAAGGATGAGGATATTATGTTCTTAAAAGTCTCTTCTTCAAGAACACTATTGGGTATTCTATCTTTGAAGAAATTGAAGATTTCAATATTCTTGAAGTTGAAGACTTGAAGCACGAAATCAACAAAAATATTAGTCTAGGGTTTATATTGTAATTATTTATATTGCTAGACTAGTATAAATATTAGCACATATTATCATTGTAAAGTGTGAATAATTCACCACTTGTTAGGCTGAATTAGGTCCATCACCAACAACATCATATCATCATCCTTCATGGATGATGATTTCAATAACATTTCAATAAACATCAAACATTAAACACGTTTGTGTTCTTCACATCATTATTATTATTTTAGCATCGAATCATTCAAGTTTTATTATCATCAATATGAATCCTAAGATCCAAGCTTATTGTTCCCGTTCATATCGACAACACAAAATTGGTATTAGACTTGGAGTTGGTGGATTCATATTGATTTTGATGAGATTTCACAGTTAGATTGTTGAAATCATTGAAGATATGAAGAAAGCAATTCAACAATCAATTGAACAATAATGTTTGCGGTTGCGGATTAGGGTTGCTTTCGAACAATTGTGGCTGCTGATTTGGTGATGCAAATAAGGGTTGCAGTTGTAGAATAAGAGGTTGTCTTAAGGGGCCTTTGCGGCCACATTAGGGACGCCCTAACTAGGGCTGCCGAACAAAGTGATGCAGCCGAATGGGGCTGCCAAATAGGGCTGCTGAATGAGAATGTGGCTACCAAATGTGTTTGTCCGACTAGGGTTGCTTACGGATGGTTAAGGCTGCGGTGAGCAACTCTTGCAAATTAGGGTTGCCAAAGGTGATCTTAGATGCCCTAATTAGGGTTGCCGAACCAAAGTGTCCTTTGCGGCCACCTTAGGGAGGCAAAATTAGGGTTTGCAAACTAGGGTTGTGAATGAATTCATGGAATATGGGCTCATGAACACAATTGGGTTTGTTACTTGGGCTCCATCATTAAACAAAAACAACAATTGGACTTGGGCTCAAGTGTTGAAGATTGGGCTTATGATCAACAAAACAAAATTGGGGTTCATATTCGGGCTCTCATCAATAAAAAACAATGTGACATCAAGTTACATAATATAGTTGTACCAAAGTTTTGAAGACCTCGCTTCCGCATCAACAACAAATTTCTTGACTTTGGACAACTATTCAACAAAAACAAGATCAAGCTTTAATTCACATAGGAAATCTACAATTTAGGGTGAGTATTGTTGGGTATTCTACCTTTGAAGAAATTGAAGATTTCAATATTATTGAAGTTGAAGACTTGAAGCACAAAATCAACAAAAATTTTAGTCTAGGGTTTATATTGTAATTATTTTTATTGCTAGACTAGTATAAATATTAGCACATATTATCATTGTAAAGTGTGAATAAATCACCACTTGTTAGGGTGAATTAGGTCCATCACCAACAACATCATATCATCATCCTTCATGGATGATGATTTCAACAACATATCAATAAACATCAAACATTAACACGTTTGTGTTCTTCATTGTGTTTATCATTATTATTATTTTAGCATCGAATCATTCATGTTTTATTATCATCAATATGAATCCTAAGATCCAAGCTCATTGTTCCCGTTCATATCAGGAACACACAAACACATTTTTCTACCTTGGCTTTGCTGATCACAAGCTCAGCTTGGCATTCAGTTAACTTAGTAATGAGGTCTTTGATCTGAGTCCTGTAGTTTGTATGCTCATGTTTAAGAGTTGAAATGGTTTTCTCCAAGTCCTCTATCTTTAGTTTATAAAAATTTTTAGCTCTTTTGAAGTCAGCTTCTAAGATATTTAAGGACTCAAGATCAGATCTCATTTCTAAGTTATAGAACTTGTATCTATTGACTTTAGCAATGAATTCACGAGCACAAAGATGTTCGAATACCTTGGCTTCATCGTGGTCTGCAATGAGTGCTTGATTTGGAGATGCATCTTCTACCTGAAAGCTCCAGTCAAAGCCTCCTTCTTCAATAGCAGCTGCAGCTTGCTGCTTTGGCTTCTCATTCTTGGAGGCTTTCTCAGTGTAGTTTGGTCTGGTTTGTGTTTGCCCACCATTTATCCTTGGTTCCTTACACTCCCTTGCAAAGTGTCCCATCTGGTTACAGTTGTAACAGTTTACTTTGCTTTTATCTAGTCCAAACTTTCCACTGGTTGCATTACTTGGAGACTTTCTCCCAATCCTCTTGTAGAACTTCTTGGCTCTGTGAGTGAGAAAAGCCATCTTGTAACAACCGGTTATTTTAAAGCCAAGGAAAGAGAAGAATAAAGCGAAGGAAAAGAAAGAAATGTTATTTAACCCAAGATGAGGGGTTAAATATGTAAAACTACAAGATTTACTTTTTATGTTGTACAAAAGTAGCATGGCCACCCATGCCATGCCACTTTTCACTTTTGAGTTCGGATTTTAGAGAGAGAAAGAGCAGAGCTCGGGTTTTAAGAAGAACAAGAAGAAAGAATTTGAATTCAAGGTATGAATTCATGCTTTTATGGTGTTCTTGACTGGTCATATCCTCAGGTTTATGCTTGTGTGTGTTTGTATGTGTTCGGGTATGTTTTTAGTGGGTTTCTAGGAGGTTGAATTCAATTTGCAAACGAGTTTGAAAGAAGCCATACTCAAGAGCTGCAAAGGTGAGTTCTAGGACCCCTCTTTTACTGGTTTTTAACTGATTTTGGGGCTGGAAATACATGAATGTATGTTTTTAATTAAACTAGGTTTCGGACCCGTATGCTTGAATGTGTGTATGATGATGTTATAATGTGATGTGTGACTATGTTCATGCTTGATGATGTATGATTGTGTTTCTAAGGCTTAGAGATTAAGATTTAAGCTTAAAACATGATGAATGGTGCATGGAAATCAATATGATGTTTTAGGCTCACATGTTATGTTGTTAAATCTGCCTAAGTGTTTGGAAGTCAATGCGGATGGAAAGGGTTAATGCGGATGAACATTAACCATTGAGTAAGCCAATGCGGATGAAGTCAATGCGGATGAACATTAACTAAGTGCATGAAATGCGGATGAGCATTTGACTATGTCTGAGAAATGCGGATGAACAGTTAATGCGGACAGGGTCAATGCGGATGAGCATTTGATTAAGTATATGAAATGCATATGAGTAAGTCAAATGCGGATGACAAATGCGGACGAAGTATGTCTATGAGCATTTGACTAAGTATATGAAATGCGGATGAGTAAGTCAAATGTGTATGACAAATGCGGATGAAGTATGTCAATACGGATGAGCATTTGACTAAGTATATGAAATGCGAATGAGTAAGTCAAATGCGGATGACAAATGCGGATGATGTATGTCAATGTGGATGAACAATAAGGTCAATGCGGATGAACACTTAGAATAATTCTGACTTCTTGGAGAAAAAGGAGTAATGTAGGCTTTGACCTAGGAGATTCCCGGGGGTTAGGTAAGTTGACTTTTGGGGTCATAGATGGTATGATGGGCATGTAATGATATGTGATTGATGCTTATGCATAATGATGATGATGATGTTGCATGGTTATACATGATGTATGTTATGTATGTATGATGCCCTGGATGATGATGACTGAATGATATGTTTATGTTCCTTATTATGATGTATATTTATCTTTCCCGTGGCTTTACGTGTTATGATAATGAATGAACGAAGTACTATGTTTTATTATAAAACTAGAACTCACTCAGCAACGCTAACTTTTATGTGATTCTAGTTGGCAGGTAACGTTGCTGAGGATGGCACGAGGCAGCTGCTCGGCTCTTTTGGATGGCTCCCATTTATATACAGCTTTGTGATGTAATACAACAACGTAATTTTTGTAACCGATAAACGATGCATTATTTTATAAAGGTTTTTTATGATGAAATGAAATGCCATTTTTGAATGTTTCCGCTACGAATGTTTATTTAAAATAACTGTAAATGTATGTTCTATGTGCAATGAATGACCAACTATGAGGTGCCCGGGAATGGGGCCTTACACATCTGCTAGACTATCTCCATGTACTCCAGATCATCTGGATGGATATAGTCCAAATCTTCAAGGTGAATAGAAAGTTTCCTGATGTTTCATCAGTAGAGACAAAGGAATGAGAAGAACTTATTTCTTGGAAAGGACTTACTTAAGAGTAGCTTTCCCTTGGAGTCTCTGGGAAGGTGATCAAGGGGCCCCTTTGTGAGTTGTCAGAGTAGCATATAAGATGATGGTGTAGTTCAATACTATCCCTTTCAACCACATGGAGGGTTGAACTCAGTTGATTGCTGGAGTTACTAGATGAGTTTTGCATGTTCATCTCTATCTGGTAGCCACTAAGAATACCATACAACTCTGTAAGAGTAAGAGTTTTAAGGTTCTCAATTCTCTTGATAACAACATAGTAATGTGTCCATTGTCTAGGAAGATAGGACTTAAACTTCCTTACAATGTCCCTATTCTCAAGATTTACTCTAACATCCGTTAGAGTGTCCACAATCTCAACATACCTGAAGTATTGTTGAGTCATGGTTTAACCTACCTTGAAGGTGAAGTTTTCAAACTGCTGCTTTAGAAGATCCTTCTTATTCTCTTTTGCTTCAATAGGCCCCTCATACATCAGCTTCAGTGCTCCCCATAGTTGTTTGGCAGTTTTGCACTTCTTGAAGCCTCTTTAGATGGAGTTTGGAAGAGTAGTTTGAAGGGTTGTCATGGCTTTCTGATCAATCTCTATTTGTTTCCTATCTTCTTTAGAGTAATCAGCCACAGCCTTAGGAATCATACCACCTCCAGTAGCAGAAGTAGTGCTTGGTATGTATGGTCTTTCAACAACAAAGTCCCACATCCTGGAGTCTTGAGACTTGATGAAGCCTTCCATTCTTTGACACTAAGTATCAATGTCTTCAGGAGTGATCAGTGGAGACTTTGTCATAGTTCTAGTTTCCGTATCAGCTTTAGTAATAGCTTCTATTTGAGTTGTTATATATTTTGTGTGTGTGTGAGGGATCTTAAGATGGTAAGATCTTATATCAAGATCCTGAAAAGATATGATACCAAATGCAGGACCGGTGAAGGGTATGTACTTACAACACAACAACATAATGAGGAGAGTTGCTTAGAACACTTAACAGATCAAATAGGGAACTGGTTAATGTTTATTAACAGATGCTAAGAACACAAGTAAAGATGAGACAAAACAAGATGGCAAAACAATACAAGTAATTGGTTTTCAAGAATGTTGTATATTGCTTCTCCAGTTCTGTTACAAATGTTACTTAGCACTAAGGAAAGATACAAGTACTTGAGATACATATACTACATCCTATAGCTGGCCATACCTTGATAGCCAGATGGATACAATTGACTAGACAACTACAAAATCAAATGTAGAGTCAAAACGCAGATTTGCCTTTTGACTGGTGACTAAGACATGCCATAGCTCACATCCTAATATATTACAAGATGGATAAACGTATACAAAGTAGAAAGCACAGACTCTACATTAGGATGTGAGCTATGACATTCCATAGCTCATACCTTAATGTACAGTTACCAAAAGCATGGACCTTTTCACCATCTTATGTTAGTTGGTAACTTTACAAAGTTGTAGTAGAAAGGGGTCCAGCTTTATGTAAAAGGTACATTAGATAAAGCATGTGTTTAAAAGTCTTCGGAAGAAATTTGTCTACAAGTGATGGCTTCGGAAGACTTTGTCTTTGAAGATTTGGAAGACTTAATCTTTGGATTCGAAAGATATTGGTCTTGGCTTCGGATTATTTCACACTTAGAGTATTTTCTAAGACATTGTGAAACTTCCGAAGCATTCCACTTCAGTACACTTGTGCATGCATGCAAGAGAGACTTTGGTTGTTTAGTTTGCATCAGCCTTACACTTAATCCTTACAAGCATCTTCCGAAGGTTAATTCGCTTGCTTTGGAAGAACAAGTTCTTCTGAAGCCTTTTATACTTCCATGGCTTAAGGACTTCTTCTTCAAAAGTCATTTGTATTTGAATTCTTCTAAGTCTTGAGCTTCAGAAGAGAAGACTTTGTCTTTGAAAGTTGGAGCTTTTCCTTCAGAAGATGATATTCCACTTTGTCTTCGGGAGAACTCCATTTCCTTCGGAAGTCCATACTTAGCTTCGGAAGTCCCTTATAAGTTGCACCAAAAATAGTCTAAGTGTTTGGTTTTGGTTGCACCAGCCTGTCAAGATCCAACAAACTTCCCCTAGGCTGATGCTACCAAAATCTAACTTACTTCTACTTCTCAAAACTTTCTACACAAGAGACATGAGACATTTGTTTGTTTCTTTGTTCTGTCCGGAAATTGTGCTGAGAAGTCTGTGCAAGTCATCAGCGGATAGGAATCCAGTCTATCACTCCTAATGACATGCACCCTTTGTTTTGACCCCCCTGAAGATAGTTTGTTGACGAGAGTTATAGTCATACTCCCATCTAACAATGGATTCAAGTTTAGGATCTACAACCATTTGGAGAAAGGTTTTGACTTTGGTTATTGATCCTTTCCTCTCCTCCTCCTCTTTCAGTTTTAACTCCTCTTTAATCCTTGTCCTAGTGGTTAGCTAAACAAGGTGAAGGCTTCCTAGGTGATTTTTGATATGGGTAGCTACCTTAGAGTTTGAGGGGTTGGAGAGCGGCTTCTCTACTAACTCAGCAATATTAAATTTTCTCAAGTGTATCAGAGATGAGGCATTAAGCGTATTCAACTTGCCACTCTCTCTCTCAACAAAAACGTTGTGAGAAGAGTCTTCAAACCTCCATTGGACAATCTTCTTTCTTGGCACAAGGGGTTTGCTAGGTACTGTTGGATCAAGAAGAAGGCTAATGCAACCAAAACTAGATCACTTAAGTTATTTTGGTGCTGCATGCAAAGGATTCCGAAGCTTATCATGGAACTTCCGAAGGTTGTAGAGTTCTTCCGAAGACAAAGGGAAAGTCCAACTTCCGAAGATAGAATTCTACTTCCAAAGACAAATGCATACTTCCGAAGTTCAAGACTTAGAAGAATATAGGTAAAGACCACATCCGAAGTATGATGAAAAGAAGAAGTCTCCAAGTCTTGGAAGAAGCAGCCTCTTCCGATGTATAAAGTGGCTTCAGAAGTACTTACTCTTCCGAAGCCATTTAACCTTTGGAAGACACTACTATAACTAGTGGACACAAGTATGGTCTCTGACACTCCGCTACAGACTTCTGATACAGCATGGCTTCTTCCTAAAGAACCATGTTGTTAACCATACTTTATTCCACTGTTTACCCTTTCATGATTAACAATTGCCATCTTTAGTTGGTGACAAAAGGTAAGTCATGGACATATCCTGACTACCAAATCTCAGATAAGACTTTATCTGAGATACCTTAACTATAGTCTTGTAGTATAGGCTTTAGCTAAAGGATCCTAGCTGGTATCAAAGTATATCCGGCTGTAGATAGTATTATATATAGGTTCTCCTTGTAACTCATAGAGGTAAGATTATCATCTGCTTGTAAGAGTCTTTCTATCTTGAGGTGAGAATCAATATATAAAAGTATCTTGAAAATTATCTTTCTGTGTTCTTAGTTACTTTTCATATTGTGATCAACTCTTATTGAATCTTACCCAAGTGTGATTCTAGGTGAGTTTGAGAGAAAACCTTTGTGCTTAAGTGACAAACACCGACCCTGCAATTGGTATAAGAGCTTCTCAGGCTCTTGATTGCGTGATCTAACCATCCAAATCAATCTGTTTTCACTCCTCCCTACCACCCACTCACTCAAATGGCCCTCAAAAAATCTGAAGTAGAGATGGGGACGATGACCAAAGCACCAATCATCACCCCTGAAAACTTCAGGTCTTGTAGTAGAAGAATGGAAGGCTTCATTAGATTCCAAGACAGCAAAATGTGGAACTCTATTGTCAATGGACCGTACAAGCCAAAGTTGGCTTCACCTGGTGGAAACGGTGCCATGATAGAAAAGGCTGTCGAGGACTATTCTGATGAAGACAGAAAGAAGATGGACATCGATAGCAATGCTATGACTATTCTCATGACTGCAATACCGAACTCTATTATGGTGGGGTTTGAGCATTGGAAGACTGCCAAAGAATTGTTTGATGCACTTGCTCAGATGTATTCTTGCTCCAACGACTCAAAGAAGGACTCACTGAAGCAGCAGTTCGAGAACTTCACTCATATTGTTGGAGAGACCCTCAGCCAGCAGTACTTCAGGTACATGGATCTTATCTCTTCCCTTCAGTCTGTGAAGATCACTCCCGAACTTAGGGATCTCACCAGAAAGTTCATGAGTGCTCTTCCAAATAAGTGGACATTCTACTGTGTCTCTATCAAGAGAACAGAAAACTTGAACACTCTTTCCATGACTGAGCTCTATGGCATCCTTGATGGATACCTTCTAGAGATGGAGAGTAAGAAGGGCCACCAAACAAGCAGATCTATGAGTCTTCCTTCAAGCAACGCTTTAATGGTTGCTCAAGGGTCATTAACCCCTCAACCTCAGCACTTCCTGACTTATCAGCAGCCATCCTGCTCTTCTGGTCCCTACATCACTTATCCTGAGACTCCAAGGTCTCAACAGGCTAAACATAATCCCTTCCAGGAAAGTTATGCCTTTGTTTCAGGAGGTGGACACTCAGGAAATTTTCAATACTACTTTGATGATCTTGAGTGTTTTAGCCCAGATGACGTAGAATATATGGACATTGTTCAGCAGATGGCTCTCTTAACTTACAGAGCGATGAAGTTCTTTAAGAGAACTGGAAGGCATTTCCCTCAAAACCCAACTACTAGCAAGTTCGGGTTCGACAAGACCAGGGCAAAGTGTTACAACTATAACCAACTGGGTCATTTTGCAAGGGAATGCAAGGCTCCCAAGACCAATCCGGGAACCCCATAGGCCTCCACACATCCCTCAACCTGAAAGCCCACTGAGAAGTCACCTGAAACAGCCTCAATGGCTCAAGAAGTTGACTGGAGGTTCATGGTACAGGATGTGACTCCTGCTCAAGCTCTCATGGCCGGAACAGATGATGCCCAGGTATATGAACATCTCTGCACTCCAGCCTATATAGCTAAAGTTAAACTCTATCAGGATTGCAATATGGAAATCAGATCTGACATTGAGTCTTTAAATATTATAAAATCTGATTTTATAAGAGCTGAATCTGACTATCAAAAGAAAATTGATGAGTTAGAGAAAATTGTATCTCTTTTGAAACATGAACACACCAACTACAAGACTCAAATCAAGGATCTGATATACAAATTGTCTGAGGCTCAAGCCCAGCTTGTCACTGCTAAGGCTCAGGCTAGGAAGCATGTTATCTCTGAGCAGAACTTCCAAGCTATTCTTGCATCATCCTCCCGTTCCAAACTATGTTATTAGCATAATGAAGGGTTGGGAACCAATGAAATTGCTCCACCACATTCCTATGAGTCTTTTAGATAGCCAAGATGTGGTACTGAAGAGCAAGAGGTTCCAACTGCTGACCCTTTCTTTCCAGAGTTAAATGATGAGGCACCAATAGTGGCCACCACATGGAAGGAATAAGTAGATATACCCACCCCCTCATGTGATGATCAAATCCTAACCACCAAAGCCAGAAGAAGTAGAGCTAAAGCTTCTAGGAAAACTACTAAGAAAGTGGCTGAATCCAAACTGCAAATTGACCCCAAACAGAAGGGTGTCTTTGTCTCAGCTGGATTGCAAGTGTTAGGTACTTCTGATTCAGGAAATGAATGTAATACCAGCATTCCTGTCCTACCAAAGGATCAGAAGTTAAAGGGAAAAGTTGCTGACGAAGAAAAGAAAACCAAGAAACAGCAATCCTCACTTTCCCAAAAGACTAATGTTACATGTATCATGTGTGGCCTGCAAAATCACATGGCAAAAGATTGTTACTAAAATCCTACAAGCACACATTATGTAAATAATATTAGAAAAGAATGAGTCAGGGAAGGTTTCACATTTGGGCCCTTCCATACGGTTCAAGTGTTGAAAAAGGGAAAGCTAGTTTCCAAAGCCAAGTTGCTTTCGGAAGAAACTCCTTCTTCCGAAGGGAAAATGGCTTCGGAAGCAAAAGCTACCGAGGTTCGCAAGAACAAGAAGGCTCCCTTGAAACCATCCCAGAAGAAGACTGTTTCGGAAGAAAAGGTGGTGAGGACTTCTTCTGAAAAGAAAGAAGCTTCGGAAGAAGACCATGCTGCAAAAGCTTCAACAAGCTCATCCTCCAAGATTAGCCAAAGGATGGACTGGAATATCAAGGAAGATGCTGCAGCCCAAACCTCTTCTTCAAAAAGCTCTGTTGAACCCCCATGCATATCATTTGGTTCACTCATGTCATTATCTTTGGAAGAACCCATTTGACAAGCACAAAACTAAAATCTCATCTTATATGCAGGAACATCCATTTGACAAGAACAACAATGTATGGATTGTAGATAGTGGATGCTCCAGGCACATGACAGGGAATAGATCTCTCCTTCAACAATTTCAACATTATGATGGAGGTCCTGTCTAGTTTGGAGGTGAGGCCGGAGGATATATTTCTGGCAAAGGGAGTATATCCAATGGTAAGTTAACAGTTGACAATGTTAACTTTGTCAAACAGCTTGAACACAACCTGTTAAGTGTTTCTTAATTTTGTGATCAAAAGCACCAAATGCTTTTCACAGAACATGAGTGCATTATCCTCAAACCAAGGATGACAATTCCTCCGGAATTGGTGCCTCTTAGATCTCCTAGGAAAGGGATATGTACAAGCTTGATATGAACAATGCTTCCCCAATGGGTGAATTATCATGCTTTCTTTCCAAAGCTGATAGTGATGAGTCAACACTGTGGCATAAACGTATGTGTCATGTAAATTTTAAGACAATGAATAAATTAACTAAAAATAACTTGGTACATGGTTTGCCTAAAACGGAGTTTTTCTGCAAAGACAACTGTGTTGCATGCCTGAAAGGGAAACAACACAGCTGTGTTGCATGCCTGAAAGGGAAACAACACAGATGTGTTGCATGCCTGAAAGGGAAACAACACAGGACGTCTCATAAATCCAAATGTGTTAACTCTATCACTACTCCATTGCACTTATTGCACATGGATCTTTTTGGTCCCACAAGTATAATGAGCATTGGAAGGAAATCATATTGCCTTGTGATAGTTGATGATTTTACAAGATTCACATGGGTATTCTTTTTAAGAACTAAAGATGAAACTGGTGAAACATTAAAATCTTTTATTCTTAAAATAGAAAATCAAATTGATCACAAGGTTAAAATAATTAGATGTGATCAAGGGACTGCGTTTAAGAACTTCGTTCTTGACTCATTCTGTAACTCAAAAGGGATTGCCAGACAATATAGTGCTCCCAGAACTCCTCAATAAAACAGTGTTGCTGAGAGGAGGAACAGAACACTTATTAAGGCTGCTCCAACTATGTTAGCTGATTCAAAGCTACCTCTAACATTCTAGGCAGAGGCAGTCAGCACTGGATACTATGTGCAGAACAGAGTTCTTATAGTTAAGCCCCATGGAAAAACCCCTTATGAGCTATGGAACAAGAGGCCACCGTTCATTGGCTTTCTAAGGTCCTTTGGCAGCAGGTGTACCATACTTAACACAAAGGACAATTTAGCAAAATTTGCTGAAAAGTCGGATGATGCTATCTTTGTTGGATACTCTTCTAGCTCCAAAGCTTACAGAGTATACAACATTAAGAATCAACAATTTGAGGAGTCATCCAATATAGTTGTTAATGAGCACACTCCTTGTGTTAGGGGGAATGGACCTGATCACATCTTTGATTTGGAATTGTTTCCAAACTATTCTAAACCCTCTTATGAGAATGTTTCAGCTGCAATAGGTGCTCAAAATGATGTTGATGCTGCTGCTAATGATCAACTGTTTGAGCTTCCTAGGCCTAGACCAAATTATCCAAGTGCTGCAATACATCAAGCTTCCACTATTCACAGATCCGATAGTTTAACTATATCAAGGAATAGTGAAGCTTTAACAAGTGAGTCACCTACTGAACCTCAAAACTCATCGGGTGATCTATTACAACACCAGGCAGAAGGAGGTAGTATTTTGAAGGAACAGGAAACTGTTAATACTACTTCGCAGCCAACTATTGATGATGTTTCTCATTCATTCAATCAGTCCTTATTGAATGACTTTGAAATAGCAGCTGGATAGAGTGTTCTAGTTCCTGAGCAGAATATGTCTAACCTGGATCTATCTCTGCAACTAGAAGTGATTCCTCGTCTTAGGATTCACAACACTCATCCAACAGAGAACATCATAGGGAATGTCTCTGAGGGCGTGAGAACAAGAGGTCAGACTCATCAAGGGAATGTTTGTTTGCACTCATGCTTTCTATATCAGATGGAACCCAAGAAGGTAGAAGATGACTTGAAAGATAGTAGCTGGATTGAATCGATGCAAGAGGAGTTGCTTCAATTCAAGAGACAAAAGGTATGGAACCTATGTCCGCTACCATTTGGTCAAGTACCTATAGGCACCAAATGGGTTTTTGGAAACAAGAGAGATGATAGAGGCTTGATCATCAAGAATAAGGCAAGACTTGTGGTTCAAAGATACACTCAAGAGGAAGGAATCGATTATACTGATATCTTTGCACTAGTTGCAAGACTTGAGGCAGTTAGGATCTTCCTTGCTTATGCTGCATCCAAGGACTTCACAGTATACCAACTTGATGTCAAGTGTGCTTTTCTATATGGGGATATAGATAGGGAAGTCTATGTATGCCAACCTCTAGGATTTGAAGATCCACAGCACCCCAATTATGTGTACAAATTGGATAAAGCTCTATATGGGCTGCACCAAGCACCTAGGCTGTGGTATGAGACTCTGTCTCAGTTTCTTCTGAAGAATGGCTATACTAGAGGTACCATTGACAAGACTCTCTTCATCAGAAAGTCTGAAGAGGACATTTTGCTCGTAGAAGTCTATGTTGATGACATCATATTTGGTTCCTCAAATGACCAAATGTGCAAGGACTTTGAGAGCATTATGAAGAAGAAGTTTGAGATGAGCTCCATGGGAAAAATGGACTTTTTCCTTGGAATTCAGGTAAAGAAATTGAAGGAAGGGTTCTTCATTAATCAATCTAAATATGTCTCTGACATCTTAGAAAGATTATAGATGAAGGATTGTAAGCCTGCCAATACACCCATACCCAGAAACCATAATCTATGTCCTGACCTCGAGGGGGAGGATATTGATCAACTTCAGTATAGGGCAATTATTGGTTCTCTGATGTATCTTACAGCCAGTAGACTTGATATAATGTTTGCTACTTGCATTTGTGCAAGATATCAGGCTGCTCCTAAGGTGTCTCACCTAGCTGCTATTAAGAGAATCCTCAAATACCTCAAAGGAGCACCTAAACTAGGTCTCTGGTATCCCAGAAACAAGGATTTCAATCTTTATGGATACTCTGACAGTGACTATGGAGGCTGCAATATTGACAAGAAATCAACATCAGGAGGATGTCAATTTCTTGGTGGAAGGATCATCTCATGGCAATGCAAGAAGCAATCCTATGTCTCTACATCAACTGCTGAAGCTGAATACATTGCTGCTGCTAGCTGCTGTGCTCAACTGCTATGGATTCAAAATCAGATATTGGACTAAGGATTCAACCTTATGAGTACTCCTATCCATATTGACAACAACAGTGCTATCTCCATTACTGAAAATCCAGTGAAGCACTCCAAGACTAAGCACATTGACATCAGGTATCATTTCATTACAGACATTCATGAGAAAAATCTAATTAAGTTAATCAAAGTTGATTCAAATGAACAATATGTTGATCTGTTTACCAAAGCTTTTGATGAACAAAGGTTTAAGTATCTCATAACAGCTATTGGGATGATAAACATTGATTAATCTAATCTCTTTTGAAAACCTTTTTAATATGTAAGTCTTGTGTCAATACAATTTAAGCCCTGTTACAAGAACGTCTCTTTGAAATTTTCTAAGTGTAAATTCCTTCCGAAGAGAAATTAACCTTCGGAAGACATTCTCATATCTTCCGAAGCAAAATTTCTCAAAGGATAACTTTCTTCTCGAAAGAATTTTTGGTCTCGGAAGAAGCAATTGATTGCATATCAGATCTACTTCCGAAACTTAAAAATTCTCTATTCGGAAGCAACTCTAACCTTCGGAAGCAATGATTTGGTTTCGGAAGTAAGAATTGCCTTCGGAAGACAAGTTACCTTCAGAAATGTTTTACACTCAGAAGAGAGATTTCACTGTGTAACGTAAATTTCTTGGGCCCCACACTGTAAAAAGCAAAGATTTTGTTAACGATGTCGGATTATTTAACTGATTTTTAACCTTACCGCCACTGTCATTTCATCCACTAAACCATCACATCACCTTATCCTAACCCCCCATTACCGCCATTCCATAATCTTTTAAATAATCTTGACTATTCACTTTCATTCTCTTACTTGCAAATTTTACAGCCCTAGAAATTTCTCCCACTCAACTTTACCTAGCTCAAATCATCCCTATTCATCTTTCCAAATGGCCTTCAACCCTCAGCACAACCAAGCCGCACTTCTTGATTCTTCAAGAGATACTGACTTCTCAGATATCATCTCCTTTCTAACCCAATCTTCTTATTACACCGCTCTGACTGTAAACCCCACAATTTACTCAAACCATATGTCTGAATTTTGGGCAAATGGTCAGATTGAAACCCTAAATGGGGTCCGTGTCATTCGATCGAGCATCTGTGGCCAGGAGTTGGTCATTTCTGAACAGATCATCAGGGAGCATCTAGAGCTTCATGATGAGGGCGCTCCAACGGAATTCCCCAAAGCAGATTTGGACAATTCTTATCTTCAAATGGGATATGGTGGAGACGTTAGCAGGTCAACTGTCTACAAATTTAACTTCTCGTACAAATGGAAGTTCCTGCTACACGTGGTCCTTCACTGCTTGTTGAATAAATCTGGGGGATGGGATCAAATCCCATATGAACTTGGGTGCCTTGTTCATGGGTTGGTAAAATGCCTCCGCTTCAACTATTCAAGATTTGTGCTGACTAACCTCATCGGAAATCTTTAGAAGGACACATTCTTTATGTATTCCATGTTTCTCCAGCACATAATCAACTACGAACTGGAGCAGAGCAAGCTTGCCTGTGCAGCTGCTCTGACTGCTCCTCAAATGAGGCCGACCATCTTCAAGACTTTGAAGAGAGTGTCCACCAACTTCACAAGAAGAGATACTGCACTTCTTCCAGGTATGACTGAGCCAACGACTCCTAGTGACATCCCTGTTTACCCCATAGGTGATGAACCCACACCAGCAACTACCCCCACAATGCCAACACTACCTTCTCCACCCATCACCATCACTTATCAAAGACGCCCCAAACGAATCCCTGTTCAATCTACTCTGATTGAACAAGCCCCTCCTGTTCAATCCAAAAAGACTCGAGTGGAAACATGGGCTCCCACTCAGTCAGAGGTCTCTCCATCCTTCTCTTTTGACCTCAATTTGGGTCTTGAGTCTCCTCATTCTCAGACCCATGAGCCCACAACCCAAGCTGAAAGCCCTTAGGGTGAGTCTCTATACTCCCCTGAGCAACCAACGAGAGACAGCCCCACCAGAGGCTCAATGCCTGTAGACATTGACCAAAGTCCCGGGTCAGTAGGTTTGCCCATCCTATCTTTCACTGACCTTTTGTTTAAAACTGATGAAGAGATAACATCTCTCCATGGCAATGAAGTTGATCTACAACACTCTCTCCAAGATCAACAGAGCCCGAAGAAATCCCTTATCTCTAGCCCACATCAACATCCAACAACTGAGGTGAGTCCCACTGATGTGGAGGGGACTCATGTAGATTCAGCTGCCACTACAGAAGGTGCCTCAATGGACCTTGTGGACAGTGGTAACATTTCTCAAACTGAATCTACAGCAACCGAGCCCTTTGATGACTCTGAAAGAGACATCATTGAGCATGGGAAACCAGAGTGCCAAGAAACCACATCTGGTGGTGAGGCTGAACATACTAGGTATGTTACCTCATCTCCCCATGATTCTTCGAAAGAAGATGAGGGAAGCATGCAACTCGTCATTCAAGATCTTCTTTCTAAAGTTTCAAACCTGGAATCTCAGGTTAGGACTTTAGGGGCAAGATCTGCCACTCAGCAACTTGAGATTGACAATCTCAAGGCTCAACTAGCTGAGAAACAGACAGAGAGGTCTGTTAGGCATGTACCTATTCAGGTCTCCCTGACTTCCTCCTCCAGCTCATCTAGCTCTCAAGATGATGCTACCAAAAAGGGGGAGAATGTTCAAAGACAAACACACAAGGAACCACAGAGCCGGCCTTCTACTTCAACATCTTCCTCTCCCATCATCTCTGCGCCTGAAACATCTCAAGTCACTCTTCAGATTGATCCAAGGATGCTCAATGATCTCTACAGACTCTTCACCAAGTTTATGTTAAGATCTTCCTCTGAGCAGCCAAGCCATGATGCTGCAATGATCTACTTTAGAGCAGAAGAGCTTCAAAGGCTGACTGTACCTTCTACCACTATGGAAGAAGTTGGTCAACCTAAGGTTTTCATGGAACCTAAGATTCAATTCGAAGGGGAAAGGGGAACTGATGGCCCAGCAACTGAAACAGTTGGGACAGAATCTGCATCTCCTTTAACTTCCGAAGCTGAAGTTAAAGCCTCGGAAGAACAAGCTGAATCTTCCGAAGCTGAAATGGAAGGTGCAGAAGGACTGTTCAAAATGTCCGAGGAACTGATCATCACAGATGCTATCCTGGAAATGGCATCTGAAATGAGCAGTGAGGACTTTCCAATTGCACCTCCATCTCAGACACCATCTCTGACTCTCTCACAATCAGAAACCTCTCTCCAAGAACCACCACAGTCAGGATCTTCAAAGGATAAAGGAAAAAGGAAGATGACTGCGTAAGAGATTCAGGAAGAGGAGAAGATTGAGAAACTTAAGAAGAAAGGAAGACTTCAGACTGAGAAGTTGCTAGCTGCCAACACAAAAGCAGTTGCTTCCAATCAGAAGGTTGTCATCAATAAAAGAAGAGAGCAGATCATTAACCAGCTCATTGAAATGGGAGCTGCCAATGAAAAAAACACTCCTGCTACCATTAGAGGAGTTGCTGGATCTGGAGAAGGCAACCATGCTGAGACTTGAAGAAGAAGCCTGGTTGGCCTTAGAGGTAAAGGAAAAGAAACAAAAGGAGGCTGAATTGCAGCTGAGGGGAGACAGGATAAACTTCCTACTCTCCAGAGGCTTTGATCTTCATGAACTCTCTCCACACAACGATGATACGATCCTCTGGCTCTACAACAAAGAGCAGGATCAAATGAAGAAAGAAAGGAAGAAGGCTGCAAAAGAAAAAGCCAGAGAGAAGAAGAAGAAAGAAGAAGAGGCTAGGGTCACCGCCTCCAAGAAGCTTACTGAGAAAGCCTGGATGAAGGACTATCTTCGGGCTCATGGCTTCTCTGGAAGGCAGGTGGGTCCTATGTCTGAAAGGACACTCCAATGGATTGTCAGTGAAATTAAGGCTGACATCCAGATGAGGGAAAGGAAAGAGATGTATAGAAGGGTAAAAGGGATGACCTTCACTGCTTTTACCCAACCTCAACCTGAACCTGTCACCCCTGAACCTACATCACTACCTACTACTACTCCCTCACCTCAACCACCCAAACATCCCATTATCCAACCCGATACACTAGCCAGAACCTCTGAACCTAAACCTACCCAATTACCCTCCAAACCATCCTTTCAGCCTTCTCAACATCTCTCCCTTGAGAAGTTTAAGGCAATCAAGATGAAGCTCACTAATTGCACTACTTTGAGTGAAGTCTCCTGTGTAGAAGACTCCGTTAACATTACCTATGTAGACGGGATCTTCAAGTTCCCTCACAAGAGACAGATTCCTTGATTTGCCTAGAGGAACTTTGGACCAGGCTGCAAGACTTTTGGGCCTCAATTCAGACTCTTTAAATAAGGAAGAAAAGAAGCTCAAAAGGAAACTGGTGACTCTGCTGGATACAAGAAAAGTGGACAAGATTCCTAGTCAGTCTCTTGTGCCTAGAAGGAAGATAATCCAGTGGAGGTTCGATGAACCTTCTCACAACTTTTTTGTGGAAAGAGAGAATGGTGAAGTCAACAGACTCAATGCAACCTCTCTGTTACACTCCAGCAGATTCGACATTGCTGAGTTAGCAGAGAAGCCATTCTCCACCCCCTCCAACTCTGAAATTGCTGCACTCGTCAGAAATCATCTCAGCAGTCTTCATTTAGCTAAGCTAACTGCAAAAGCAAAGATTGAAGAAGAGTTGAAGTTGAGAAGACAGGAAGACAAGGAAAGATCTCCCACCAAAGGTGCTGCCTTTCTACAGATGGTGGAAGGTCCTTAATTGGAACCTATAGTTTGATGGGAATATGATTACAGTTCCCATCAACTAACACTTTTCAGAGGGCAACAACAAATGGTACATGTTATCCAAGGTGACAGACTGGATTTCCTATCTACCAAGGATCTGTACAAGCTTCTCAACACCACATCAGGGAAGAACAAGGAGACAGACAAATATTTGCTCTCCTTGGTGCTGAAAGTTTTGAGAAGTCGAGATAAGTGAAGTTTTGGTAGCATCAGCCTAGGGGGAGTTTGTTAGATCAAGAAGAAGGCTAATGCAACCAAAACTAGATCACTTAAGTTATTTTGGTGCTGCATGCAAAGGCTTCCGAAGCTTATCATGGAACTTTCGAAGGTTGTAGAGTTCTTCCGAAGACAAAGGGAAAGTCCAACTTTTGAAGACAGAATTCTACTTCCGAAGACAAATGCATACTTCCAAAGTTCAAGACCTAGAAGAATAAAGTAAAGACCACTTCCGAAGTATGATGAAAAGAAGAAGTCTCCAAGTCTTGGAAGAAGTAGCCTCTTCTGAAGTATAAAGTGGCTTCGGAAGTACTTACTCTTCCGAAGCCATTTAACCTTCGGAAGACACTGCTATAACCAGTGGACACAAGTATGGTCTCTGACACTCCACTACAGACTTCTGATACAACATGGCTTCTTCCTAAAGAACCATGTTGTTGACCATACTTTATTCCACTGATTACCTTTTCATGATAGTACAATTGCCATCTTTAGTTGGTGACAAAAGGTAAGTCAGGGACATGTCCTGACTACCAAATCTCATATAAGACTTTATCTGAGGTACCTTAACTATAGTCTTGTAGTATAGGCTTTAGCTAAAGGATCCCAGCTGGTATCAAAGTATATCCGGTTGTAGATAGTATTATATAGGTTCTCCTTGTAACTCATAGAGGTAAGATTATCATCTGCTTGTAAGAGTCTTTGTATCTTTAGTTGAGAATCAATATATAAAATTATCTTGAAAATTATCTTTCTGTGTTCTTAGTTACTTTTCATATTGTGATCAACTCTTATTGACTCTTGCCCGAGTGTGATTCTAGGTGAGTTTGAGAGAAAACCTTTGTGTTTAAGTGACAAACACCGATCCTGCAGGTACTTTGTCCGCCTTCTTAGTATCCAGTAGAGTCACAAGCTTCCTTCTTAGCTTCTTCTCTTCATCATTGAATGAATCTTAGTTAATGCCAAAAATTTTAACAACATTATCCAATGCTCTTCTTGTTAGATCAAGGAATTGATCTCTTGTGAGGGAACATGAGGATCCATCAACAAAGGTTAGCTTGACAGAATCCTCCTCATAGAAGACGTCACTCAACGTTGTACATCTGATGAGCTTCATCTTGCTCTCCTTAAACTCTTCTAAGGAGAGATGTTTAGAAGGCTGAGGGGATGGTTGTTGGGTAGGTGGTGGTGTTTGGATTATGGGTAGTGTTTTAGGTTGATGGATAATTAGTTGAGTTGGTTGAGGTGATGAGGTAGGTATGATGGTTGGTGTGGGTTTAGGAGTGTAAGGTTCTGAAGTGGGTTCGGTTTTGATAGGGAAGGGAAATGGGAAAGGCTCAGGTTGAGATTGGGTTTGAGTTTGAGTTATAGGTTGGGGTTAAGTTTGAGTTGTAGGTTGGGGTTGAGGTATTTGTTTAAAGATCATCCCCTGTCCCCTTTTGTACATCTCTTTCCTTTTTCCTGATCGATGTCAGCTTTGATGTCACAAACATGTCATTGAAGTGTCTTTTCAGACATAGGTCTCACTTTCCTACCAAAGAAGCCATGAGCCCAAAGACCCTATCTTCTTCTTCCTTTCTCTTCTTTCCCTCATCTTCTCTTTTGTAGCTTTCTTCATCTCTTTCTCCAGTTGATCCTGCTCTTTGTTGAAGAGCCTAGGATTGTGTCATTATTGTATAAGATAGTTCTTGTAGAGAGAAACCCCTAGAAGTTAAGAAAGTTATCCTTTCCCTCCTAAGGTGCAGATCAGCTTCCCTTTTCTTCCTTTCTCTTTCCTCCTCTAAGGCCAACTTTTTGCTTCCTCCTTTTTCTCAATATGTAGCATGGTTGTCTTTTCTAGCTCTACTAACTCCTCTAGTGGTAGTAGGAGTATATCTTTAGTGACAACTATTCCACAAAAACAAGATCAAGCTTTAATTCACATAGGAAATCTACAATTTAGGGTGAGTATTGTTGGGTATTCTACCTTTGAAGAAATTGAAGATTTCAATATTATTGAAGTTGAAGACTTGAAGCACAAAATCAACAAAAATTTTAGTCTAGGGTTTATATTGTAATTATTTTTATTGCTAGACTAGTATAAATATTAGCACATATTATCATTGTAAAGTGTGAATAAATCACCACTTGTTAGGGTGAATTAGGTCCATCACCAACAACATCATATCATCATCCTTCATGTATGATGATTTCAACAACATATCAATAAACATCAAACATTAAACACGTTTGTGTTCTTCATTGTGTTTATCATTATTATTATTTTAGCATCGAATCATTCATGTTTTATTATCATCAATATGAATCCTAAGATCCAAGCTCATTGTTCCCGTTCATATCAGGAACACACAAACACAGTTTTCTACCTTGGCTTTGCTGATCACAAGCTCAGCTTGGCATTCAGTTAACTTAGTAATGAGGTCTTTGATCTGAGTCCTGTAGTTTGTATGCTCATGTTTAAGAGTTGAAATGGTTTTCTCCAAGTCCTCTATCTTTAGTTTATAAAAATTTTCAGCTCTTTTGAAGTCAGCTTCTAAGATATTTAAGGACTCAAGATCAGATCTCATTTCTAAGTTATAGAACTTGTATCTATTGACTTTAGCAATGAATTCACGAGCACAAAGATGTTCGAATACCTTGGCTTCATCGTGGTCTGCAATGAGTGCTTGATTTGGAGATGCATCTTCTACCTGAAAGCTCCAGTCAAAGCCTCCTTCTTCAATAGCAGCTGCAGCTTGCTGCTTTGGCTTCTCATTCTTGGAGGCTTTCTCAGTGTAGTTTGGTCTGGTTTGTGTTTGCCCACCATTTATCCTTGGTTCCTTACACTCCCTTGCAAAGTGTCCCATCTGGTTACAGTTGTAACAGTTTACTTTGCTTTTATCTAGTCCAAACTTTCCACTGGTTGCATTACTTGGAGACTTTCTCCCAATCCTCTTGTAGAACTTCTTGGCTCTGTGAGTGAGAAAAGCCATCTTGTAACAACCGGTTATTTTAAAGCCAAGGAAAGAGAAGAATAAAGCGAAGGAAAAGAAAGAAATGTTATTTACCCAAGATGAGGGGTTAAATATGTAAAACTACAAGATTTACTTTTTATGTTGTACAAAAGTAGCATGGCCACCCATGCCATGCCACTTTTCACTTTTGAGTTCGGATTTTAGAGAGAGAAAGAGCAGAGCTCGGGTTTTAAGAAGAACAAGAAGAAAGAATTTGAATTCAAGGTATGAATTCATGCTTTTATGGTGTTCTTGACTGGTCATATCCTCAGGTTTATGCTTGTGTGTGTTTGTATGTGTTCGGGTATGTTTTTAGTGGGTTTCTAGGAGGTTGAATTCAATTTGCAAACGAGTTTGAAAGAAGCCATACTCAAGAGCTGCAAAGGTGAGTTCTAGGACCCCTCTTTTACTGGTTTTTAACTGATTTTGGGGCTGGAAATACATGAATGTATGTTTTTAATTAAACTAGGTTTCGGACCCGTATGCTTGAATGTGTGTATGATGATGTTATAATGTGATGTGTGACTATGTTCATGCTTGATGATGTATGATTGTGTTTCTAAGGCTTAGAGATTAAGATTTAAGCTTAAAACATGATGAATGGTGCATGGAAATCAAATATGATGTTTTAGGCTCACATGTTATGTTGTTAAATCTGCCTAAGTGTTTGGAAGTCAATGCGGATGGAAAGGGTTAATGCGGATGAACATTAACCATTGAGTAAGCCAATGCGGATGAAGTCAATGCGGATGAACATTAACTAAGTGCATGAAATGCGGATGAGCATTTGACTATGTCTGAGAAATGCGGATGAACAGTTAATGCGGACAGGGTCAATGCGGATGAGCATTTGATTAAGTATATGAAATGCATATGAGTAAGTCAAATGCGGATGACAAATGCGGACGAAGTATGTCTATGAGCATTTGACTAAGTATATGAAATGCGGATGAGTAAGTCAAATGTGTATGACAAATGCGGATGAAGTATGTCAATACGGATGAGCATTTGACTAAGTATATGAAATGCGAATGAGTAAGTCAAATGCGGATGACAAATGCGGATGATGTATGTCAATGTGGATGAACAATAAGGTCAATGCGGATGAACACTTAGAATAATTCTGACTTCTTGGAGAAAAAGGAGTAATGTAGGCTTTGACCTAGGAGATTCCCGGGGGTTAGGTAAGTTGACTTTTGGGGTCATAGATGGTATGATGGGCATGTAATGATATGTGATTGATGCTTATGCATAATGATGATGATGATGTTGCATGGTTATACATGATGTATGTTATGTATGTATGATGCCCTGGATGATGATGACTGAATGATATGTTTATGTTCCTTATTATGATGTATATTTATCTTTCCCGTGGCTTTACGTGTTATGATAATGAATGAACGAAGTACTATGTTTTATTATAAAACTAGAACTCACTCAGCAACGCTAACTTTTATGTGATTCTAGTTGGCAGGTAACGTTGCTGAGGATGGCACGAGGCAGCTGCTCGGCTCTTTTGGATGGCTCCCATTTATATACAGCTTTGTGATGTAATACAACAATGTAATTTTTGTAACCGATAAACGATGCATTATTTTATAAAGGTTTTTTTATGATGAAATGAAATGCCATTTTTGAATGTTTCCGCTACGAATGTTTATTTAAAATAACTGTAAATGTATGTTCTATGTGCAATGAATGACCAACTATGAGGTGCCCGGGAATGGGGCCTTACACATCTGCTAGACTATCTCCATGTACTCCAGATCATCTGGATGGATATAGTCCAAATCTTCAAGGTGAATAGAAAGTTTCCTGATGTTTCATCAGTAGAGACAAAGGAATGAGAAGAACTTATTTCTTGGAAAGGACTTACTTAAGAGTAGCTTTCCCTTGGAGTCTCTGGGAAGGTGATCAAGGGGCCCCTTTGTGAGTTGTCAGAGTAGCATATAAGATGATGGTGTAGTTCAATACTATCCCTTTCAACCACATGGAGTGTTGAACTCAGTTGATTGCTGGAGTTACTAGATGAGTTTTGCATGTTCATCTCTATCTGGTAGCCACTAAGAATACCATACAACTCTGTAAGAGTAAGAGTTTTAAGGTTCTCAATTCTCTTGATAACAACATAGTAATGTGTCCATTGTCTAGGAAGATAGGACTTAAACTTCCTTACAATGTCCCTATTCTCAAGATTTACTCTAACATCCGTTAGAGTGTCCACAATCTCAACATACCTGAAGTATTGTTGAGTCATGGTTTCACCTACCTTGAAGGTGAAGTTTTCAAACTGCTGCTTTAGAAGATCCTTCTTATTCTCTTTTGCTTCAATAGGCCCCTCATACATCAGCTTCAGTGCTCCCCATAGTTGTTTGGCAGTTTTGCACTTCTTGAAGCCTCTTTAGATGGAGTTTGGAAGAGTAGTTTGAAGGGTTGTCATGGCTTTCTGATCAATCTCTATTTGTTTCCTATCTTCTTTAGAGTAATCAGCCACAGCCTTAGGAATCATACCACCTCCAGTAGCAGAAGTAGTGCTTGGTATGTATGGTCTTTCAACAACAAAGTCCCACATCCTGGAGTCTTGAGACTTGATGAAGCCTTCCATTCTTTGACACTAAGTATCAATGTCTTCAGGAGTGATCAGTGGAGACTTTGTCATAGTTCTAGTTTCCGTATCAGCTTTAGTAATAGCTTCTATTTGAGTTGTTATATATTTTGTGTGTGTGTGAGGGATCTTAAGATGGTAAGATCTTATATCAAGATCCTGAAAAGATATGATACCAAATGCAGGACCGGTGAAGGGTATGTACTTACAACACAACAACATAATGAGGAGAGTTGCTTAGAACACTTAACAGATCAAATAGGGAACTGGTTAATGTTTATTAACAGATGCTAAGAACACAAGTAAAGATGAGACAAAACAAGATGGCAAAACAATACAAGTAATTGGTTTTCAAGAATGTTGTATATTGCTTCTCCAGTTCTGTTACAAATGTTACTTAGCACTAAGGAAAGATACAAGTACTTGAGATACATATACTACATCCTATAGCTGGCCATACCTTGATAGCCAGATGGATACAATTGACTAGACAACTACAAAATCAAATGTAGAGTCAAAACGCAGATTTGCCTTTTGACTGGTGACTAAGACATGCCATAGCTCACATCCTAATATATTACAAGATGGATAAACGTATACAAAGTAGAAAGCACAGACTCTACATTAGGATGTGAGCTATGACATTCCATAGCTCATACCTTAATGTACAGTTACCAAAAGCATGGACCTTTTCACCATCTTATGTTAGTTGGTAACTTTACAAAGTTGTAGTAGAAAGGGGTCCAGCTTTATGTAAAAGGTACATTAGATAAAGCATGTGTTTAAAAGTCTTCGGAAGAAATTTGTCTACAAGTGATGGCTTCGGAAGACTTTGTCTTTGAAGATTTGGAAGACTTAATCTTTGGATTCGAAAGATATTGGTCTTGGCTTCGGATTATTTCACACTTAGAGTATTTTCTAAGACATTGTGAAACTTCCGAAGCATTCCACTTCAGTACACTTGTGCATGCATGCAAGAGAGACTTTGGTTGTTTAGTTTGCATCAGCCTTACACTTAATCCTTACAAGCATCTTCCGAAGGTTAATTCGCTTGCTTTGGAAGAACAAGTTCTTCTGAAGCCTTTTATACTTCCATGGCTTAAGGACTTCTTCTTCAAAAGTCATTTGTATTTGAATTCTTCTAAGTCTTGAGCTTCAGAAGAGAAGACTTTGTCTTTGAAAGTTGGAGCTTTTCCTTCAGAAGATGATATTCCACTTTGTCTTCGGGAGAACTCCATTTCCTTCGGAAGTCCATACTTAGCTTCGGAAGTCCCTTATAAGTTGCACCAAAAATAGTCTAAGTGTTTGGTTTTGGTTGCACCAGCCTGTCAAGATCCAACAAACTTCCCCTAGGCTGATGCTACCAAAATCTAACTTACTTCTACTTCTCAAAACTTTCTACACAAGAGACATGAGACATTTGTTTGTTTCTTTGTTCTGTCCGGAAATTGTGCTGAGAAGTCTGTGCAAGTCATCAGCGGATAGGAATCCAGTCTATCACTCCTAATGACATGCACCCTTTGTTTTGACCCCCCTGAAGATAGTTTGTTGACGAGAGTTATAGTCATACTCCCATCTAACAATGGATTCAAGTTTAGGATCTACAACCATTTGGAGAAAGGTTTTGACTTTGGTTATTGATCCTTTCCTCTCCTCCTCCTCTTTCAGTTTTAACTCCTCTTTAATCCTTGTCCTAGTGGTTAGCTAAACAAGGTGAAGGCTTCCTAGGTGATTTTTGATATGGGTAGCTACCTTAGAGTTTGAGGGGTTGGAGAGCGGCTTCTCTACTAACTCAGCAATATTAAATTTTCTCAAGTGTATCAGAGATGAGGCATTAAGCGTATTCAACTTGCCACTCTCTCTCTCAACAAAAACGTTGTGAGAAGAGTCTTCAAACCTCCATTGGACAATCTTCTTTCTTGGCACAAGGGGTTTGCTAGGTACTGTTGGATCAAGAAGAAGGCTAATGCAACCAAAACTAGATCACTTAAGTTATTTTGGTGCTGCATGCAAAGGATTCCGAAGCTTATCATGGAACTTCCGAAGGTTGTAGAGTTCTTCCGAAGACAAAGGGAAAGTCCAACTTCCGAAGATAGAATTCTACTTCCAAAGACAAATGCATACTTCCGAAGTTCAAGACTTAGAAGAATATAGGTAAAGACCACATCCGAAGTATGATGAAAAGAAGAAGTCTCCAAGTCTTGGAAGAAGCAGCCTCTTCCGATGTATAAAGTGGCTTCAGAAGTACTTACTCTTCCGAAGCCATTTAACCTTTGGAAGACACTACTATAACTAGTGGACACAAGTATGGTCTCTGACACTCCGCTACAGACTTCTGATACAGCATGGCTTCTTCCTAAAGAACCATGTTGTTAACCATACTTTATTCCACTGTTTACCCTTTCATGATTACAATTGCCATCTTTAGTTGGTGACAAAAGGTAAGTCATGGACATGTCCTGACTACCAAATCTCAGATAAGACTTTATCTGAGATACCTTAACTATAGTCTTGTAGTATAGGCTTTAGCTAAAGGATCCCAGCTGGTATCAAAGTATATCCGGCTGTAGATAGTATTATATATAGGTTCTCCTTGTAACTCATAGAGGTAAGATTATCATCTGCTTGTAAGAGTCTTGTATCTTGAGTTGAGAATCAATATATAAAAGTATCTTGAAAATTATCTTTCTGTGTTCTTAGTTACTTTTCATATTGTGATCAACTCTTATTGATTCTTACCCGAGTGTGATTCTAGGTGAGTTTGAGAGAAAACCTTTGTGTTTAAGTGACAAACACCGATCCTGCAATTGGTATCAGAGCTTCTCAGGCTCTTGATTGCGTGATCTAACCATCCAAATCAACCTGTTTTCACTCCTCCCTACCACCCACTCACTCAATGGCCCTCAAAAAATCTGAAGTAGAGATGGGGACGATGACCAAAGCACCAATCATCACCCCTGAAAACTTCAGGTCTTGGAGTAGAAGAATGGAAGGCTTCATTAGATACCAAGACAGCAAAATGTGGAACTCTATTGTCAATGGACCGTACAAGCCAAAGGTGGCTTCACCTGGTGGAAACGGTGCCATGATAGAAAAGGCTGTCGAGGACTATTCTGATGAAGACAGAAAGAAGATGGACATCGATAGCAATGCTATGACTATTCTCATGACTGCAATACCGAACTCTATTATGGTGGGTTTGAGCATTGCAAGACTGCCAAAGAATTGTTTGATGCACTTGCTCAGATGTATTCTTGCTCCAACGACTCAAAGAAGGACTCACTGAAGCAGCAGTTCGAGAACTTCACTCATATTGCTGGAGAGACCCTCAGCCAGCAGTACTTCAGGTACATGGATCTTATCTCTTCCCTTCAGTCTGTGAAGATCACTCCTGAACTTAGAGATCTCACCAGAAAGTTCATGAGTGCTCTTCCAAATGAGTGGACATTCTACTGTGTCTCTATCAAGAGAACAGAAAACTTGAACACTCTTTCCATGACTGAGCTCTATGGCATCCTTGATGGATACCGTCTAGAGATGGAGAGTAAGAAGGGCCACCAAACAAGCAGATCTATGAGTCTTCCTGCTAGCAACGCTTTAATGGTTGCTGAAGGCTCATTAACCCCTCAACCTCAGCACTTCCTGACTTATCAGCAGACATCCTGTTCTTCTGGTCCCTACATCACTTATCCTGAGACTCCAAGGTCTCAACAGGCTCAACAAATCCCTAGGAAAGTTGTGCCTTTGTTTCAGGAGGTGGACACTCAGGAGATTTTCAATACTGCTTTGATGATCTTGAGTGTTTTAGCCCAGATGACGTAGAGTACGTGGACATTGTCCAGCAGATGGCTCTCTTAACTTACAGAGCAAAGAAGTTCTTTAAGAGAACTGGAAGGCATTCCCTCAAAACCCAACTACCAGCAAGTTCGGGTTCGACAAGACCAGGGCAAAGTGTTACAACTGTAACCAACTGGTCATTTTGCAAGGGAATGCAAGGCTCCCAAGACCAATCCGGGAACCCCACAGGCCTCCACACATCCCTCAACCTCAAAGCCCACTGAGAAGTCAACTGAAACAGCCGCAATGGCTCAAGAAGTTGACTGGAGCTTCATGGTACAGGATGTGACTCCTGCTCAAGCTCTCATGGCCGGAACAGATGATGCCCAGGTATATGAACATCTCTGCACTCCAGCCTGTATAGCTAAAGTTAAACTCTATCAGGATTACAATATGGAAATCAGATCTGACATTGAGTCTTTAATATTCTAAAATCTGATTTTAAAAGAGCTGAATCTGACTATCAAAAGAAAATTGATGAGTTAGAGAAAACTGTATCTCTTTTGAAACATGAACACACCAACTACAAGACTCAATCAAGGATCTGATATCCAAATTGTCTGAGGCTCAAGCCCAGCTTGTCACTGCTGAGGCTCAGGCCAGGAAGCATGCTATCTGAGCAAACTTCCAAGCTATTCTTGCATCATCCTCCCATTCCAAACTCTGTTATCAGAACAAAGAAGGGTTGGGAACCAATGAAATTGCTCCACCACATTCCTATGAGTCTATTAGACAGCCTAGATGTGGTACTGAAGAGCAAGAGGTTCCAACTGCTGACCCTTTCTTTCCAGAGTTAAAGATGAGGCACCAATAGTGGCCACCACAGGAAGGAACAGGTAGATATCCCACCCCCTCCTCCTGTGATGATCAAATCCTAACCACCAAAGCCAGAAGAAGCAGAGCTAAAGCTGCTAGGAAACTGCTAAGAAAGTGGCTGAATCCAAACTGAAATTGACCCCAAACAGAAGGGTGTCTTTGTCTCAGCTGGATTCCAAGTGTTAGGTACTTCTGATTCAGGAAAGGAATGTAATACCAGCATTCCTGTCCTACCAAAGGATCAGAAGTTAAAGGGAAAAGTTGCTGACGAAGAAAAGAAAACCAAGAAACAGCAACCCTCACTTTCCCAAAAGACTAACATTGCATGCATCATGTGTGGCCTGCAAAATCACATGGCAAAAGATTGTTACTACAATCCTGCAAGCACACATTATGCAAATAATGTTAGAAAAGAAGGAGTCAGGGAAGGTTTCACATTTGGACCCTTCCATACGGTTCAAGAGTTGAAGAAGGGAAAGCTAGTTTCCAAAGCCAAGTTGCTTTCGGAAGAAACTCCTTCTTCCAAGGGAAATGGCTTCGGAAGCAAAAGCTACTAAGGTTCGGAAGAACAAGAAAGCTCCCTTGAAACCATCCCAGAAGAAGACTGCTTCGGAAGAAAAGGTGGAGGACTTCTTCCGAAAAGAAAGAAGCTTCGGAAGAAGACCATGCTGCAAAAGCTTCAACAAGCTCATCCTCCAAGATCAGCCAAAGGGTGGACTGGAAGATCAAGGAAGATGCTGCAGCCCAAACCTCTTCTTCAAAGACCTCTGTTGAACCCCCATGCATATCATTTGGTTCACTCATGTCATTATCTTTGGAAGAACCCAAGACAAGCACAAAACTAAAATCTCATCTTATGTGCAGGAACATCCATTTGACAAGAACAACATGTATGGATTGTAGATAGTGGATGCTCCAGGCACATGACAGGGAACAGATCTCTCCTTCAACAATTTCAACATTATGATGGAGGTCCTGTCCAGTTTGGAGGTGAGGCCGGAGGATATATTTCTGGCAGAGGGAGTATATCCAATGGTATGTTAACAGTTGACAAAGTTAACTTTGTCAAACAGCTTGAACACAACCTGTTAAGTGTTTCTCAATTCTGTGATCAAAAGCACCAAATGCTTTTCACAGAACATGAGTGCATTATCCTCAAACCAGGGATGACAATTCCTCCGGAATTGGTGCTTCTTAGATCTCCCAGGAAAGGGATATGTACAAGCTTGATATGAACAATGCTTCCCCAATGGGTGAAGTATCATGCTTTCTTTCCAAAGCTGATAGTGATGAGTCAACACTGTGGCATAAACGTATGTGTCATGTAAATTTTAAGACAATGAATAAATTGGCTAAAAATAACTTGGTACATGGTTTGCCTAAAAGGAGTTTTTCTGCAAAGACAACTGTGTTGCATGCCTGAAAGGGAAACAACACAGGACGTCTCATAAATCCAAATGTGTTAACTCTATCACTACTCCATTGCACTTATTGCACATGGATCTTTTTGGTCCCACAAGTATAATGCATTGGAAGAAATCATATTGCCTTGTGATAGTTGATGATTTTACAAGATTCACATGGGTATTCTTTTTAAGAACTAAAGATGAAACTGCTGAAACATTAAAATCTTTTATTCTTAAAATAGAAAATCAAATTGATCACAAGGTTAAAATAATTAGATGTGATCAAGGGACTGAGTTTAAGAACTTCGTTCTTGACTCATTCTGTAACTCAAAAGGGATTGCCAGACAATATAGTGCTCCCAGAACTCCTCAACAAAACGGTGTTGCTGAGAGGAGGAATAGGACACTTATTGAGGCTGCTCGAACTATGTTAGCTGATTCAAAGCTACCTCTAACATTCTGGGCAGAGGCAGTCAGCACTGCATGCTATGTGCAGACAGAGTTCTTGTAGTTAAGCCCCATGGAAAAACCCCTTATGAGCTATGGAACAAGAGGCCACCGTTCATTGGCTTTCTAAGGTCCTTTGGCAGCAGGTGTACCATACTTAACACAAAGGACAATTTAGCAAAATTTGCTGAAAAGTCGAATGATGCTATCTTTGTTGGATACTCTTCTAGCTCCAAAGCTTACAGAGTATACAACATTAAGAATCAAAAATTTGAGGAGTCATCCAATATAGTTGTTAATGAGCACACTCCTTGTGTTAGGGGGAATGGACCTGATCACATCTTTGATTTAGAATTGTTTCCAAACTATTCTAAACCGTCTTGTGAGAATGTTTCAGTTGGAGTAGGTGCTCAAAATGATGATGATGCTGCTGCTAATGATCAACTGTTTGAGCTTCCTAGGCCTAGACCAAATTCTCCAAATACTGCAATACATCAAGCTTCCACTATTCACAGATCCGATAGTTTTACTATATCAAGGAATAGTGAAGCTTCAATAAGTGAGTCACCTACTGAGCCTCAAAACTCATCAGGTGATCCACCACAACACCAGGCAGAAGGAGGTAGTATTTTGAAGGAACAGGCAACTGTTAATACTACTTCACAGCCAACTATTGATGATGTTTCTCATTCATTCAATCAGTCCTCATTGAATGACTTTGAAACAGCAGCTGGACAGAGTGTTCTAGTTCCTGAGCAGAATATGTCTAACCTGGATCTATCTCTGCAACTGGAAGTGATTCCTCGTCTTAGGATTCACAACACTCATCCAACTGAGAACATCATAGGGAATGTCTCTGAGGGTGTGAGAACAAGAGGACAGACTCATCAAGGGAATGTCTGCTTGTACTCATGCTTTCTATCTCAGATGGAACCCAAGAAGGTAGAAGATGCCTTGAAAGATAGTAGCTGGATTGAATCGATGCAAGAGGAGCTGCTTCAATTCAAGAGACAGAAGGTATGGAACCTATGTCCGCTACCATCTGGTCAAGTACCTATAGGCACCAAATGGGTTTTCGAAACAAGAGAGATGATAGAGGCTTGATCATCAAGAATAAGGCAAGACTTGTGGTTCAAGGATACACTCAAGAGGAAGGAATCGATTATACTGATGTCTTTGCACCAGTTGCAAGACTTGAGGCAGTTAGGATCTTCCTTGCTTATGCTGCATCCAAGGACTTCACAGTATACCAACTTGATGTCAAGTGTGCTTTTCTATATGGGGATATAGATAGGGAAGTCTATGTATGCCAACCTCCAGGATTTGAAGATCCACAGCACCCCAACTATGTGTGCAAATTGGATAAAGCTCTATATGGGCTGCACCAAGCACCTAGGCTGTGGTATGAGACTCTGTCTCAGTTTCTTCTGAAGAATGGCTATACTAGAGGTACCATTGACAAGACTCTCTTCATCAGAAAGTCTGAAAGGACATTTTGCTCGTACAAGTCTATGTTGATGACATCATATTTGGTTCCTCAAATGACCAAATGTGCAAGGACTTTGAGAGCATTATGAAGAAGAAGTTTGAGATGAGCTCCATGGGAAAAATGGACTTTTTCCTTGGAATTCAGGTAAAGCAACTGAAGGAAGGGTTCTTCATTAATCAATCTAAATATGTCTCTGACATCTTAGAAAGATTTGAGATGAAGGATTGCAAGCCTGCCAAGACACCCATACCCAGAAACCATAATCTTTGTCCTGACCTTGAGGGGGAGGATACTGATCAACATCAGTATAGGGCAATTATTGGTTCTCTGATGTATCTTACAGCCAGTAGACCTGATATCATGTTTGCTACTTGCATTTGTGCAAGATATCAGGCTGCTCCTAAGGTCTCACCTAGCTGCTGTTAAGAGAATCCTCAGATACCTCAAAGGAGCACCTAAACTAGGTCTCTGGTATCCCAGAAACAAGGATTTCAATCTTTATGGATACTCTGACAGTGACTATGGAGGCTGCAATATTGACAAGAAATCAACATCAGGAGGATGTCAATTTCTTGGTGGAAGGATCATCTCATGGCAATGCAAGAAACAATCCTGTGTCTCTACATCAACTGCTGAAGCTGAATACATTGCTGCTGCTAGCTGCTGTGTGCTCAACTGCTATGGATTCAAAATCAGATGTTAGACTATGGATTCAACTTATGAGTACTCCTATCCATATTGACAACAATAGTGCTATCTCCATTACTGAAAATCCGGTGAAGCACTCCAAGACTAAGCACATTGACATCAGGTATCATTTCATTAGAGACATTCATGAGAAAAATCTAATCAAGTTAATCAAAGTTGATTCAAATGAACAATATGCTGATCTGTTTACCAAAGCTTTTGATGAACAAAGGTTTAAGTATCTCATAACAGCTATTGGGATGATAAACATTGATTAATCTGATCTCTTTTGAAAACTTTTTAATATGTAAGTCTTGTGTCAATACAATTTAAGCCCTGTTACAAGAAATTCTCTCTGAAATTTTCTAAGTGTAAATTCCTTCCGAAGAGAAATTAACCTTCGGAAGACATTCTCATATCTTCCGAAGCAAAATTTCTCAAAGGATAACTTTCTTCTCGAAAGAATTTTGGTCTCGGAAGAAGCGATTGATTGCATATCAGATCTACTTCCGAAACTTACAAATTCTCTATTCGGAAGCAACTCTAACCTTCGGAAGCAAAGATTTGGCTTCGGAAGTAAGAATTGCCTTCGGAAGACAAGTTACCTTCGGAAATGTTTTACACTCGGAAGAGAGATTTCACTGTGTAACGTAAATTTCTTGGGCCCCACACTGTAAAAAGCAAAGATTTTGTTAATGATGTCGGATTATTTAACTGATTTTAACCTTACCGCCACTGTCATTTCATCCACTAAACCATCACATCACCTTATCCTAACCCCCATTACCGCCATTCCACAATCTTTTAAATAATCTCGACTATTCACTTTCACTCTCTTACTTGCAATTTTACAGCCCTAGAAATTTCTCCTACTCAACTTTACCCCTCAAATCATCCCATTCACCTTTCCAAATGGCCTTCAACCCTCAGCACAACCAAGTCGCACTTCTTGATTCTTCAAGAGATGCTGACTTCTCAGATATCATCTCCTTTCTAACCCAATCTTCTACTACACCGCTCTGACTGTAAACCCCACAATTTACTCAAACCATATGTCTGAATTTTGGGCAAATGGTCAGATTGAAACCCTAAATGGGGTTCGTGTCATTCGATCGAGCATCTGTGGCCAGGAGTTGGTCATTTCTGAACAGATCATCAGGGAGCATCTAGAGCTTCATGATGAGGGCTCCTCCAACGAATTCCCCAAAGCAGATTGGACAATTCTTATCTCAAATGGGATATGGTGAGACGTTAGCAGGTCAACTGTCTACAAATTTAACTTCTCGTACAAATGGAAGTTCCTGCTACACGTGGTCCTTCACTGCTTGTCGAATAAATCTGGGGGATGGGATCAAATCCCATATGAACTTGGGTGCCTTGTTCATGGGTTGGTAAAGCCTCCGCTTCAACTATTCAAGATTTGTGCTGACTAACCTCATGGGAAATCTTCAGAAGGACACATTCTTCATGTATCCCAGGTTTCTCCAGCACATAATCAACTGCGAACTGGAGCAGAGCAAGCTTGTCTGTGCAGCTGCTCTGACTGCTCCTCAAATGAGGCCGACCATCTTCAAGACTTTGAAGAGAGTGTCCACCAACTTCACAGAAGAGATACTGCACTTCTTCCAGGTATGACTGAGCCAACGGCTCCTGGTGACATCCCTGTTAACCCCACAGGTGATGAACCCACACCAGCAACTACCCCCACAATGCCAACACTACCTTCTCCACCCCACCATCACTTATCAGAGACGCCCCAAACGAACCCTGTTCAATCTACTCTGATTGAACAAGCCCCTCCTGTTCAATCCAAAAAGACTAGAGTGGAACATGGGCTCCCACTCAGTCAGAGGTCTCTCCATCCTTCTCTTTTGACCTCAATTTGGGTCTTGAGTCTCCTCAGTCTCAGACCCATGAGCCCACAACCCAAGCTGAAAGCCCTCAGGGTGAGTCTCTATACTCCCCTGAGCAGCCAACAAGGGACAGCCCCACCAGAGGCTCAATGCCTGTAGACATTGACCAAAGTCCCGGTCAGTAGGTTTCCCATCCTATCTTTCACTGACCTTTTGTTTAAAACTGATAAAGAGATAACATCTTTCCATGGCAATGAAGTTGATCTACAACACCCTCTCCAAGATCAACAGAGCCCGAAGAAATCCCTTATCTCTAGCCCCCATCAGCAACCAACAACTGAGGTGAGTCCCACTGATGTGGAGGGGACTCATGTAGATTCAGCTGCCACTACAGAAGGTGCCTCAATGGACCTTGTGGACAGTGGTAACATTTCTCAGACTGAATCTACGGCAACCGAGCCCTTTGATGACTCTGAAAGAGACATCATTGAGCATGGGAAACCAGGGTGCCAAGAAACCACATCTGGTGGTGAGGCTGAACATACTAGGTATGTTACCTCATCTCCCCGTGATTCTTCGAAAGAAGATGAGGGAAGCATGCAACTCCTCATTCAAGATCTTCTTTCTAAAGTTTCAAACCTGGAATCTCAGGTTAGGACTTTAGAGGCAAGATCTGCCACTCAGCAACTTGAGATTGACAATCTCAAGGCTCAACTAGCTGAGAAACAGACAGAGAGGTCTGTTAGGCATGTACCTATTCAGGTCTCCCTGACTTCCTCCTCCAGCTCATCTAGCTCTCAAGATGATGCTACCAAAAAGGGGGAGAATGTTCAAAGACAAACACACAAGGAACCACAGAGCCGGCCTTCCACTTCAACATCTTCCTCTCCATCATCTCTGCGCCTGAAACATCTCAAGTCACTCTTCAGATTGATCCAAGGATGCTCAATGATCTCTACAGACTCTTCACCAAGTTTCTGTTAAGATCTTCCTTTGAGCAGCCAAGCCATGATGCTGCAATGATCTACTTTGGAGCAGAAGAGCTTCAAAGGCTGACTGCACCTTCTACCACTGTGGAAGAAGTTGGTCAACCTAAGGTCCTCATGGAACCTAAGATTCAATTCGAAGGGGAAATGGGAACTGATGGCCCAGCAACTGAAACAGTTGGGACAGAATCTGCATCTCCTTTAACTTCCGAAGCTGAAGTTAAAGCCTCGGAAGAACAAGCTGAATCTTCCGAAGCTGAAATGGAAGCTGCGGAAGGACTGTTCAAAATGTCCGAGGAACTGATCATCACAGATGCTATCCTGGAAATGGCATCTGAAATGAGCAGTGAGGACTTTCCAATTGCACCTCCATCTCAGACACCATCTCTGACTCTCTCACAATCAGAACCTCTCTCCAAGAACCACCACAGTCAGGATCTTCAAAGATAAAGAAAAAGGAAGATGACTGCGGAAGAGATTCAGGAAGAGGAGAAGATTGAGAAACTTAAGAAGAAAGGAAGACTTCAGACTGAGAAGTTGCTAGCTGCCACAACAAAGCAGCTGCTTCCAATCAGGAGGTTGTCATCAATAAAAGAAGAGAGCAGATCATTGACCAGCTCATTGAAATGGGAGCTGCCAATGAAGAAACACTCCTGCTACCATTAGAGGAGTTGGTGGATCTGGAGAAGGCAACCAGGCTGAGACTTGAAGAAGAAGCCAGGTTGGCCTTAGAGGTAAAGGAAAAGAAACAGAAGGAGGCTGAATTGCAGCTGAGGAGAGACAGGATAAACTTCCTACTCTCCAGAGGCTTTGATCTTCAAGAACTCTCTCCACACAACGATGATACGATCCTCTGGCTCTACAACAAAGAGCAGGATCAAATGGAGAAAGAAAGGAAGAAGGCTGCAAAAGAAAAAGCCAGAGAGAGAAGAAGAAGAAAGAAGAAGAGGCTAGGGTCACTGCCTCCAAGAAGCTTACTGAGAAAGCCTGGATGAAGGACTATCTTCGGGCTCATGGCTTCTCTGGTAGGCAGGTGGGTCCTATGTCTGAAAGGACACTCCAACGGATTGTCAGTGAAATTAAGGCTGACATCCGGATGGGGAAAGGAAAGAGATGTATAGAAGGGTAAAAGGGATGACCTTCACTGCTTCTACCCAAACCAACCTCAACCTGAACCTTTCACCCTGAACCCACATCACTACCTACTACTACTCCCTCACCTCAACCACCCAAACTCCCATTATCCAACCCAAAACACTAGCCAGAACCTCTGAACCTAAACCTACCCAATTACCCTCCAAACCATCCCTTCAGCCTTCTCAACATCTCTCCCTTGAGGAGTTTAAGGCAATCAAGATGAAGCTCACTAATTGCACTACTTTGAGCGAAGTCTCCTGTGTAGAAGACTCCGTTAACATTACCTATGTAGACGGATCTTCAAGTTCCCTCACAAGAGACAGATTCCTTGATTTGCCTAGAGGAACTTTGGACCAGGCTGCAAGACTTTTGGGCCTTAATTCAGACTCTTTAAATGAGGAAGAAAAGAAGCTCAGAAGAAACTGGTGACTCTGCTGGATACAAGAAAAGAGGACAAGATTCCTAGTCAGTCTCTTGTGCCTAGAAGGAAGATAATCCAGTGGAGGTTCGATGAACCTTCTCACAACTTTGTTGTGGAAAGAGAGAATGGTGAAGTCAACAGACTCAATGCAACCTCTCTGTTACACTCCAGCAGATTCGACATTGCTGAGTTAGCAGAGAAGCCATTCTCCAACCCCTCCAACTCTGAAACTGCTGCACTCGTCAGAAATCATCTCAGCAGTCTTCATTTAGCTGAGCTAACTGCAAAAGCAAAGATTGAAGAAGAGTTGAAGTTGAGAAGACAGGAAGACAAGGAAAGATCTCCCACCAAAGGTGCTGCCTTTCTACAGATGGTGGAAGGTCCTGAATTGGAACCTATAGTTTGATGGGAATATGATTACAGTTCCCATCAACTAACTCTTTTCAGAGGGCAACAACAAAGGGTACATGTTATCCAAGGTGACAGACTGGATTTCCTGTCTACCAAGGATCTGTACAAGCTTCTCAGCACCACATCAGGGAAGAACAAGGAGACAGACAAATATTTGCTCTCCTTGGTGCTGAAAGTTTTGAGAAGTCGAGATAAGTGAAGTTTTGGTAGCATCAGCCTAGGGGGAGTTTGTTGGATCAAGAAGAAGGCTAATGCAACCAAAACTAGATCACTTAAGTTATTTTGGTGCTGCATGCAAAGGCTTCCGAAGCTTATCATGGAACTTCCGAAGGTTGTAGAGTTCTTCCGAAGACAAAGGAAAGTCCAACTTCCGAAGACAGAACTCTACTTCCGAAGACAAATGCATACTTCCGAAGTTCAAGACTTAGAAGAATAAAGTAAAGACCACTTCCGAAGTATGATGAAAAGAAGAAGTCTCCAAGTCTTGGAAGAAGCAGCCTCTTCCGAAGTATAAAGTGGCTTCGGAAGTACTTACTCTTCCGAAGCCATTTAACCTTCGGAAGACACTGCTATAACCAGTGGACACAAGTATGGTCTCTGACACTCCGCTGCAGACTTCTGATACAGCATGGCTTCTTCCTAAAGAACCATGTTGTTGACCATACTTTATTCCACTGTTTACCTTTTCATGATTAACAATTGCCATCTTTAGTTGGTGACAAAAGGTAAGTCAGGGACATGTCCTGACTACCAAATCTCAGATAAGACTTTATCGAGATACCTTAACTATAGTCTTGTAGTATAGGCTTTAGCTAAAGGATCCAGCTGGTATCAAAGTATATCCGGCTGTAGATAGTATTATATATAGGTTCTCCTTGTAACTCATAGAGGTAAGATTATCATCTGCTTGTAAGAGTCTTTGTATCTTGAGGTGAGAATCAATATATAAAAGTATCTTGAAAATTATCTTTCTGTGTTCTTAGTTACTTTTCATATTGTGATCAACTCTTATTGAATCTTACCCGAGTGTGATTCTAGGTGAGTTTGAGAGAAAACCTTTGTGTTTAAGTGACAAACACCGATCCTGCAATTGGTATCAGAGCTTCTCAGGCTCTTGATTGCGTGATCTAACCATCCAAATCAACTGTTTTCACTCCTCCCTACCACCCACTCACTCAAATGGCCCTCAAAAAATCTGAAGTAGAGATGGGGACGATGACCAAAGCACCAATCATCACCCCTGAAAACTTCAGGTCTTGGAGTAGAAGAATGGAAGGCTTCATTAGATACCAAGACAGCAAAATGTGGAACTCTATTGTCAATGGACCGTACAAGCCAAAGGTGGCTTCACCTGGTGGAAACGGTGCCATGATAGAAAAGGCTGTCGAGGACTATTCTCATGAAGACAGAAAGAAGATGGACATCGATAGCAATGCTATGACTATTCTCATGACTGCAATACCGAACTCTATTATGGTGGGGTTGAGCATTGCAAGACTGCCAAAGAATTGTTTGATGCACTTGCTCAGATGTATTCTTGCTCCAACGACTCAAAGAAGGACTCACTGAAGCAGCAGTTCGAGAACTTCACTCATATTGCTGGAGAGACCCTCAGCCAGCAGTACTTCAGGTACATGGATCTTATCTCTTCCCTTCAGTCTGTGAAGATCACTCCTGAACTTAGAGATCTCACCAGAAAGTTCATGAGTGCTCTTCCAAATGAGTGGACATTCTACTGTGTCTCTATCAAGAGAACAGAAAACTTGAACACTCTTTCCATGACTGAGCTCTATGGCATCCTTGATGGATACCGTCTAGAGATGGAGAGTAAGAAGGGCCACCAAACAAGCAGATCTATGAGTCTTCCTGCTAGCAACGCTTTAATGGTTGCTGAAGGCTCATTACCCCTCAACCTCAGCACTTCCTGACTTATCAGCAGCCATCCTGCTCTTTGGTCCCTACATCACTTATCCTGAGACTCCAAGGTCTCAACAGGCTCAACACAATCCTTCCAGGAAAGTTGTGCCTTTGTTTCAGGAGGTGGACACTCAGGAATTTTCAATACTGCTTTGATGATCTTGAGTGTTTTAGCCCAGATGACGTAGAGTATATGGACATTGTCCAGCAGATGGCTCTCTTAACTTACAGAGCAAAGAAGTTCTTTAAGAGAACTGGAAGGCATTTCCCTCAAAACCCAACTACCAGCAAGTTCGGGTTCGACAAGACCAGGGCAAAGTGTTACAACTGTAACCAACTAGGTCATTTTTCAAGGGAATGCAAGGCTCCCAAGACCAATCCAGGAACCCCACAGGCCTCCACACATCCGTCAACCTCAAAGCCCACTGAGAGTTCAACTAAAACAGCCTCAATGGCTCAAGAAGTTGACTGGAGCTTCATGGTACATGATGTGACTCCTGCTCAAGCTCTCATGCCCGGAACAGATGATGCCCAGGTATATGAACATCTTTGTACTCCAGCCTGTATAGCTAAAGTTAAACTCTATCAGGATTACAATATGGAAATCAGATCTGACATTGAGTCTTTAAATATTCTAAAATCTGATTTTAAAAGAGCTGAATCTGACTATCAAAAGAAAATTGATGAGTTAGAGAAAACTGTATCTCTTTTGAAACATGAACACACCACCTACAAGACTCAAATCAAGGATCTGATATCCAAATTGTCTGAGGCTCAAGCCCAGCTTGTCACTGCTGAGGCTCAGGCCAGGAAGCATGGCTTTCTCTGAGCAGAACTTCCAAGCTATTCTTGCATCATCCTCCCATTCCAAACTCTGTTATCAGAACAAAGAAGGGTTGGGAACCAATGAAATTGCTCCACCACATTCCTATGAGTCTTAGACAGCCTAGATGTGGTACTGAAGAGCAAGAGGTTCCAACTGCTGACCTTTCTTTCCAGAGTTAAAGGATGAGGCACCAATAGTGGCCACCACAGGGAAGGAACAGGTAGATATACCCACCCCTCCTGTGATGATCAAATCCTAACCACCAAAGCCAGAAGAAGCAGAGCTAAAGCTGCTAGGAAACTGCTAAGAAAGTGGCTGAATCCAAACTGAAATTGACCCCAAACAGAAGGGTGTCTTTGTCTCAGCTGGATTCCAAGTGTTAGGTACTTCTGATTCAGGAAAGAATGTAATACCAGCATTCCTGTCCTACCAAAGGATCAGAAGTTAAAGGGAAAAGTTGCTGACGAAGAAAAGAAAACCAAGAAACAGCAACCTCACTTTCCCAAAAGACTAACATTCATGCATCATGTGTGGCCTGCAAAATCACATGGCAAAAGATGTTACTACAATCCTGCAAGCACACATTATGCAAATAATGTTAGAAAAGAAGGAGTCAGGGAAGGTTTCACATTTGGACCTTCCATACGGTTCAAGTGTTGAAAAAGGGAAAGCTAGTTTCCAAAGCCAAGTTGCTTTCGGAAGAAACTCCTTCTTCCGAAGGGAAAATGGCTTCGGAAGCAAAAGCTACTAAGGTTCGGAAGAACAAGAAGCTCCCTTGAAACCATCCCAGAAGAAGACTGCTTCGGAAGAAAAGGTGGTGAGGACTTCTTCTGAAAAGAAAGAAGCTTCGGAAGAAGACCATGCTGCAAAAGCTTCAACAAGCTCATCCTCCAAGATCAGCCAAAGGGTGGACTGGAAGATCAAGGAAGATGCTGCAGCCCAAACCTCTTCTTCAAAGACCTCTGTTGAACCCCCATGCATATCATTTGGTTCACTCATGTCATTATCTTTGGAAGAACCCAAGTGACAAGCACAAAACTAAAATCTCATCTTATATGCAGGAACATCCATTTGACAAGAACAACAATGTATGGATTGTAGATAGTGGATGCTCCAGGCACATGACAGGGAACAGATCTCTCCTTCAACAATTTCAACATTATGATGGAGGTCCTGTCAGTTTGGAGGTGAGGCCGGAGGATATATTTCTGGCAGAGGGAGTATATCCAATGGTAAGTTAACAGTTGACAAATTAACTTTGTCAAACAGCTTGAACACAACCTGTTAAGTGTTTCTCAATTTGTGATCAAAAGCACCAAATGCTTTTCACAGAACATGAGTGCATTATCCTCAAACCAGGGATGACAATTCCTCCGAATTGGTGCTTCTTAGATCTCCCAGGAAAGGGATATGTACAAGCTTGATATGAACAATGCTTCCCCAATGGGTGAAGTATCATGCTTTCTTTCCAAAGCTGATAGTGATGAGTCAACACTGTGGCATAAACGTATGTGTCATGTAATTTTAAGACAATGAATAAATTGGCTAAAAATAACTTGGTACATGGTTTGCCTAAAAGGAGTTTTTCTGCAAAGACAACTGTGTTGCATGCCTAAAGGAGTTTTGCATGCTGACAACACAGAATGTGTTGCATGCCTGAAAGGGAAACAACACAGGACGTCTCATAAATCCAAATGTGTTAACTCTATCACTACCATTGCACTTATTGCACATGGATCTTTTTGGTCCCACAAGTATAATGAGCATTGGAAGGAAATCATATTGCCTTGTGATAGTTGATGATTTTACAAGATTCACATGGGTATTCTTTTTAAGAACTAAAGATGAAACTGCTGAAACATTAAAATCTTTTATTCTTAAAATAGAAAATCAAATTGATCACAAGGTTAAAATAATTAGATGTGATCAAGGGACTGAGTTTAAGAACTTCGTTCTTGACTCATTCTGTAACTCAAAAGGGATTGCCAGACAATATAGTGCTCCCAGAACTCCTCAACAAAACGGTGTTGCTGAGAGGAGGAATAGGACACTTATTGAGGCTGCTCGAACTATGTTAGCTGATTCAAAGCTACCTCTAACATTCTGGGCAGAGGCAGTCAGCACTGCATGCTATGTGCAGAACAGAGTTCTTGTAGTTAAGCCCCATGGAAAAACCCCTTATGAGCTATGGAACAAGAGGCCACCGTTCATTGGCTTTCTAAGGTCCTTTGGCAGCAGGTGTACCATACTTAACACAAAGGACAATTTAGCAAAATTTGCTGAAAAGTCGGATGATGCTATCTTTGTTGGATACTCTTCTAGCTCCAAAGCTTACAGAGTATACAACATTAAGAATCAACAATTTGAGGAGTCATCCAATATAGTTGTTAATGAGCACACTCCTTGTGTTAGGGGGAATGGACCTGATCACATCTTTGATTTGAATTGTTTCCAAACTATTCTAAACCCTCTTGTGAGAATGTTTCAGGGAATAGGTGCTCAAAATGATGTTGATGCTGCTGCTAATGATCAACTGTTTGAGCTTCCTAGGCCTAGACCAAATTCTCCAAGTGCTGCAATACATCAAGCTTCCACTATTCACAGATCCGATAGTTTAACTATATCAAGGAATAGTGAAGCTTCAACAAGTGAGTCACCTACTGAGCCTCAAAACTCATCGGATGATCCATTACAACACCAGGCAAAAGGAGGTAGTATTTTGAAGGAACAGGAAACTGTTAATACTACTTCACAGCCAACTATTGATGATGTTTCTCATTCATTCAATCAGTCCTATTGAATGACTTTGAAACAGCAGCTGGACAGAGTGTTCTAGTTCCTGAGCAGAATATGTCTAACCTGGATCTATCTCTGCAACTGGAAGTGATTCCTCGTCTTAGGATTCACAACACTCATCCAACTGAGAACATCATAGGAATGTCTCTGAGGGTGTGAGAACAAGAGGACAGACTCATCAAGGGAATGTCTGTTGTACTCATGCTTTCTATCTCAGATGGAACCCAAGAAGGTAGAAGATGCCTTGAAAGATAGTAGCTGGATTGAATCGATGCAAGAGGAGCTGCTTCAATTCAAGAGACAAAAGGTATGGAACCTATGTCCGCTACCATCTGGTCAAGTACCTATAGGCACCAAATGGGTTTTTGAAACAAGAGAGATGATAGAGGCTTGATCATCAAGAATAAGGCAAGACTTGTGGTTCAAGGATACACTCAAGAGGAAGGAATCGATTATACTGATGTCTTTGCACCAGTTGCAAGACTTGAGGCAGTTAGGATCTTCCTTGCTTATGCTGCATCCAAGGACTTCACAGTATACCAACTTGATGTCAAGTGTGCTTTTCTATATGGGGATATAGATAGGGAAGTCTATGTATGCCAACCTCCAGGATTTGAAGATCCACAGCACCCCAACTATGTGTGCAAATTGGATAAAGCTCTATATGGGCTGCACCAAGCACCTAGGCTGTGGTATGAGACTCTGTCTCAGTTTCTTCTGAAGAATGGCTATACTAGAGGTACCATTGACAAGACTCTCTTCATCAGAAAGTCTAGAAAGGACATTTTGCTCGTACAAGTCTATGTTGATGACATTATATTTGGTTCCTCAAATGACCAAATGTGCAAGGACTTTGAGAGCATTATGAAGAAGAAGTTTGAGATGAGCTCCATGGGAAAAATGGACTTTTTCCTTGGAATTCAGGTAAAGCAACTGAAGGAAGGGTTCTTCATTAATCAATCTAAATATGTCTCTGACATCTTAGAAAGATTTGAGATGAAGGATTGTAAGCCTGCCAAGACACCCATACCCAGAAACCATAATCTTTGTCCTGACCTCGAGGGGGAGGATACTGATCAACATCAGTATAGGGCAATTATTGGTTCTCTGATGTATCTTACAGCCAGTAGACCTGATATATGTTTGCTACTTGCATTTGTGCAAGATATCAGGCTGCTCCTAAGGTGTCTCACCTAGCTGCTGTTAAGAGAATCCTCAGATACCTCAAAGGAGCACCTAAACTAGGTCTCTGGTATCCCAGAAACAAGGATTTCAATCTTTATGGATACTCTGACAGTGACTATGGAGGCTGCAATATTGACAAGAAATCAACATCAGGAGGATGTCAATTTCTTGGTGGAAGGATCATCTCATGGCAATGCAAGAAGCAATCCTGTGTCTCTACATCAACTGCTGAAGCTGAATACATTGCTGCTGCTAGCTGCTGTGCTCAACTGCTATGGATTCAAAATCAGATGTTGGACTATGGATTCAACTTATGAGTACTCCTATCCATATTGACAACAACAGTGCTATCTCCATTACTGAAAATCCGTGAAGCACTCCAAGACTAAGCACATTGACATCAGGTATCATTTCATTAGAGACATTCATGAGAAAAATCTAATCAAGTTAATCAAAGTTGATTCAAATGAACAATATGCTGATCTGTTTACCAAAGCTTTTGATGAACAAAGGTTTAAGTATCTCATAACAGCTATTGGGATGATAAACATTGATTAATCTGATCTCTTTTGAAAACCTTTTTAATATGTAAGTCTTGTGTCAATACAATTTAAGCCCTGTTACAAGAAATTCTCTTGAAATTTTCTAAGTGTAAATTCCTTCCGAAGAGAAATTAACCTTCGGAAGACATTCTCATATCTTCCGAAGCAAAATTCTCAAAGGATAACTTTCTTCTCGAAAGAATTTTGGTCTCGGAAGAAGCGATTGATTGCATATCAGATCTACTTCCGAAACTTAAAAATTCTCTATTCGGAAGCAACTCTAACCTTCGGAAGCAATTTTGGCTTCGGAAGTAAGAATTGCCTTCGGAAGACAAGTTACCTTCGGAAATGTTTTACACTCGGAAGAGAGATTTCACTGTGTAACGTAAATTTCTTGGGCCCCACACTGTAAAAAGCAAAGATTTTGTTAATGATGTCGGATTATTTAACTGATTTTAACCTTACCGCCACTGTCATTTCATCCACTAAACCATCACATCACCTTATCCTAACCCCCATTACCGCCATCCACAATCTTTTAAATAATCTCGACTATTCACTTTCACTCTCTTACTTGCAAATTTTACAGCCCTAGAAATTTCTCCTACTCAACTTTACCCAGCTCAAATCATCCCTATTCATCTTTCCAAATGGCCTTCAACCCTCAGCACAACCAAGTCGCACTTCTTGATTCTTCAAGAGATGCTGACTTCTCAGATATCATCTCCTTTCTAACCCAATCTTCTTTTACACCGCTCTGACTGTAAACCCCACAATTACTCAAACCATATGTCTGAATTTTGGGCAAATGGTCAGATTGAAACCCTAAATGGGGTTCGTGTCATTCGATCGAGCATCTGTGGCCAGGAGTTGGTCATTTCTGAACAGATCATCAGGGAGCATCTAGAGCTTCATGATGAGGGCGCTCCAACGGAATTCCCCAAAGCAGATTTGGACAATTCTTATCTTCAAATGGGATATGGTGGAGACGTTAGCAGGTCAACTGTCTACAAATTTAACTTCTCGTACAAATGGAAGTTCCTGCTACACGTGGTCCTTCACTGCTTGTCGAATAAATCTGGGGGATGGGATCAAATCCCATATGAACTTGGGTGCCTTGTTCATGGGTTGGTAAAATGCCTCCGCTTCAACTTCAAGATTTGTGCTGACTAACCTCATGGGAAATCTTTAGAAGGACACATTCTTCATGTATTCCAGGTTTCTCCAGCACATAATCAACTGCGAACTGGAGCAGAGCAAGCTTGTCTGTGCAGCTGCTCTGACTGCTCCTCAAATGAGGCCGACCATCTTCAAGACTTTGAAGAGAGTGTCCACCAACTTCACAAGAAGAGATACTGCACTTCTTCCAGGTATGACTGAGCCAACGCTCCTGGTGACATCCCTGTTTACCCCACAGGTGATGAACCCCACCAGCAACTACCCCCACAATGCCAACACTACCTTCTCACCCATCACCATCACTTATCAGAGACGCCCCAAACGAACCCTTGTTCAATCTACTCTGATTGAACAAGCCCCTCCTGTTCAATCCAAAAAGACTAGAGTGGAAACATGGGCTCCCACTCAGTCAGAGGTCTCTCCATCCTTCTCTTTTGACCTCAATTTGGGTCTTGAGTCTCCTCAGTCTCAGACCCATGAGCCCACAACCCAAGCTGAAAGCCCTCAGGGTGAGTCTCTATACTCCCCTGAGCAACCAACAAGGGACAGCCCCACCAGAGGCTCAATGCCTGTAGACATTGACCAAAGTCCCGGGTCAGTAGGTTTACCCATCCTATCTTTCACTGACCTTTTTTAAAACTGATGAAGAGATAACATCTCTCCATGGCAATGAAGTTGATCTACAACACCCTCTCCAAGATCAACAGAGCCCGAAGAAATCCCTTATCTCTAGCCCACATCAACATCCAACAACTGAGGTGAGTCCCACTGATGTGGAGGGGACTCATGTAGATTCAGCTGCCACTACAGAAGGTGCCTCAATGGACCTTGTGGACAGTGGTAACATTTCTCAAACTGAATCTACAGCAAACGAGCCCTTTGATGACTCTGAAAGAGACATCATTGAGCATGGGAAACCAGGGTGCCAAGAAACCACATCTGGTGGTGAGGCTGAACATACTAGGTATGTTACCTCATCTCCCCGTGATTCTTCGAAAGAAGATGAGGGAAGCATGCAACTCCTCATTCAAGATCTTCTTTCTAAAGTTTCAAACCTGGAATCTCAGGTTAGGACTTTAGGGCAAGATCTGCCACTCAGCAACTTGAGATTGACAATCTCAAGGCTCAACTAGCTGAGAAACAGACAGAGAGGTCTGTTAGGCATGTACCTATTCAGGTCTCCCTGACTTCCTCCTCCAGCTCATCTAGCTCTCAAGATGATGCTACCAAAAAGGGGGAGAATGTTCAAAGACAAACACACAAGGAACCACAGAGCCGGCCTTCTACTTCAACATCTTCCTCTCCCATCATCTCTGCGCCTGAAACATCTCAAGTCACTCTTCAGATTGATCCAAGGATGCTCAATGATCTCTACAGACTCTTCACCAAGTTTCTGTTAAGATCTTCCTTTGAGCAGCCAAGCCATGATGCTGCAATGATCTACTTTGGAGCAGAAGAGCTTCAAAGGCTGACTGCACCTTCTACCACTATGGAAGAAGTTGGTCAACCTAAGGTCCTCATGGAACCTAAGATTCAATTCGAAGGGGAAAGGGAACTGATGGCCCAGCAACTGAAACAGTTGGGACAGAATCTGCATCTCCTTTAACTTCCGAAGCTGAAGTTAAAGCCTCGGAAGAACAAGCTGAATCTTCCGAAGCTGAAATGGAAGTTGCGGAAGGACTGTTCAAAATGTCCGAGGAACTGATCATCACAGATGCTATCCTGGAAATGGCATCTGAAATGAGCAGTGAGGACTTTCCAATTGCACCTCCATCTCAGACACCATCTCTGACTCTCTCACAATCAGAAACCTCTCTCCAAGAACCACCACAGTCAGGATCTTCAAAGGATAAAGGAAAAAGGAAGATGACTGCGGAAGAGATTCAGGAAGAGGAGAAGATTGAGAAACTTAAGAAGAAAGGAAGACTTCAGACTGAGAAGTTGCTAGCTGCCAGCACAAAAGCAGCTGCTTCCAATCAGGAGGTTGTCATCAATAAAAGAAGAGAGCAGATCATTGACCAGCTCATTGAAATGGGAGCTGCCAATGAAAAAAACACTCCTGCTACCATTAGAGGAGTTGGTGGATCTGGAGAAGGCAACCAGGCTGAGACTTGAAGAAGAAGCCAGGTTGGCCTTAGAGGTAAAGGAAAAGAAACAAAGGAGGCTGAATTGCAGCTGAGGAGAGACAGGATAAACTTCCTACTCTCCAGAGGCTTTGATCTTCAAGAACTCTCTCCACACAACGATGATACGATCCTCTGGCTCTACAACAAAGAGCAGGATCAAATGAAGAAAGAAAGGAAGAAGGCTGCAAAAGAAAAAGCCAGAGAGAGAAGAAGAAGAAAGAAGAAGAGCTAGGGTCACGCCTCCAAGAAGCTTACTGAGAAAGCCTGGATGAAGGACTATCTTCGGGCTCATGGCTTCTCTGGTAGGCAGGTGGGTCCTATGTCTGAAAGGACACTCCAACGGATTGTCAGTGAAATTAAGGCTGACATCCAGATGGGGAAAGGAAAGAGATGTATAGAAGGGTAAAAGGGATGACCTTCACTGCTTTTACCCAACCTCAACCTGAACCTGTCACCCCTAAACCACATCACTACCTACTACTACTCCCTCACCTCAACCACCAAACTCCCATTATCAACCCAAAACACTAGCCAGAACCTCTGAACCTAAACCTACCCAATTACCCTCCAAACCATCCTTTCAGCCTTCTCAACATCTCTCCCTGAGAAGTTTAAGGCAATCAAGATGAAGCTCACTAATTGCACTACTTTGAGTGAAGTCTCCTGTGTAGAAGACTCGTTAACATTACCTATGTAGACGGATCTTCAAGTTCCCTCACAAGAGACAGATTCCTTGATTTGCCTAGAGGAACTTTGGACCAGGCTGCAAGACTTTTGGGCCTCAATTCAGACTCTTTAAATGAGGAAGAAAAGAAGCTCAAAAGGAAACTGGTGACTCTGCTGGATACAAGAAAAGAGGACAAGATTCCTAGTCAGTCTCTTGTGCCTAGAAGGAAGATAATCCAGTGGAGGTTCGATGAACCTTCTCACAACTTTTTTGTGGAAAGAGAGAATGGTGAAGTCAACAGACTCAATGCAACCTCTCTGTTACACTCCAGCAGATTCGACATTGCTGAGTTAGCAGAGAAGCCATTCTCCACCCCTCCAACTCTGAAACTGCTGCACTCGTCAGAAATCATCTCAGCAGTCTTCATTTAGCTAAGCTAACTGCAAAAGCAAAGATTGAAGAAGAGTTGAAGTTGAGAAGACAGGAAGACAAGGAAAGATCTCCCACCAAAGGTGCTGCCTTTCTACAGATGGTGGAAGGTCCTTAATTGGAACCTATAGTTTGATGGGAATATGATTACAGTTCCCATCAACTAACTCTTTTCAGAGGGCAACAACAAATGGTACATGTTATCCAAGGTGACAGACTGGATTTCCTATCTACCAAGGATCTGTACAAGCTTCTCAACACCACATCAGGGAAGAACAAGGAGACAGACAAATATTTGCTCTCCTTGGTGCTGAAAGTTTTGAGAAGTCGAGATAAGTGAAGTTTTGGTAGCATCAGCCTAGGGGGAGTTTGTTGGATCAAGAAGAAGGCTAATGCAACCAAAACTAGATCACTTAAGTTATTTTGGTGCTGCATGCAAAGGCTTCCGAAGCTTATCATGGAACTTTCGAAGGTTGTAGAGTTCTTCCGAAGACAAAGGGAAAGTCCAACTTTTGAAGACAGAATTCTACTTCGAAGACAAATGCATACTTCCAAGTTCAAGACTTAGAAGAATAAAGTAAAGACCACTTCCGAAGTATGATGAAAAGAAGAAGTCTCCAAGTCTTGGAAGAAGTAGCCTCTTCTGAAGTATAAAGTGGCTTCGGAAGTACTTACTCTTCCGAAGCCATTTAACCTTCGGAAGACACTGCTATAACCAGTGGACACAAGTATGGTCTCTGACACTCCACTACAGACTTCTGATACAACATGGCTTCTTCCTAAAGAACCATGTTGTTGACCATACTTTATTCCACTGATTACCTTTTCATGATAGTACAATTGCCATCTTTAGTTGGTGACAAAAGGTAAGTCAGGGACATGTCCTGACTACCAAATCTCATATAAGACTTTATCTGAGGTACCTTAACTATAGTCTTGTAGTATAGGCTTTAGCTAAAGGATCCCAGCTGGTATCAAAGTATATCCGGTTGTAGATAGTATATATAGGTTCTCCTTGTAACTCATAGAGGTAAGATTATCATCTGCTTGTAAGAGTCTTTGTATCTTTAGTTGAGAATCAATATATAAAATTATCTTGAAAATTATCTTTCTGTGTTCTTAGTTACTTTTCATATTGTGATCAACTCTTATTGACTCTTGCGAGTGTGATTCTAGGTGAGTTTGAGAGAAAACCTTTGTGTTTAAGTGACAAACACCGATCCTGCAGGTACTTTGTCCGCCTTCTTAGTATCCAGTAGAGTCAAAGCTTCCTTCTTAGCTTCTTCTCTTCATCATTGAATGAATCTTAGTTAATGCCAAAATTTTAACAACATTATCAATGCTCTTCTTGTTAGATCAAGGAATTGATCTCTTGTGAGGAAATGAGGATCCATCAACAAAGGTTACTTGACAGAATCCTCCTCATAGAAGACGTCACTCAACGTTGTACATCTGATGAGCTTCATCTTGATCTCCTTAAACTCTTCTAAGGATAGATGTTTATAAGGCTGAGGGGATGGTTATTGGTAGGTGGTGGTGTTTGGCTTATGGGTAGTTTTAGGTTGTGGATAATTAGTTGAGTTGGTTGAGGTGATGAGTAGTATGATGTTTGTGGTTTAGGATTGTAAGTTCTGAAGTGGGTTCGTTTTGATAGGGAAGGGAAATGGGAAAGGCTCAGGTTGAGATTGGGTTTTGAGTTTATTTATAGGTTGGGGTTACGTTTAGTTTTAGTGGGTTGAGGATTTGTTTAAAGATCATCCCCTGTCCCCTTTTGTACATCTCTTTCCTTTTTCCTGATCGATGTCAGCTTGATGTCCAACATGTCTTTGAAGTGTCTTTTCAGACATAGTCTCACTTTCCTACCAAAGAAGCCATGAGCCCAAAGACCCTATCTTCTTCTTCCTTTCTTTCTTTCCCTCATCTTCTCTTTTGTAGCTTTCTTCATCTCTTCTCCAGTTGATCCTGCTTTGTTGAGAGCCTAGGATTGTGTCATTATTGTATAAGATAGTTCTTGTAGAGAGAAACCCTAGAAGTTAAGAAAGTTATCCTTTCCCTCCTAAGGTGCAGATCAGCTTCCCTTTTCTTCCTTTCTCTTTCCTCCTCTAAGGCCAACTTTGTTGCTTCCTCCTTTTTTCAATATGTAGCATGTTGTCTTTTCTAGCTCTACTAACTCCTCTAGTGGTAGTAGGAGTATATCTTTAGTGACAGCTCCAAGCTTGATGAGCTTGTCAATGATCTCCACCCATTTCTTGTTGTTAACTGCCTCCTGGTTGGCTGCAGCTGCTTTGGAGCTGGCAGCTAGCAACTTCCCTATTGGGAGTTCACCTTTTTTAAGTTCTCAATCCTCTCCTCCTTCTAAAGCTCTTCCTCATTCATCTTCTTTTTGCCTTTAACATCTTTGGAAGTGCTAGACTTTGGTGGTTCTTGGATGGAGGGTCAGGTTAAGACATGGTGTGGAGATAATGAAGTTGTTTAAGCTAGTGGTCAGTTGAGAAGTCCTCACTATTCACCTCAAATGCCATCTCGAATTGCATCTATGATGATTAGATCCTTAGATAAGGAGAATAAGCTTTCTGCAGCTTCCATCTCATCTTCGGAAGATTGAAATTGTTTATTTGAGGCCTTCACTTTAGCTTCAAAAGTCTGATGGAATGCAATATATCCTAACTATTTCAGTTGCTATGCTATCAGTCCTCATTCCCATTTGAAATGAAGCTCAGGTTCTATTTGTGCCTTAGGTTGACCAACTTCTTCCACTGTGGTAGAAGGTGCACTTAGCCTCTGAAGCTCTTCAGCTACAAGTATATCATAGCCACATCAAGGCTGGGTTGATCTAAATAAGATCTCAGTAGGAACTTAGAGAAGATCCTATTGAGATCTCTGAGCATCATTGGTCCATTTGGAGGACAACATGAGGAGGCTCGAAAAGACTGTTGCTGTAGGAGCCGGGTATCTAGCAGATAGATAAGTTAAAGCTTGGCTTTATGGTTCCTCTGTCACTTGTCTCTGAACATTCTCCCCCTTTTTGGTTGCATCATCTTGAGAGCTAGATGAGCTAGAGGAAGAGGTCAATGAGACTTGAATAGGTACGTGCCCTGCAGATCTCTTAATATGTTTCTTAGCTACTTGAGCCTTGAAATTTTCAATCTCAAATTGTTGAGTGGCAAATCTATCCTCTAAAGTATTAACCTTAATTTAAAATTTAAGACTTTAGAAAGTAGGTCTTGAATGGTGAGTTACATACTACCCTCATCTTCTTTTGAAGAATCACAGGGAGATGAGGTAACATACCTTGTATGTTCATCCTCACCACCAGATGTGGTTTCTTGACACCCCGGTTTCCCTTGCCTAAGGATGTCTTTTTTAGAGTCATCAAAAGGCATGGTTGTCATAAATTCAGTCTTAGAGATGGTACCACTGCCTGAGGATCCAATGCGTTTCCTTCAGTAGTGGCAACTAAATCTACATGAGTCCACTCCACATCCATGGGACTCGCCTCAGTAGGTTTTAACTTATGTGTGCTAGAGACAAGAGGTCCCTCTAGGCTCTGCTGATCTGATAGAGGGTGTTGTGGATCAACTTTGCCATGAAGAGACGTAATCTCCTCATCAGTTGTGATTAGAAGGTCAGTAAGGATAGGGAAGTGAAGCCTACTAACCCAGGACGTTAGTCAATGTCTATGGCATTGAGCCTTTGGTGGGGTTGTCCCTTCTGGTTTCTTAGGAGAGTGTTAGGACTTATCCTAGGGGCTTGTGGCCTGGGTTTGGGGCTCAAGGAATTGAGATTGACGAGACATAAATTCCATATTAAGGTCAAATGAGAAGGATAGTAAGACCTCTGATTGAGAGGGAGCCCATATTTCCACTCTAGTCTTTTTGGTTTGAAGAGGAGGGGCTTGCTCAATCAGACTAGACTGAGCAAGGGTTCGTTTGCATCTCTGATATGTGTGTTTGATGGGTTGAGTAGGAAGATGTGGCAAAGTAAGGGTAGTTTCATTAATCTAATTAGGATGAACCTTGTCACTACGAGCAGATAGACGAGAAATCACATCAGCTCACCTTTATAAACATTAACATAATTACATTAATCAATATCTTTAATCACACCATCAATTCATCATAATTAAATAAGCGTAATCTAATTAGATGATAGCCCTTATTCCTTGGTTTTAAATCCATACGCTTCAATCTTATTTTACTTTATTTCTATTATTGTTTTAAACACTAAAAATCTTATCAATGCAACTTGTCATTTTCTCAAACTAAAACCAAGTCTAAGAGTCAAATACCAGGTTGTTAAATAGGATAGGTGTGTCCATAGATTTATACTTGGTTCTTAAACCATCACTATACTCGGTGACTTGGTTTAGTATGCAAAAGGCTTAAAAGCAAAAAACGAAAAAAAACATATATGAAAGAATCAAGTAGCACATTTTCAACATGGACCTTAAAGAAGGCAATTTACCATATTTGTTCACCTTGGTGACTAATTGGTTATATCCTATATGTTGTTTCACATGGTAAAGAAAATGAAAGAAGAAAATAAGAAAATTAAACTAAAAAATTAAAAACTCACAAGTTGTTCCTAAAGATTTCTTGTAAAATTATAAAGTTTTTGGACAGATTGAGTGAGTTTAAAAGAGAGTTTATACAGATGAAGTGATTAATGAGGGATTTGGGTTAGTATTTATAAATAAAAATTATTGTTGGACATTAAAAAAAGTAGCCGGGAAGATTAGTGGGAGAAAATTCACAAAATTTCAATTGTTAGCCCCTCAACTTGTTTTATTAAATAATTTGTATAATAAACTCACGATTAAGCATGTTTTTAGGTACTTTAATATATAATCATAAATAATTATAAACAACTTTCTTCAAATATATAACTCTCAAATGTGTATTCGCAATTGTTTAAACGTTGTACAAACATATAATAAAAAGGAAAGTTTTAAAAGAGCATTTCCACTCTGATCAACCCTTGGCATTAAAACAATTGAATAAAGAGTAAGATTACATTCGAAAAAAAATTTACACCTAGGTTGCAATCCTTCATGATGAGTCAAGAATGGAAGATCGCTAGAGTTGTCTACAACCTAAGAGTGTAGGACCCTTCGGTTGTCTACTATTCATAAGTTATGACACGTAGGGATTCGGTTGACTGAGTCGCCTTTAACCTACCAGCCTTCATGTCATGAGACTTTGAGTGCTATATGTTTGTTCTCGATATGAACGGGATCGTTAAGCATGGATCTTAGAATTCAAATTGATAATAACAAAACTTGATGATTTGATGGTAAAACATAATAATGATGAACACAAAAGTGTTTATTGCTTGATGCTTATTGATTTGATTTTGAAATCATTATCCATGAAGGATGATGATATGATGTTGTAGGTAATGGAACTAATTCTCACATATTTTGTGGAGAACCATTCACCCTTTACAATGATGATATATGTTAATATTTATACTAATCTAGCATTTACAATAATTACAAAATAAACAATAGACTAATATTTTTATTGCTTTTGTTCTTCAAGTCTTCAACTTCAATAATATTAGAAATCTTCAATTTATTCAAAGGTAGAATACCCAACAATACTCCCCCTAAATTCTAGATTTTAGATGTGAAATGAAACTTGATCTTGTTTTTGTTGAATAGTTGTTCAAAGCCAAGAATTTATTGTTGATGCGGAAGCGAGGTCTTCAAAACTTTGGTACAACCCTATTTTGTAACTCGATGTCACATTGTTTTTGTTTGATGAAAGCCCGAATAAAAACCCTGATTTTGTTTTGTTGATCATAAGCCCAATCTTCAACACTTGAGCCCAAGTCCAACTGTTGTTTTTTTGTTTAATGATGAAGTCCAAGTAACAAACCCATTGTGTTAATAAGCCCATACTCTATGAACTCATTCGAAACCCTAATTTGGCAAACCCTAATTAGGACGAGAAAGGCCACCTATGACATCTCTTTGAATTTTTAAACGCTACCTACGGCATCCTCTTCCATTCGATCGCAAGATACCTACTCGGCAGCCTCCAAACTTCAATTTCTTGCATGGTTCGCATCAGATCTTGTATTGTTAAATTGATTGTTGAATTGTTGATGAAATTGCTATTGTAGAATTATGTTGATGAATCCAATCATTGGATTTCTCATGAAGAACACACTAACTTTTTCTCCAAGTTTTCTTCAGATCTCCAATAATTTTAGCAATCTAACCATGAAATCTCATCAAAATCAGTATGAATCCATCAATTCCGGCTCTGATATTGTTGGTTCATGTGATCGTTATACAGTGCAAATGATATTAAGAATCGTTCAATATCCAATAAATACACTAAACCACAATATCAAAGAGGATTGAACACAATTAGAACTCATTCATAATAAGACAATGGTCAATGATAATCAATAACATAAAGCACAAGAATAATTCGATGTATTAACTACTTCAAATGAAAACTTGCAACAATGATAATCGATTAGGGTTTTTGCAAGCTTGCCTACAAAGAGAAAAAAACAAAACAATATCTAGCAGTCTATAGTTTTGCAGACAGTTTTGCTGTCAGCGAAATTGTGCTGCCGAAACTATAGTTTCACCAAACGAAACAGCAGTTTCGTCAGGCGAACAAAACATCAAACTATGAGCGAACTTATAGTTTCGCTCACAGTTCGCTAGACTGTCAAAATTCATAAATCTAAGTACTTACAAAAGAAAACTAACAAAAGACCTATTAAAATAAAAGTAAACAAACTAAACTAAAGGTGAGTCCAACCTACACATGATCTTCAATACTCCCCCTAGGTTGCACCTCACCATCTTCACTCAGCTTGATTAGTCTCTACAACTCTAGTGTCTTTTGTTGCTTTAGATTAATCTTCATCATCTCCTACAATAGGTCCCTCTAAGCTTCAGCACCTGATTCTTTACGGTTTCCTCCTACATCACTAGCTCCATCAGGATGAGCACTAGCCCTCTCAAACTGCTTTGCAAATCTTGAATATCCATGTTAAGGTCATCTGAGCCCTTACCCTTTCAGCTAACTTCTTCACCTCAGACCTTACCCCTCTAATCTTGTTAGCTACATTCATAAAAAGACTAGCTTCTTTTCGAGTCTCTTCCCCAGCCCCTACCTTTATGTGATTTTAATATAACACCAATAAATCTTCATCATAGAAGCTAAACAATTCCATAGGATCAAAAACTGTAAATTCTTTGCCATTTTTCACCCTAATCACAGCTTCCCTAGTGTTATTATCATAGAACCATTTCTCGAAATCCTGGAGCTATTGGGGAAGGGGATCAGATAATCTCACTCTGTTAACTGTCTTTGGCGGTTTAATTCTCAGAACAATTCGCCCCTTTCCTGTTTCCCAGTCCTTATCTTTCTTTGACCTTCTCCGTCCTGCCTTCATGTAACCAAATGATTCAAAGTTGTCATTAAGCCCGTTCTATATTTCTTTCATCAGAAGAGTGGCTCTCTCGCTCAAATGTGCATTCAGAAGTGGTAGAGCTGCCAGACGCCTAAGGTCCCATTTGGGCAAGGACTTAAAGCCCTTCCTTTTATGAAAATAACTAATATGACCTCCCCTCCTCTTAATCATAAACATTTTTGGCCCGGGATTGTAGGCCTAGCTAATAATCTTCTTTTTGGCCTCCTGTCTACTCAACCCTCCCATATGTTGGAATAAGGGAGTGAGTTCTTCTGGTTCCTTCTCATTTACAAACCAATCTGCTCTATCCATCTCAAACACATCCTCAGCATCCTCCCCTTTCTTTGCCACATAGATCAGAGGTCGCTCATCAACCTCATAAAACTCTGGTTCAGAATCATAGTCTATGAGTTGTTCATCATCCTCTTCTTCATCAATCAACCCCTTCCCCTTTTCAAAATCTCTTTCCACAGACTTTTCTCTTATTACTTCTTCTCCAACTAAATGTTTCTCGACATCAAGACCCATCTCAACAAATCTAGCCTCATAGATTTCTTCTTCATTCTCTCTTCCAACATCCTTAGCTATGGTTTCACAATCTCCAGCATTAGTGGTTGCTGCACCAGACGTGCCCTCTCCTGCCTTGGATGAAGTACCCATATTCAAAAATGGATACTTTGAAGTGTTAGTCAAATCATCTAACTCAGATTGAGTTAGTTGATCAGGCAGGCCGGTTGCAGCTTTCAGATGTGGAATCTCCTCAATACACTTCTTTGGTAATTAGTTTTGATCAACAAGCATCTTCTTCATACCCTCTATCACTGCATCCTTTTGATTTTCTCTAATCTCTTGGTTTGTAAGTTTATTCTTGATCATGCTCAGTTCATTTGCCGAAGAAGTATTCAGATTTCGAATCATGTCTTCATCAAGGTTTCCTCTTTCCTCCTTCTTTCAGTGAATCCTTCATGTCTCTGTTTTGACCGTCTCTCAGATTCAGTAGTATCGGCTTTCTTCTTCGACCTTCTTTCTTTCTCTATTCTTTTTTCTTCAGCTTGTTCAGTAATGTCTTCCTCAAAGTCATAATCTTTCTCCTTGGCATATCATTTTCTTTTCTTTGTTGCTTCAGATCGATGTACCCTGGATTCTTCAGCCCTTTTGTTTTCTGATTCCTCCACCCGTTTAATATAACTCCATCGCTCTGGAGGATACATATTTTCCCAAAGATGGGTGATCTTGCCACTAAAATCATAGCGAATGGCACAACAGTCAACAAAAATACGAGGGTTCATTTGTACCAACCTCCTTACCTCTCCATGTTTTGGTACATTAGGTATAAGATCATCAAAAATCATCTGAAGAAAACAAGGATATAACAGCCATTTGTCCTTCTTCAAAGCCATCATGTTCTCAGCCATGCAGGCAAATATTAGTCTAGCAATGTTGGCCTTCTCTCCTTTGCAACATAACACCATTGCCTTTGCCCAATCAATGTTTAGTCTATCAGATCCAACTTTATGGTGATCCAGACACATAATAAATACATGAGCAATAAACCTCCACTCCTTGAACAGAAATGACTTCTTGATCTCCTTACGAGAACCAAAAGCTTGCCACTCATATCCCATGCTTCTAAAGGCTTGGAACACCTCCGAATCTGTCATAGTAACTTCATCTCCAGAATCCTCTTCTAATCTCAAACTCCTCGAAACAGTCTCAGCAGTAATGGTCACTTCGTGATCTAGGACTTTAGCAGTAATTCGTTGTGAATTTCCTCGTGTTCCGTACTCTGCAGATCGCCAAAAATCTCTGATCCGAAGATCGTAAATGGTGGTCGAATAAGATATGGCATAAGCTATGGGTGATCTTTACAGCCATCTAATGTAGTCTCTGAACCCAGCCGCTTCAGGATGTGTGTCATCCAGAATAACTGTAATATTATTCCGCTCATTGAACTTTAAGTTAGCCATTTGATCCTGAAGAAGAGACCAGAAAAGTTGAATAAGAATTTAAGGAATAAAAATAATAATAAATAAAAGAAAATCTAAAAATTTGCCAAAGGAATAGTTTCGCTGACAGTTTCGGCCGGCGAAAATGTAGTTTCAATGCTAGTTTCGGCAGGCGAAAATATTGTTTCGCGAGATAAACATATCAATTTCGCTAACCAAGAAAGATAGTTTCGACCAGGCGAAACTGTACAATCTTATGTTCAAATCCGGCGAAACTGAAGCTAGGTCGGCAAAACTGTTAGGTTCGCATGGACAACATAACCTCACAGTTTCACTGAAATGTGAAGAACTTTCATTCAGTTTTGCAGGATAAACGGTAGTTTCGCTGGATGAATAGCGAAGACACTAAAGAGACACAATTAAATAGATGCAGAATGTCAGATTATTAACAAATTTTAAGGAATGTCTAGGGTTCGAAACTCACATGCGAACAGAAAGCAATCAAAACACCTAAGCAACACTCTAAAATCACTTATCCAAGAAAACGTTACGGGAAAACCCTAAGAAGCCGGAAGTTACGAAAGTGCGAAAGTGTGAGGAGATAGTTTCGCAAAATAACTTAAATTGCAAATAGTTTCACATACTGTGAAACTATAGTTTCGCCAGACGAAACAGCAGTTTCGCTAGGCGAAGTTGCAATTTCGTCATACGAAATCAAATTGAAATGACATTGCTTATAATGAGAATGTTAAGTGAAATTGCAATTTCGTCTAGCGAAACACTTAGCGAAAGTATAGTTTCGCTGTTATAAAAAAGGCAAACATAACAGAGCTCAAGATAGATCGGAGATCACATCCTCAAGATAAATATAGCACAAAGATGAAGTAGATCATCGATCGGTAATGAGATCATATTGATAACAGAATTTTGAAACAATCTTACAGAGAAAGGTTTGTGCATTAGTGTGCAAGTGATTATTATCAGAGTATTGCATTAAGATATCAAATCATCATTTAGATGAGGTGATACAGATTAGATCAAATAGGTGAGAGCTCCAGGTCTATACTTAGATATAACAAAGGAGATGACCATTTAATCATGTGCCGATGAGAGCTCCAGGTTAGTATCACCGTATAGCAGAGGAGATCATCACTCTAGGTCAGTACCACTGTACAGTAGAGGAGATAAGCACAAACACGAGACACTTAAATACACCAATCATGGCCCAAGGATATGGTTTATATGATTTGCATCAAGGTGGGTGAAAGATCAATTCTCAATCCAATTTTTGTCGGGACTCAGTTTTCGTGCAGGCCAAAATGATCGCGTAAATCCAGACATCCTTAAGCATATATTTTAATTTTAATCATAATATTGTTGTCTACTTTATTTGTCAGGTTGAGTCTATCAAGCATATCGTTACAGAATTTGTTTGTTTGAGCATTATATGTGCTTCTTTTATTTTATATGTATATATCTTTTAAAGATGTGAAACAGATAACAACATCAATTACAATCATTTCTCATTTTAAGTACCAATCATGCAAAAATTAACATATCCTGAGGATATAAAATCATTCTCGTCATTTCCAAAATTAACACCCTGATTATTGTAAAGCCCTCCCCAAAATTTATTATTTATTATTTTATTTATTTTATTTATTTTATTTATATTATATATATATATATATATATATATATATTTGTAAATCTAAAAGGATATTAACCCAAGCATAGAGATCAATTCATAAAAATGGAGTTTATCGAAAGTTTTTGTGAAAAGATCTGTTTTTTGATTTTTAGTGTCAATGGGTATTATATTGATAAAACCCTTTTCTTGGGCATCACGAATTGCATGAATCCGAGTTTCGATATGCTTGGTTCGGGAATGATGAATAGGATTTTTTGCAATCCCAATGGCTACTTTGTTGTCACAAAACAACAGTGTGTGGAGGAAGTTAATTCCGTAATCAATCATTTGGTGTTGTATCCAAAGTACTTGGGAATAACAACTTGAGGCAGCAATATATTCTACTTCTCCTGTAGAAAGAGAGACAATGGTTTGTTTCTTGCATAGTCAAGACACCAGACAATTACCAAGGTATTGACATCCTTCTAACACCGATTTTCTGTTTAACCTGCAACCATTAGAATCCCTATCAGAATAAGCATGTAAATCAAAATTCCCTCCATATGGATACCATAAGCCTAAACGGGATGATCCCTTTAGATAACGAAATATTCTCTTCACTGCGTTCTCATGGGACTCTTTTGGGGCCGACTGATATCGAGCACAGTATCCAACAGCAAAAGTGATATCAGGACGACTTGCTGTAAGATACATGAGAGAACCAATCATACACCTATAGAGATGAGGATCAACAGGTTTCCCGTTCTCATCAGGAGTGAGACAAGTCTGAGCGGTAAAGGGGGTCATTTCAGGAGATGCGTCGTCTATCTTGAATTTCTTTAAGATTTCTTTAATATATTTCTCTTGATGAATAAGAATTCCTTCTTGCTTTTTTTCAACTTGCAAACCAAGAAAGAAGCACATTTCTCCCATCATACTCATTTCAAATCGTTGACGCATCACTTCTTTGAACTCCCAACATAATACTGAATTGGTAGAAACAAAAATAATATCATCAACATAAACTTGGACAAAAAGCATTTCACCATCCACTTCCTTTGTCAAGAGAGTATTATCGATGGTACCACGAGAGAAACCATTGCTTAAGAGATACTGTGTCAGGGTCTCATACTAGATTCGAGGTGCTTGATGAAGACCATACTGAGACTTGTTAAGCTTGTAGACTTTATCAGGAATGTCAGGATCCTCAAAACCTGGTGGTTGACACACAAATATCTCCTCATTGATGTCTCCGTAAAGAAAAGCACATTTAATATCCATCTGATAGACTTGAACTGTTTATGGGCAGCATGAGCAAGAAAGATCCTGATTGCTTCAAGACGGGCAACAGGAGCAAAGACTTTAGTATAGCCAATCCCTTCTTGAGCAAAACCTTACAAAACCAATCTAGACTTGTTACGCACCACCACACCACGATTATCTGGTTTGTTCTTAAACACCCATTTTGTACCAATTGGGCATTTGTTGGGAGGCAAGTCAACCAAAGTCCAAACTTTAAGCTTTCTGATTTGTTGAAGCTCCAATTGCATTGACTCCACCCAGCATGGATCCAGTAGAGCGGCGTGCACATTTTTCAGGACGGTTTGAGAAATGAAGCACGAAAAGAGACAGATATTAATCAAACCAGATTGACTCCGCGTCCGAACACCATCAGTGATAGATCCAATAACATTATCAAGAGGATGATCTTTCAAAGTTTTGTAGTCGGTGTCTGAAGGGAAAATGTGAGGAGAAGTTTCACTCACAGATTGTGTAGGATTAGATGAGGGAGAGGGAATAAGTTGTGAGGGGATGGATATAGGTGATGAAGAAGGAGTGTTAGTGAAGAAGTATCCTGCAAAGGAGAAGATGAACTAACATCAGCTGAAATGGCATCATTTACATATGGGGTGGAATGGTCAGGTGATGAAGTGGAGGAGATAATATTGTTTTGAATATTTGGAGTGGACGCATCATCGTCGAAAGCTGGAAGATTGAATGAATTAAACACATTATCGGAGTCAAAGAACCATGTTGGTTCTGATCGAACATCAGAAAAGTTAGACTCCTGCCAATCAACATAGAATGACTCTTGAACGATACGTGTTCTTTTGTTATAAACTCGATAGGCCTTTTGAGAAGAAGAGTATCCGACAAAGTAACATTCATCAGACATAACACCAAACTTTGTTTTCTGTGATTGATTATTTAGAAGAGTGCATGAACATCCAAATGGTTGAAAGAAGTCAATTAAAGGTTTCCATTTATGAAAGAGTTCATAAGGATTCTTCATCTTATCCTTGACAATCAACACGCGATTTAAAACATATGAAGCACAATTTACTGCTTCAGCCTAAAAGATAATGGGTAAAGTAGATTCTATCAGCATTGTACGTGTAGCTTCAATGAGAGTGCGATTCTTTCGTTCAGCAACACCATTCTGTTGAGGTGTTCTGGTGGCACTAAACTGTCTTACAATCCCCTTTTGAGCACAAAAGGAATCGAGAATCTGATTTTTGAATTCAGTGCCATTGTCGCTTCTCAAACACATAACCTTTCTCTTGTTGATTGTCTCGACAGAAAGAATTAATTTCGGTAATTCTTTAGCAACCTCTCCTTTGTGAGTAAGGAATCTCACCCATGAGTATCTGGAGAAATCATATGTAACAACAAGGCAAAAATATTTTTTAGCAATAGATTTAACGCTAATTGGGCCAAACAAATCAGTATCTAACAGCTCGAGAGGACAAGTTATGCTGTTTTCAAGTTTGGGCTTATGTGGTTTCTTGTGTTGTTAGCCCTTGGCACACGCCATACATTTTGCGTTAACAGAAAAATCTTTTGAAGGAAGTCCTCTCACGAGATTGTTTTTCACTAATTTGTTTATTATTTTAAAATTAACGTGGCCTAATTAACGATGCCATAAGAGACATTCAAAAGTTGAAGCTTTAGAAAGAAGGCAAGTTGCAGTAGACTTTGACTCGCTGGAATTCATATCAAGAAGATATGTATCATGTTTTACGGGAGCACGCATAAGAATCAAGTCATCTGGAATATCAATCTCTGATTTTAAAAATAGACATTCAACATATTTAAACAAGACAGGAATGTCTTTATCGTAGATTTTAGAAACGCTCAAAAGATTAAATGATAGCTTAGGAACATAGTTGACTTTTTCCAAGGTTAAAGAACCATTAGAAACTTCTCCTTGCCCAATCATTTTTCCACCCTTTTTGTCGCCAGCAAAAGCAAAATATCCTCCATTAATAATCTGACAATTGGTCAGTAAGTCTTTTAGTCCTGTAATGTGTTTGGAGCAACCACTATCTACATGCCACATGTTGTTTACAATCATAGTGGATGACTCCTGAAATGAAATAAAGAACAGATTAACCAGGTGTGATAGGAACCCAAGATTGAACAACTTTATCTTTAGATGAAGCAGATTTTTTGCAAAAGAATTTATTAACCAATTTTGTTAATTTATTTCTAAAACAGTTCCTATTAAGATGTCTACTAATCAAAGTAGGACAATTCTTGACAAGATGGTCCTCTTGACCACACCTAAAACAATGAGGTTTGTGTCTAGGTCTGTGATGTGATGAGGTAAGAATATGATCAATGATAATTTCCTCATCACATTCAGATACACTGGAATCGATGTCACTAAATGACTCATTCATGCCAACAGGTCGATATTTATTTGAACAAGAATTACTATTTACATAAATAGATGAATGTTGAGAAATGATTGTATATCTTCTTGTCTGTAGTAGATTGTTGTAGATCTGATGAATTGATTGAGTTTGGGATGAAATTTGAATTTTAGATCTACTTTCTCTCTCTAGACCCCCACTTTCTCTCTCTAGACCCCCACTTTCTCTCACTAAAAATCTGATGAACACTTTCAAAATTCAGCAACAAATTCTTCAAATCTTCAATGCATTTGATCCAATAAGGCTCTGATACCAAATTGTAACTCCAGAATAAACAAACTTGAATCAAATCATGAAGAATTAGATCAAAATATGATAATCACAATCAAAACCCCTTTGATCTTCAATTAGATTGCAAAATATGTGTTTACAAATAATCCTTCAATCTATTGGTCATGCAACCATTTCAACACTAATGACAATTAACCTATTTATAGTCTAGACTAATATTCACTAATTGCACTTGACCCTCTAGACTTAGGCTAATTAAAGGAAATTACTTATAAAACATAAAAATAACTAAAAACAAGATAAAATATATTTTGTTCACACAAAATATATTTATTACAATATAACTTCTAGTCATCTAAATCTTCAACGTCTCATCTCAGTTCCACGTCTCGAACATGTTGGGTTTGACTTTTGTTGACTTTGACCGTGACATTGACTTTTGTTGACTTTGACTGTATTGATAATATAGACTATCTTGTACAGCTCCAACAGATACCAATTGTGTGTTCCCAATATTAACAGGATCATTGAGCATGGATCTTAGGATTCGAATTGATAATAACCAAACTTGATGATTCGATGCAAAATATAATAATGATAAACACATATTTATTGCTTGATGTTTATTGATTTGATGTTGAAATTATCATCCATGAAGGGTGATGATATGATGTTGTAGGTGATGGAACTAATTCCCACATATTTTTTGGAAAACTACTCACCCTTTACAGTGATGATATATGTTAATATTTATACTAATCTAGCATTTACAATAATTACAAAATAAACCCAAGACTAATATTTTGTTGCTTTTGTTATTCAAGTCTTCAACTTCAATAATATTGGAAATCTTTAATTTCATCAAAGGTAGAATACCCGACAATACTCCCCCTAAATTGTAGATTTCCGATGTGAAATGAAACTTGATCTTGTTTTTGCTGAATAGTTGTTCAAAGCTAAGAAGTTTGTTGTTGATGCGGAAGCGAGGTCTTCAAAACTTTTGTACAACCATATTTTGTAACTCGATGTCATATTATTTTTGTTTTGATGAAAGCCCGAATACGAACCCTGATTTTGTTTTGTTGATCCTAAGCCCAATCTTTAACACTTGAGCCCAAGTCCAACTCTTGTGTTTTTTTTGTTTTGATGAAGTCCAAGTAACAAACCCAATTGTGTTAATAAGCCCATACTCCATGAACTCATTCGCAACACTAATTGTGCAAACCCTAATTCGGCTGAGAAAGGCCACCTACGAAATCCCTTTGAATTCGCAAAGGCTACTTACGACATCATCTTCCATTCGATCGCAAGCTATCTATACGACAGCCTCCAAACTTCGATTTCTTGCATGGTTCGTATTGGATCTTGTATTGTTGAATTGGTTTTTGAATTGTTGATGAAATTACTATTGTAGCATTATGTTGATGAATCCAAATCATTTGATTTCTCATGAAGAACACATAAATTTTTCTCCAAGTTTTCTTCAAATCTTCAATAATTTTAGCAATCTAACCATGAAATCTCATCAAAATCAATATGAATCCATCAACTCTGGCTCTTATACCAATTGTGTGTTCCTGATATGAACGGGATCGTTGAGCATGGATCTTAGGATTCAAATTGATAATAACAAAACTTGATGATTCGATGCTAAAATATAACAATGATCAACACAAAAGTGTTTTTTGCTTGATGTTTATTGATTTGATGTTAAAATCATTATCCAAGAAGATGATGATATGATGTTGTAGGTGATGGAACTAATTCCCATATATTTTGTGGAGAACCATTCACCTTTTACAATGATGATATATGTTAATATTTATACTAATCTGGTATTTACAATAATTACAAAATAAACCCTAGACTAATATTTTTATTGCTTTTGTTTTTTAAGTCATCAACTTCAATAATATTGAAAATTTTCAATTTCTTCAAGGTAGAATACCCAATAATACTCCCCCTAAATTATAAATTTTTTATGTGAAATGAAACTTGATCTGTTTTTGTTAAATAGTGGTTCAAAGCCAAGAATTTTTTTGTTGATGCGAAAGCAAGGTCTTCAAAACTTTAGTACAACCATATTTTGTAACTCGGTGTCACGTTGTTTTTGTTTGATGAAAGCCCGAATACGAACCCTGATTTTGTTTTGTTGATCATAAGCCCAATCTTCTTCACTTGAGCCCAAGTCCAACTCTTGTTGTTTTTGTTTAATGATGAAGTCCAAGTAACAAACCCAATTGTGTTAATAAGCCCATACTCCATGAACTCATTCGCAACCCTAATTTTGCAAACCCTAATTCGGCCGAGAAAGGCCACCTACGACATCCCTTTGAATTTGCAAAGGCTACCTACGACATCCTCTTCCATTCGATCGTAAGCTACCTACATGTAACACCCGAATATTTATTATTTTGAAGCCGGTGAAGAAAGAAAAGAAAATAAAGTTCAAAGTCGAGGGACCAAACTCGCCAACGAAGAAAAGTTGGGAAATATGGTGATATTAGTAGGGAGAGGGCAGCCCACTCTCCCCACACACCCCACATTTCAGACTTCATAGAGAGAAGAAGAGAGAAAGGAGAAGAAAAAGAGGAAAAGTGTTGGTTCGGGTTGGTTCGGGTCGCCAAAATCATCGTGTAGCAAGCCAAATCGAAGCTCTTGACGTTGTGCTCGTTTATGTGAGTTCTAGAACCCCTCTTTTACTTGTTTTCAAACGATTTTGGGGCTGGAAAACATCTGAAATCAGGTTTTTGAGTGTTTGTATGTTGACCCGTTTGTGTATGTGTATGTGTATGTATGATGCGTTTGTGGCTTGATTGTGAACTTGTGTGTGCTTGAATGGCATCGTGGTATGCATCCCTAAGGTTTAGGATGGTCGATTTAGGCTTAAAATGGGTTTAGATGAGTTTGGAGGCCGAAAACCCTCGACTGCAGTCGGGGTAAACTGCATTCTGCATCAGTTAGGGCTAGGCGACCGACTGGAGGCCGAATGGAGGCCATACGGCCAATTAGGGTGCGATTGGGGTCCATTCGCATGATTGAAGGTCCATTCGCACGATTGAAAGGCCAGTCGCATGGAGGTCATGCGACTGAAGGTCCAGTCGCATAAGTGCTCATCCGCATTAATCCCATTCGCATGAGGTCCATCCGTATTGTCCCTTTGCACGATGGGATGTTCATTCGCATAGGTGTTCATCCGTATTAGTTCATTCGCATGATGTTCAGTCGCATGGAGGCAATGCGACTGAAGGGTGTCCATACGCTCGAATCGGGCTGTTGCACCGGAGGAAGGTGTAGATTGACTTCTGACTTTCGGGGGAAAGTGCAGATATAAGTTTTGACGTAAAGGTTCCCATAAGAGTTTGTAAGATGACGCTTGAGGCCTTAGAAAGCATGTTGGGTTTGATGATGATGATGATGCAAGTTTATGCACGTTATGCATGTATGGTGTTGCCCTGTATGATGATGATGACTGTGTGTGTTATGTTCCTTATTATGATGTATGTTTATCTTTCCCATAACTTTACGTGTTATGATAATGAACGAACGAAGTATTATGTAACGTAAAGTGAAAGATAATGAAAGAGGAACACGATGATGAATGCATGTATTAATGAACGAATGAAACGTCTTGCATGCATCGGATAACGGGTCCTTCTTTGTGATTGACCCTTAATGTAGAACCTCTACCGCTCACCCCTAGTACTGTGGCATACGTTTAGCTGTTCATTTATTGACTTCGGCCCAGTAGCTAAGAGTGATGGTTACTCCTAGTACCGTGGCATACGTTTAGCTGTTCATTTATTGACTTCGGCCCGGTAGCTAAGACTAGCCGGGGTGTAGCACGTGGTATTGGAACGGTTGATGTCTGATGCGCAAGTAAAGTTATATAGAACGAATGCACGAATGAATGAATGAAGTGGATACTAAATGATATTATCTATGTGTACGTATGATGTGTGATCATGTAAAAGTAACGAATGGTTTTATATGGAAGTAAAGTATGTTTTGTAATAAAACTAGAACTCACTCAGCAACGCTGACTTTTTATATGTTTTCCAGTGGCAGGAATGTTTGTTGAGGATGGTACACCGCGAAGCTACTCAGCTCTTTTGGGATGGCATTCTTTTGATTAATGTTTTTGCATTGTAATGCGAACAGGCTATTTTGTAATGAATGTTGTATTAACTTGCAAAAGCATTTACATGGAAATGAAAGATTGTTTTAGTTTTCCGCTGCGATTTATGAAATACGAATGCAATTATACGTTTTATGTGCGATGAGAACCCAGCTGTAAGCGTCCCGGGAACGGGGCCTTACAAGTTGGTATCAGAGCCAAAGTTTAAGTGAAATGGGTAAATTTTCAAAATAAACCTTTACTTAAACTGAGAATGGGACGGAAAGGGAATGGGACGGAAAGGGAATGGGATGCCAATCTGAGTAGCTACATGCCATCAGGTATTTTCGTAAAGTTAACCGGTTTTATGTGCGATGGTATGTGTTATGTGCTGTATGTAGATTTAAATACTGATGTAGTCAGGACGGGTAATGCTCGGGGTATGAAGAGTGAAGTAAGTGGCTAATCACAACTGGCCACTGTAATTAGGGACTTACTATACTTAACATAAACTGAGCTATTCCCTTGAATGATTGTGTTGGTGTTTGAATCTTTCAGTGTGCGTGTGATGGCCGGAGGTAGATCTTCAAAAGATTTTAGGGGTGGAGGTCAAGGTGCTGAACCGCGACCCAAGAGAGAGAGACCCAGAGTAGAGAGGGTGGTTCATGAAGAACCAGAGACCCCCCATCCAGAGGGTGGTGACAAAAGCGCCAATCTGAGAGCCTCAGTAAAGGAGGCTGTTGTAGAAGAAGTCCATCAGGTCATGCAGACAATCTTACCGTCTGTGGTGACTGAAGTCATTAAGGCTGTACGAGAAGGGGAAAGAAAAGAAAGAAACAGATCCTCTGGAGAACGGGAACACCCAGAGCCTGAAATGGTCCCGTCTGATGATGAAAAGGAAGAAGAAGAGCACGTGCCATAGGCAGTGCGAGGATGTAACTACGGGGCATTTATGAGATGCAATCCCCCTACTTTCGACGGTAATGGCAATGTTGCCGCTGCTCACCGATGGGTGAGAGAGATGGAGGCCGTTCTCGACATCAGTGAGTGTGGGAAGATCAGAAGGTGAAGTTTGCCACTCATTCATTTGTGGACTCGGCACTATGTTGGTGGGACAACATTGTCCAAGCAGAGGGTAATCGGGCAATGGCCCGAGTTGAAGAAGATGGTGATTGAGGAGTTCTATCCTCACAGGGAAATGGATAAGTTGGAAAGGGAGTTTCTGTAGTTGGAGGCTAGGACCATGACATACCAGCAGTACACCACCAAGTTTAATGAAATGGCATGGCTCGTGCCTGATCAGGTGACGCCTCTATCTCGGAAAATCAAGAGGTACATTCAGGGTTACCGGTGGATGTTCGCCGGCATATGATCGCCGCCGGCCAAGTACGTTTAGGTCGGTGGTCGATTTGGCAGGAAGACTTTATGATGAGAGGGAGGTGGTGGTGGTCGAAGCAAGCAAGAAGGGTGGTGGTGATCGGAACTGGAATGGGAGGAGGTTTGGTCGGGGTGATGCCTCGACGGGTAACAAAAAGGCACGGGTGGATGACCGCCGCGTGGCCACATCGGGAGCGGGATCAAGGAGGTGTGGTAAGTGTGGAAAGGAGCATGCGAGAGAATGTAGGCTGGGTTTGAACGTGTGCTTCAAGTGTGGGAAGACAGGGCATATGGCGAAGGATTGCCTGTCGGGCAAATGTTTTAACTATGGGGAAACTGGTCATATGAGCAGAGATTGTAAGAAGTCGAGGACTGAGGGTTCAGGGGTGAGGAAGACGGGAAGTGAAGGACCGAGGGCGAGCGCCAGGGCATTCACTATGACACAGGAGGAAGCTAGGACAGACCCTGATGTCGTGTCCGGTACGTTTCTGGTGAACCAACTTTAGCTTCTGTGCTATTTGATTCTGGTGCTAGTAGGAGTTTTATTTCTGCTACTTTCTGTGCTAAGCTGCCTACTAGTAGTAGACGTGTTGATGCGCCCTTTGAGGTAGAAACTGCCATAGGTAAGTCTACCAGGATTTCTGAGATGATAGAGAATTGTGATGTGGAACTTGAGGGTCATAAGTTTCCTGTTAGACCGTTTGTGATGACCTTGGGTGGTTTCGATTTGGTTCTTGGGATGGATTGGCTAGCGGACTTCGAGGCGAACATTGTGTGTCGCAAGAAGATGATTCGGTTGGCAGCGCCTGACGGAAGTTTGGTAACGGTTTATGGTGATCGAGTCACGATGATCCCGAAGGTGATCTCAATGGCAGTAGCGAGAAATTGTATGAGGCGTGGATGTAGCGCCTACTAGGCTTATCTAAAGGATGTAGATGCACCAAAACCACAACTGTCTGATGTACCGGTTGTGTGTGACTTTCCAGACATATTCCCGGAAGACTTACCAGGAGTACCACTGATAGAGAGATTGAATTTCAGATTGATCTGATACCGGGTGCCCAACCTGTTGCCAAGGCACCATATCGGTTAGCTCCGACGGAGATGAAAGAATTGATGGAATAGTTGCAAGAGTTGCTTGATAAGGGGTTCATTAGACCGAGTATCTCTCCTTGGGGTGCTCCGGTCCTGTTTGTAAAGAAGAAGGATGGTAGTATGAGGATGTGCATTGACTACCGCGAGCTGAACAAGTGACAGTGAAGAACCAATACCCCTTATCGAGAATAGATGATTTGTTCGATCAGCTTCAGGGTGCCAGTTGATTTTCAAGAATAGATCTTCGGTCTGGCTATCATTAGTTGAAAGTAAAGGAACAAGATATCCCTAAAACAGCTTTCCGCACGCGCTATGGTCATTACGAGTTTCTTGTCATGTCTTTTGGTTTGACCAACGTGCCAGCTGCTTTTATGGATTTGATGAATCGTGTGTGTCGGCCGATGCTGGATAAATCAGTGATTGTGTTTATTGATGATATCCTGATTTACTCGAAGAGCGAAGTAGAGCATGCCGGTCACATTCGGGAGGTTCTAGGGACGTTGAGAAGGGAGAAATTGTATGCTAAATTCTCCAGCGTGAAGTTCAGTTTTTGGGTCATGTGGTGAATCCTGACGGGATAATGGTGGACCCGGCGAAAGTGGAGGCGGTTATGCAATGGAAGTCACCAAAGACGCCAACCGAGATCCGTAGCTTCTTGGGTTTGGCGGGCTACTATAGAAGATTCATCCAAGACTTCTCTAAGATTGCTTCTCCACTAACTAAGTTGACCCGAAGGGATGTGAAGTTTGTATGGGGTCAAGCTCAAGAGAAGGCGTTCGAAGAGCTGAAGGCAAGACTGACTCAAGCTCCTGTTCTGTCATTACCCGATGGAAGCGAAGATCTGGTGGTCTATTCTGATGCTTCCTACTCAGGGTTGGGATGTGTGTTAATGCAGAGAGGGAAGGTTATAGCCTATGCATCCCGACAATTGAAAGTCCATGAGGTTAATTATCCCACTCTTGACTTGGAGCTAGCAGCCGTGGTCTTTGCACTAAAGATTTGGAGGCACTATCTCTACGGGACGAAGTGCACCATATTCACCGACCATAAGAGCTTGAAGTACTTCTTCGAGCAAAAGGATCTGAACATGAGGCAGAGGAGATAGTTGGAGCTTATAAAGGATTATGATTGCGAGATCCATTACCATCCAGGCAAAGCTAATGTGGTGGCGGATGCCCTTAGCCGAAAGGAAAGGCCCGAACCGATTCGGGTGAAAGCTTATCAACTAATCATGACCTCTGATGTGATGAAGCAAGTCAAGGAGTTTCAAGATGAGGCATTGAAAGAAGATCATCTTAACTCGGAAAGAATGAGAGGTCTGGTTGGGGAATTGGGTGAAAACACACTCGGTGTTAGGACCCGATTTGGTCATGTGTGGATTCCTCGTTTTGGGGACCTACGGGTGAAGATAATGGATGAAGCTCACAAGACTCGATACTCCATTCATCCTGGTGCCACGAAAATGTACCATGACATGAAGAAAGATTATTGGTGGCCGGGTATGAAGCGTGACGTCGTGGAGTATGTGAGTAAGTGCCTTACTTGCTTACAAGTGAACGCAGAACATCAAAAACCATATGGGAAGATCCAACCTTTGGATATACTGGAATGGAAGTGGGAGCACATCACCATGGACTTCATTACAAAGCTGCCGCGTACCTCGAAAGGGTATGATGCCATATGGGTGATAGTTGATCGTCTGATGAAGAGCGCTCACTTTCTACCGATCCGTGAGACGTATTCATCTGAGAGGTTGGCTGATCTGTTCATCAAGGAAATTGTAGCTCGTCATGGTGTGCCGGTGTCTATTGTGTCTGATCGCGACACTCGGTTTACATCTAAATTTTGGAAGAAATTCCACGACGCTATGGGGACGAGGTTACATATTAGCACGACTTATCATCCGCAGACCGATGGTCAGTCAGAAAGAACCATTCAGACACTGGAAGACATGCTCCGGGCATGTGTGATCGAGTTTGGTGGAAGTTCGGATGACCACTTACCATTAGCCGAATTCTCATACAACAACAGCTATCATGCCAGCATTGGTATGCCACCATATGAGATGCTATACGGTAGGAGATGCAGAACACCCGTTTGCTGGGGTGATATTGGTCAGAAGGAATTGGGGAGAGGCTACGACAGAGAAGCTTGAAAAGATTAAAGCCTTCATGAAGGCGGCCAAAGATAGACAGAAGTCGTATGCCGATAAGCGACGTAGGCCAATTGAGTTCCAGGTGGGTGACCGGGTTATGTTGAAGGTCTCACCTTGGAAGGGTATTATCAGATTCAGAAAGCGGGGCAAGTTGAGCCCAAGATATATAGGCCCTTTCCGAATCATTGCTCGAGTAGGGGAGGTGGCCTATAGATTGGAGTTGCCAGATGAGTTAAGTGGGATTCACCCGACATTCCATGTATCTCATCTGAGAAAGTGTATAGCTGACGAAGACATGGTTGTTCCACTGGAGGACATTGAAATAGATGAAAGGCTTAATTATGTGGAGCAACCAGGGGCAATCATCGATCGTAAAGAAAAGAGGCTGCGAAATAAAGTGGTTCCTCTTGTGCGTGTACAGTGGAAGCACAGGAGGGATCCGAGTCAACGTGGGAGACTGAGGAAGAAATGAGACAACATTATCCATGTTTGTTCAACGAATAACAGGTTTCGGGGATGAAACCTATTTAAGGGGGGTGGACTTGTAACACCCGAATATTTATTATTTTGAAACCGGTGAAGAAAGAAAAGAAAATAAAGTTCAAAGTCGAGGGACCAAACTCGCCAACGAAGAAAAGTTGGGAAATATGGTGATATTAGTAGGGAGAGGGCAACCCACTCTCCCCACACACCTCACATTTCAGACTTCATAGAGAGAAGAAGAGAGAAAGGAGAAGAAAAAGAGGAAAAGTGTTGGTTCGGGTTGGTTCGGGTCGCCAAAATCATCGTGTAGCAAGCCAAATCGAAGCTCTTGACGTTGTGCTCGTTTATGTGAGTTCTAGAACCCCTCTTTTACTTGTTTTCAAACGATTTTGGGGCTGGAAAACATCTGAAATCGGGTTTTTGAGTGTGTGTATGTTGACCCGTTTGTGTATGTGTATGTGTATGTATGATGCGTTTGTGGCTTGATTGTGAACTTGTGTGTGCTTGAATGGCATCGTGGTATGCATCCCTAAGGTTTAGGATGGTCGATTTAGGCTTAAAATGGGTTTAGATGAGTTTGGAGGCTGAAAACCCTCGGCTGCAGTCGGGGTGAACTGCATTCTGCATCAGTTAGGGCTAGGCGACCGACTAGAGGCCGAATGGAGGCCATACGGCCAATTAGGGTGCGATTGGGGTCCATTCGCATGATTGAAGGTCCATTTGCACGATTGAAAGGCCAGTCGCATGGAGGTCATGCGACTGAAGGTCCAGTAGCATAAGTGCTCATTTGCATTAATCCCATTCGCATGAGGTCCATCCGTATTGTCCCTTCGCATGACGGGATGTTCATTCGCATAGGTGTTCATCCGTATTAGTTCATTCGCATGATGTTCAGTCGCATGGAGGCAATGCGACTGAAGGGTGTCCATACGCCCGAATAGGGCTGTTGCACCCGAGGAAGGTGTAGATTGACTTCTGACTTTCGGGGGAAGTGAAGATGTAAGTTTTGACGTAAAGGTTCCCATAAGAGTTTGTAAGATGATGCTTGAGGCCTTAGAAAGCATGTTGGGTATGATGATGATGATGATGCAAGTTTATGCACGTTATGCATGCATGGTGTTGCCCTGTATGATGATGATGACTGTGTGTGTTATGTTCCTTATTATGATGTATGTTTATCTTCCCATAACTTTACGTGTTATGATAATGAATGAACGAAGTATTATATAACGTAAAGTGAAAGATAATGAAAGAGGAACACGATGATGAACGCATGCATTATTGAACGAATGAAACGTCTTGCATGCATCGGATAACGGGTCCTTCTTTGTGATTGACCCTTAATGTAGAACCTCTACCGCTCACCCCTAGTACTGTGGCATACGTTTAGCTGTTCATTTATGACTTCGGCCCAGTAGCTAAGACTAATGGTTACTCCTAGTACCGTGACATACGTTTAGCTGTTCATTTATTGACTTCGGCCCGGTAGCTAAGACTAGCCGGGGTGTAGCACATGGTATTGGTACGGTTGATGTCCGATGCGCAAGTAAAGTTATATAGAACGAATGGACGAATGAATGAATGAATAGGATAATAATGATATTATCTATGTGTACGTACGATGTGTGATCATGTAAAAGTAACGAATGGTTTTATATGGAAGTAAAGTATGTTTTGTAATAAAACTAGAACTCACTCAGCAACGCTGACTTTTTATATGTTTTCCAGTTGGCAGGAATGTGTGCTGAGGATGGCACACCGCGAAGCTACTCAACTCTTTTGGGATGACATTCTTTTGATTACTGTTTTTACATTATAATGCGAACAGGCTATTTTATAATGAATGTTGTATTAACTTGCAAAAGCATTTACATGGAAATGAAAGATTGTTTTAGTTTTCCGCTGCGATTTATGAAATACGAATGCAATTATACGTTTTATGTGCGATGAGAACCCAGCTGTAAGCGTCCCGGGAACGGGGCCTTACACTACACATTAGCCTCCAAAATTTGATTTCTTGCATGGTTCGTATCGGATCTTATATTGTTGAATTGTTGATGAAATTGCTATTGTAGCATTATGTTGATGAATTCAAACCATTAGATTTCTTATGAAGAACACACTAACTTTTTCTCGAAGTTTTCTTCAGATGTTCAACAATTTTAGCAATCTAACCATGAGATCTCATCAAAATCAATATAAATCCATCAACTCTGGCTCTGATACCAATTGTGTGTTCCCGATATGGACGGGATCGTTGAGCATGGATCATACGATTCAAATTGATAATAACAAAACTTGATGATTCGATGCTAAAATATAATAATGAATACACAAAAGTGTTTATTACTTGATGTTTATTGATTTGATGTTGAAATCATCATCCATGAAGGATGATGATATGATGTTGTTTGTGATGGAACTAATTCCCACATATTTTGTGGAGAACCATTCACCCTTTACAATAATGATATATGTTACTATTTATACTAATCTAGCATTTATATTACCAAATAAACCCTAGACTAATATTTTTGTTGCTTTTGTTCTTCAAGTATTCAACTTCAATAATATTGGAAATCTTCAATTTTTTCAAAGGTAGAATACCCAACAGTATATATTGATGGATATCCCCTAAGTGTAAGGATGTTAATAAGATTTGATTTGATAAATAATTTCCTTACACACATATGGTTATATTGTCTAACTTTTTAGAGTCAGCGGTTATGACTAACCAACAACGTTGTTGTTGACGTGCTTTGGCTCTTGATGCAGGAGTTGGAAATACTAGGAGGTATTTTCCAAGGGGACTTAGCGGTTATAAATAAATAAGATCTTCATGTAGAAGATGTCGATTGAATTAAACATTCCTGGGGTAGCGTGCTCAATTTATGTTTATACTCGAACGTGATGGACACGTGGATTTATTTAACACTATTGAAGTTTTAATTCAGTCTACTTTTGATAGTCATGAATGTAAGTGTCCTGTTGTTTATTGTTATGATACAAATAATAATTTATTCTATTATTAATAATTTCTGTAAACACTATAATGGTTTCACTGATATGCACTAGATAATAAAGCCAGTCACATCACGTAAGACATTTTATTAGTTATATCAAAAGTAATGTAGATGAAAGCTAGAAATGATGGTAAAGGTTAAAATTAAGAAATTTACTGTACTTTAAAAACCAAATAACAAACTCTTGAAGCATAACGTACAACCCTAAAACGCATGATAGGTTCTGGGCATTTGGTTGCTTTTGCTTTGAATTATTAATTTATTATTATAGTTAAATTTGACTGTATTTGATTGTTTTTCTTATAACTTAAAATATTTAATATTTTCATAGATTATAAATACATTTTTGAGACGTGTTAGTTTTATCTGGGTAATACGCGAATGAAACAATAGAACACCCTTAAAGTAACAGAAGAAAATGTAAACACATCACATTTTATGAAACTACAAGGTATATATTATTGACACACGACTGGTGAAGTGTTGAAAGTCAGTGTTGATTTTATAGTATAATAATAAATAACTGCCTCCATAAATTAAAATAAAAAAGAAAAAAGCTGGACTTGAAGCATAAAAAAGCAAAAGCCAGTAGTATGATATCACAATCTCTGATATCAGTGTGAGTGGGTGAGTTTGAAGTCTGTAATGGAGGTAGAAAGCAGCACAAGTGCACATTCAAGGTTGGATCTGAAGAGTGAATCAGCAGCGTTTTGTGTGTACTCGGATCCTTCAGTGGGAGAAATGGGCGGCTTTAAGGCTCAGGCTCAGGCTCAGGCTCCTTCCGACTCCGCCGCTGCTATGAAGCTCCAGAAGTACTACAGAGGTTATCGCACCCGTCGACTCCTCGCAGATTCTGCTGTTGTTGCTGAGGAACTCTGGTACGCCTCTCTCCCTCCTTTGATTGATTTCATATATATGTACTCCAAAAGTCATTCACAATTTTATGAATTTATTCTTCTCTTCTTTTTGAAGGTGGCAAGCCATTGATTTCGCCAGATTAAATCATACCACAGTTTCCTTCTTCAGTTTTGACAAACCTGAATCCGCAGCTTCTAGGTGGACCAGAATCTCTTTGAACGCTTCTAAGGTTATCATATGCATACATACATACATACATACATACATACATACATACATACATATATATATATATATCTATCAATCAACCAAACAAACTAACAGATGATCCAAGGAAGATCATACGTACCTACTTATGATTTTGATTGGTTTTATTAAAAGTTAGCTCTTTATTGTTGTAGTCTTATCTTGTGGCAGGTGGGTAAGGGTTTGTCGCTTGATTCCAAAGCTCATAAATTGGCCTTTCAACACTGGATTGAAGCCGTAAGTTCTTGCATTTCTTATATTTTTAACTTTTTCTTTCTTTATTTATGTCGGTCTGTACATACATATTTTTCAGATCAAATACATACCATTTTTTTATAATTATAAAAATGGTGTGAAACTGATATAAACGCTTGATTAAAAATTTAAGATAAATGAATTGCTAAACGGAACAAGACGGAAAAAAGGGGTTGTTTACTTTTAATCTAATTTCATATATATGTATTTTTTTTTAAAAATGGTGTGAATCATACAAATCAATCTAAACACTTGACTGAGATAAATGAATGTCTAAAACATGACGTTGGTAATTTCGTAATTAACAGGAACAAGAGGAACACGTAAACTTTTATATATGTATAATTTTTGAATATTTTAGCATAAAATCAACCATTTAGTTATTTTTAATTTGAGTATTGTATCATTATACTTTTGTTTTCTTAAATGACCTTTTTTTTATTTAATGTGTTGTATTGTACATAATTAAAGGTCGTGTAACTTATATATGTACATAATCCTGAGTGATTATTGATATTATACGTATTACATAGTTCTTTGAGCTTCAAGTAGGAGTTTTGGAATTATTTCAGATCGATCCGAGACACCGTTATGGGCATAACTTGCACATTTACTATGAAGAGTGGTGTAAAGCTGATGCTGGCCAGCCTTTTTTCTATGGTATGTATACCCTTTATAAATTCAAATATACGTTACAAATTCTGCTGCTTATTTATTTTGTAACAGTATTTTTAGTTTGTCTGGTCATATATACAAATTAAGATGAATAGTTATGTCCTCCACGTTATTAACAATAATATATAATGAGTAATGAAATGTCATGAACCACATGTTACACATTGCCATCTTTACATAAAGTAACCTGGAGTTATGTTACGACCCCACATGTTAAAGTTGAAAGTTGGGGGGTCATAGTGGTCAATTTTGTCGAGTATGGTTGTTATATGATCATTAGATTTAAAATAAATAAGAAGGATGTGGAAGTATAAGATACCTTTATTGGAAATGGTTTTTATCATGTACGTTTTATAGAGTAACGACACCTATACATATTAAATTCAGCTTAAAGTTGGTTGTGAACTTAAGACTAATTAAAACGATCATTTCTTACTAACACATCCAAGGGTAGGATGAATTGCAAATTTGCAATGAATGTAACAACCAAACATATATACCTAGTAAGTCGTGCATATAGCATATGGCAGAAACTAAGGGATTCACGAAGGAGAACTGAAAATCAGAGTAAATGTGTAGATGGTAGAAAACTAAAAAAACAAATTAACTTTCATTTCATGACGCGCAGGTTGGATGTTGGAGATGGAAAAGAGGTTGATTTGAAAGAATGCCCTAGATCAAAGCTTCGACAACAGTGTATCAAGTATCTCGGACCCGTATGTTCTTTTTGATGATGATCTATAATTTCACATGATGATTTTATATATGTATATATATAAATACAATTAAGATTGTCAATCTAAACAGCAAGAGAGGGAGCATACGAGTACATCATCATGGAAGGAAAAATCATGCATCGTCAAACCCAACTCCTCCTCGATACAAAAAATGGAGGAAAATGGATTTTTGTAATGAGTACCTCTAAGAGGCTCTATGTTGGCAAGGTTAGTTTCAGCAAAACAACACCATATTATTTTTTAAATGAGACACTGGTCACTGGTAGATGGTTAAAGCTTTGTGTTATTGCGACTAGCAGAAAAAGAAAGGAAGTTTTCATCATTCGAGCTTTCTTGCCGGAGGAGCTACTTTCGCTGCTGGAAGGTTCGATGTTGAGAAAGGAGTACTCAAGGTACAAACAAAATTAGAGAGGTGGCCCGAAAGAAAATTAATTATTAATTAGTCAAATGAAAATATTATGCTAAGTGATACTAATTTTCCATAACATAGGGAACAGAAAAATGTGTTTTGTCAAGTGCTTCATCTTGGACAAATTGAACATTGTTTATAAACATATTTTAATTAACTATATTTCATGATGATGATGTAAGTTACCTAATCCTTTATTTAGTTCTTACCTAATTAATTGCCACCTAATGTTTTATATAATATACTTATTATTATTATTATTATTATTATTATTATTATTATTATTATTATTATTATTATTATTATTATTATTATTATTATTATTATTATTTTTATTAATATTGTTGTCATCTGTAGACTGTTTCTCCTTATAGTGGACACTACCGTCCAACGGAGGAGACACTAAACTCATTCTTATCATTTCTCAAGGAAAATGGTGTTGATCTAGACACAGTTGATGTATGCATCCTCATTTACCTTAATCTAGCTACCATTTTGTACATTGATTTGATTTCTAAGCGTCATATCAGAATAGGTAGTAAATATTTCAAAAATAATGAATTAAACTAATTTATTAACTAGCTAGCTACTTGTGATCAGATTCAAAAGGCAAATGAAGATTCTGAAGCATATGATCAAGACAAGGCTACAAGTAAAGACGGGCTAAAGCATGGAATGGGGATCCCTGGAACTAATGATCACGAGGAAGCGGTCGAGAAAAAGAACGAGACGAGTTACAAAAGGAGTCTATCGGGGGGTCTACGAAGTCCCAAGTCAGAGGTGCCAAAGAAAGCGATAGTAGAGAGGATCAGTTCAAAGAAGGCTGCCCGTTCATACCAACTAGGAAACCAGCTCTCTCTTAAATGGTCAACGGGGGTCGGACCGCGAATCGGATGC